>CM062816.1:399975416-400423645 GCA_031772625.1 Pinus tabuliformis
TGGTTGGGACGAACTCATGGGATTCATGCGTAGAGAGAGGTATTGATTGGATTCAAATTCTGATCAGTCACTTCATCAACTATTGGAGGATTAGGAGAAAACTTCCAGTTACTCGCTAGAAGTCATGGCTGAGAAGTTGTAAGGTTTTCCAACACTTTTGAGGCTTCCTCCATATAAGTAAAAGGTTGAATAGGATGATTCCCATCACATAACTTAGAAGGAAATTTGACTTTACCCTTTATCCCATGGACCTTACTATCACTAGTTAAAGGTTTGTCACCAGCATGATCTCCAGAAGCTTATGAAAAAAAAATTTGTGAGACAAAGTGGACCACACTTCTAATACCTTAGGAATACCAATACAATCTCTAAGAAGGTGTTCACCCTTACATAGCATTCAAGGGAAATAATTTTATGGGGTTAATTGGAAGATTTCTCCATACTAGTTATGTCTGTAGCAATGGTTGTTTGGTTGCTTCCTTACTTATTTTTCTTGTTCTTCTTCATCCTTTCCTTCTTCTTCTTAGTTTCTTGGTTACCAGAATCAAGACTTTCCCTCGGTGAAGAGGAAGAAATGGACAATGAAACAATTGGTGAAGAACGCAAAGGGTCAACTTTAGGATCATCACAAGTTTGATGTTATTCAGGTGGAGGAGAACCTGTTTGATAAGAAGTTTGGAAATTCATAACCATAGGGGTCAAAAACAACCAAACTGGAAAGCCAATGGTAAATCTGGGAACAGACAATGTTTCCATATAATGAGCACCAATATTTTAAAAAGAAGCAAATGGATGAGGATTCCCATCAGAGGGGCTTCCTTGATTAGTAGACTTAGGAACTGTTGCCATTAGTCTCAACCTAAGATCTACTAAGGAGTTGTTCCACGAGGGTGATGTTGTTCCATGGTCAATTAATTGATTTTATATATTAAAGACACAAACAAAACAAAGCGGTAACTAGACATAAAGGTTTACTAAGCAAATGTGAACTATAATATACAACTTGGAAAACCAAGGAATTAACATACGTACAAGAAATCTCCCTAAATGTTCTGTTTGGTGTATCACGGTATACAAGGCGGCTAACTTGGTTAGTTATGGATGGATAGAAACCTATTGGGGACTCCCAAAATATACGTGATGGTATGTGGGAGTGAAGTCCATAGTAGTGTTTTCTAATGCATAACCATTCTATGAAAGAATTCCCATATACTTTACATGTGTGTAGCACCACCAATATACTCGAAGGTATGTGGAATATGATCCTATACATTGACATATGTGGAACACGATTTGACCCTTGGGATGCAACACTAGCAAACAATGATAGCTCCTATGTTTAATGACACCAGAGCATGTCTCTAGCCTAGACCTCTAAAAGTTTGCATTAATGTTACAAATGTTCCTTAGATGATTCAATAAATTTTACTATTTATCATTGATTATGTTTTAGTTTTGGGGCTCACCATGAATGTCACATGAATATCCTAAAATGAAAATATAACATGAGAAAATAGAAATCCTTCATCTTTCAATGAAAATCTAGCTAAGGAAGGGAAGAAGCAATCAAGATGCAACAAAGAAGATGCAAGATGCAATTTCATTTCCAATGCAACTATTCTTATGCTAATGCACATGAAAAACTCTAACTGTCGATGAATTTTTTTTCTTTTCACCACACTTAATTTTTGAAATGAAGAAAACTAATATGCAAATGTTCAATTTTTTATTTAGTTAAACGTTTTAGAAAGAGGACTAGAACAATAGTTCATCCAAGTGTTCAGCAATCAAAGAAAATCAGTTTGCAAGCAACGAAATGATAAGAACAAAGACAACTCGAAACCAATTCTTACCAAAGGAAAAAAACACAAATGAGAACCAAAAGACGCTTTAGAAATACCACGAGACACTAAAGACTTAGGGAAGTTCAGTTGGAAGTAGGCTAGCTGAAGAAATGCTCAAGAACCAAGGAAAAGTTATTGAAAAAACAAGGGCCAATGCTAGTACAAAAGAGGCACTAGTGCATTTTAATGCAAGTTCAGAGTGGGCCAGGGTGAGGTGCAATGGTTTGTCAAAGACACAGGAGGTAATCAAACATAAGGGATAAGGAAACCACCAAGGGAATAGTTCATTCCCAAGTATGGTACCCATTGCTTTATACTGGATTTATGATCGTGGACAAAAGTATCTACCCTATGTGGGTGGCTAAACTAGAACAATAGAGAAACAAGGAACATAATGATTTTCCTTAAAGTAAATCAATGGCAGAGTGATGCCTACATGGAATAATCTACACACTTCACTCCTTTAGGTTGGAAGCTCTAATTCCAGCTCTAAGTGCCAAAATTAGTACCTACATAGTTAGAGAACACAAGCCAAGAAACTATGAGGAAATCAATGAATTATTTACATTAATATAAATGGAAGGAGATTAAAACCATAAGTAGTAGTTGATCTTGTAGAAGATCTCCTCCAAGTTTTTGACTTGTCCTTTCCTTGTCACAATACAAACCTCCAATCACCCTACATGAATGAGATGACGACCACTTAATACACCAACATAAGGGCATAGTCACTCTCCAAAGTCCAACCCCTAACCACATAGAAGGTTGGGATTATATAGAGAAGTAGGGGAAGTTGGGAGCTTTTATCTAATTACCAATCTAGGGTTTGATATCCACCTTTGATGGAGGCATAGGATAAAAGGATAAGTGGTGAAAACTCCAAAATAGGGAAGGATAGGATTACAATAGTTTATCCAAGTTAGGTAGTTGAAACATCTTATGGAAACCCTTATAAGGGGAAGCTTCGAGAATCCCGATCATTCTCCCAAATTTCTAGAACCAACACAAGTGCAAAGGGGAGAAAAATGTGGGTGACCAACATAGGCCACAGTGGAGCAACCTATAGGTGATCGTACCCCAGTAGGCATACATGAAGCATTGGTCCTAAAACAGGCTCAGGTGTTGCAGTTTAGGAATGGAATTCTGTGGTGATGAAGGGAACATGCTGAGGGATTTTTTGCAATATGGTAACAAGGGGAAATAGGATGTTGATTGATCCCATTAGGAGGCTCACTAATAGAATGTTACAAAATGGCTTATAACAATTCAAACTGGAAGGAGAATTCTAGGTCAAGCCACTATAAATTTTCGACCGAAAGGAAATTTTTCTTTCGAATTGCCATCATGTAGGTTAAAGTGCAATAGAAATACTTTGAGACTAAGGAGGCCACCTAGGAAATGCAGTATTAGATGAATGAAATATTTTCTATGTTGTTCCAAGGATGATGGAAGTATGAAAAACATTGAGGATCATGTCTCTTTTAAGGGGAGGAGAGATGTAATACCCAAGGAAATTTACTTTGTGACTTGAAATTTACATTATGACTCTTTTACATTGAAAATATGATTAAAGTTATAAGAGGGATAAATGAATAAAAATACTAGTGTAAATATTTATTTTTAAACTAAAATACACAATTATTTTGGTATGTTAAAACTCATGGAAATATGTTAAAAGGATGACATGTGAGATCAACTCGCAACTGTCAGGAAATGGTTAAAATGATTTATTCGAATAGGGGAAAAGAACATAGTTGGCATAGACAAACTGACAATAAATTTCATGATTGAAGATCAATTTCAGGAGGTAGAGAAATTGTAACAAAAGAACATTGGGAGGTAAATAATTTTTTTTTGAAAAGAAAAACAGTGCGGGAGAAATACTAGTTTTGGAGCCAGATCATTTGTAGGATGCTTCTAAGGGTTTAGGAGGAAATTTTAATAAGGATTTATGCATAGTTCCCTGATAGATATGAGTGGAGCTCGGGGGAATTAACAAAAAATTTGGTTCAAGTTCGGGAGGAACTGTTGAAATTGTAACTAGTGTCGGTCTCCATACTATATTGTAAAACAATCCTTGCTGTATTTATTATGTTCATTATTATATATATATTTTAGTCAAAACATGTTCTTCATTTTTATGGAGTCAAAAAGCCTCAAAAGGAATTTATTACGAGTAAAAGAAAAATGTATTTGATTCATGTCCCATTTGGAAATTTGAATGAAAAGGGAATTTAAATTATTGCTTGATTCAAAGTCCACCAAATGAGCAATTTGGCTCTCCTTGGAACAAGTAATCCCAATCCTCAAAGAGATACCTATTTCTCCCTCGTGGAAAAGTATATATAAGAGGTGGTTTGACTCAGTTAGGAGATCATCCAATAACATAATAAAAAGCATTTTTCTTAACCAAAAAAGGATAAAGGAAGTTGAATTAAAGGAGAGAGAATTTCACACATGTGGAGGATCAATTTTGTAAACAGAACGAACTATTTTGTGCTACTATAGGCTTGAAATTTTAGCGACTGAAGTTTTAGGAAGATGACCGGGTTGACCTATGTTGACTTTGATTTGAAGCTAACTTAGAGAAGGGATATAATTGGTGTTTTTGGTGGAAGTTTTGTCTTGGTTTTGGTCTTGGATATCCAATTTTTATTTGATTATATAAGAGAAGGATTGTTTGTTTTTCACCCTTGTGGGGATTTTCCCTAGCTTGGAGCCTAATTTCTGGTATCTCTTGTCTCTTTATGATCTTTATGTTTTGAACATTTTTATAATCGATTGATGAAGAGAAGATAACAAGTAATAAGAAAGATTATAGCATTCACCATTAATTTGTAGGTTAAGAGAAATAAAGCTTGATCTACTCTACACTTGGTTTCACAAAGTGGTATGAGAGCTATGCTGAAGACATGAGCAATTTTTAAGAAGTCCTAAGTAAAGATAAGACTAGAAGTAATTAGAAAAAAGGTCTATTATGAGAAGGAGGTCATGTTCAAAAAGGTGTTGAGATCGAGAAATAATTATACTGACCATGGAAATCATCAATGATGTTCTTATAAGACCAATATTCCTCACGTATGAAGACTAAAGAATATTTGTGGAATGAAGGTAACAAATTAAATTTTCTATATATCTATGTGATTGATCCAAGGTAGGCATTCAAACTACTGTAGAAAATACAATCCTAATCGTTCTTGTAGGTTGAAGATAGAAGACTAAAGTACATGTTCCTTAAAGAAGACAAGGCTACAAGGATATGAAGGAAGAAAAATACAAAGAAATATTATATCTCTTTCATATATATATATATGAAATATGAAATTTCTGAGAATCTATACTTCTAAGGTCAAATGATTTTTTTTTCTGTGGTTATTTACTTTTAGAAATGTGAGGCACAAGAAAACTTGTCAATATATGAAGATGTGAGCTACAGGTAAGGGTATGGCCTATGTGAAATGCGAGCTGCATAAGAAAAAATAAACCTATGAAAGACAAAATTTATGAGGCGTGTACAAATATATTTGAGTTTGTGGTCTCTACATCCAATATTGAGACAGTGGTCTGAGATCTGTAGCATATTTCTAGTAGATATAAAACCTTTATATCAAGTCCAAAACCTATTCCTTGGTTGAAATATGAATTTAATGCTACTCCAAGAGTTTTGTGAGAATTTTTACTAGATCTAATCCACGAGGAGTCTAGGCCAAGACTTAGAAGAGAAATGTTTGTTTTGAGTTCAGAACTGAAAATGAAATTGCTTCTCTTGAAATGTATCTAAATCTTAATTATGAAGTTTTGAAAAATTCAAACATTATTTGGTGGCATCTGAAGTTTCTATCACACTTGGTTTACATACTTCTAAGAGTTAAGGCAGTTTTGATGAAATCAGGGAAGACATATGAAATTGTTTTAGTTAACACCATAATTTCAAATGATGAACTTATTTATGGAGGAATGTGAATTCTACGGAACTCTATGTGTTTATAAGGCACTATGATCATATGTGAGGTCTTGAGGTACATTGTTTTGTGGTTATATAAGGATTTGAGGGACATTTCTTTGTAACTTATGAGAAAGACATATTTTCGATAGAGTTTATATGAAAGATAGAAGTTTGTACAAAAATAACCTTATTGTGGTATACAATTTATGGACGAGACCAAAACAATGTAAATAATCTCTGTAGTTAAAGTTCAAGACTTTCGGAACTCTGTGGAAGAACTATTACAAGATATATGAAGGTATAAAAGCTTATGAAGTATTGATGCTACTAAGAAGAAGGATCAATTACATTATTGAAGTATATTTGTCATGAAACCTGAAAGGAATGATTTAAAGAGTCTGAATTTTATGTAAATATGGAATCTCCTTTTTGTATCCCCACTGGAGGAAGATGATACATGTCAATTGTAGAAAAGTCAAGGAACGGATCTCCATAAGGTTGGATAGGTAAGGTTAAAATAGGTACATATAAATTTTGTTCACTTGCATCAAACGACCTATGTTAATTATATTGCACATGATACCAAGTCTTCTAGGTCATGGTGACCTGACATCTAGGAATTAACATAAAGTGTAGGCTAATGGTATTTTGAGAGAGAGTGATGTACTATAAAAGGGTCTACATAGATGCATTAGAGATCATGACCTAATTGATATATGAAGACTAGGATTTTCTGATCAATGAATGAAATGATCCCCATCACATAGAAAGCTTGACAATAACATATATAAGGGTTTGCAACTAACTCGTTAATATTCTTGTAAAATTTGTAATTCTTAAATGGAAAATGTTGAAGAGTTTGAAGAATCTAGAGTTTGTAAAGCTTAGCAAAGTTTTGAATTATAAAACACTAGGAAAAAAATACTAAGTAATCGTTTCCATTGTAAAAAGAAAACCTAGTTCTTAAGAGTGACAGGAATGATGTCATGCTAATGTGAGGACAAGGTTGATGGAAAAGGTCCCAGTTTAAGATGGAGTTGACCTTCCTCATAAGGATAAGTATTCCACATCTCATTTCTTTAATTACTACTATTGTTGTTTTGTTTACGAATTTTTCGTTTTGCTCTTTGAGTCTTCTAGCAATGTTTGTGATCAACAACTATCTAAGCATTATTAGAAAATGAAAGAATTGGAAGATCATAGAAAAGCACAAAGATTTATCCAAATCTTAATAGATATAATTGAAGAATGAGAGAGAAGTTTGAAGTATGCATCAAATAAGTCAATTAGATGGTAGCATGAAAGAAACACTTAATGAAACAGAATACGTTGAAGTACCTCAAATGGAAAGAGGGAGCTACAAGATCTTGGATGGATATGTCATTACTTGAGATGATTGGAAATTTATTTATTTATTCAAGGACACATTAATTGAGTTGGAATCACTAACGATGAATAAAGATAATAATGGTGGTTTAGAATTAGTATGATTTCTTGGAAAAACATGAAGAAAAATTATATAACAATGTTAAGGAAGAATATGTGTAGGCTTGTACAATCAAATATAAAGAAGTTTGGCTCCATAAGGTGTTTGATGAACTACTTGATGACATGTTGGATTTGATGGATCAATTCTGCATGAATATTGTTAGAGAAACAAGAAGGATGATGTGCTTTATGGTTCAACAATACGATGTAGATTGGAGCCAAGAATTTGCAACAAAGATCTCCATAGGTGAGAAGGTAATAGATGTAAGGGATGTGTGTCTATTTTCAACATAAGCTTTGGCTTCTGGTTATCTCCTCCTAGTTTGAGAGGGAGTGAGGATCTCCTCACTAGTTGAGAAGTAGTCACCGTGGAAATCATGTTATCCATGTGGCACATATTATGGCCAGGACTAATAGTCATAAGTCTAGTGCATGAACACTAGTAGGGAGAATGGTGGATTGGATAAGCATCAGGGACGTATATTCGTGAGTCATGTATTGTAGATGACCAGGATTAGCATTCTAAGTTAGATACATGGACTTGGTAAATAATGGTCTAGAGGAAAAAAGTTTCCTTAGATTAGGAAAGGTCATGTAAGACCATACATTGGGAAAACATAAGTGGGGTATTTTCCCTTAGAGGTGGAAGTGTATAAATTTACGCCTCCCAGAATTGTGCCCTAATCTAGTGGAGAGATAGAGCATACTTGTCAAGGCCTTGGTATTTGGACAATGCTGGTTATGATTCTATAAACCATCATTAACTCTTATCAATTCAAATCCTTTCTTATATGAATATTTCAACTTGAGAATATCATTTTGAGCCATTTTGAATACCTCTCTAGTTAAGAGAGATTGTCGAAATTGTAACTAGTTTCATTCTTCACAATGTAATGTAAAAAAATTATTGATGTATTTATTATATTCACTATTATATTTATTTTTGGTCAAAGCATGTTCTTCATGGTTATAGATTCGAAAAGAGTCAAAATGAATTTATGACGAGTCAAAGAAAAATGTCTAGTTTGAGTCATGTCCCATTTGGACATTGAAAGAAAAAGGAATTTTAATTTTTTTTTTACTCGAAGTTCTCCAAATGAGAAATTTGGCCCTCCTTCGAATAATTTGTCCCATTCCTCCAAGACCTACCTATTAGACCTTCCTGGAAAACTCTATATAAAATGTAGTTTGACTCGTTTGGGAGATCATCAAAGCTCACAACAATAAGCATTTTTCTAAACCATAAAAGGAGAAAGGAAATAGAGTTAAAGGGGAGAGAATCTTTCACACATGGAGGATAAGTTTTGTGAACATGCCAAATTATTATGTGCTACTACATGCCCGAAAATTTAGGTGATAAAATTTCAAGAAGATGACCAGTTTGACCAATGTTGAATTTGACTTTGGAGGTAACTTGGAGGAAGGTTGGACTTGGTGTTTTTGGTGGGTTTTTTGTCTTGGTCTTGGTAAGGGATATCTCATTTTGATATGATTCTATAAGAGAAGGATTGATTTGTTTTCTCTCATTATCGTGTTTTGCCCTAGCTTGGAGCCTAATTTCTAGCATCTCTTGTCTCTTTTTGATATTTATGTTTTGAACATTTGTATAATTTCCTAATGAAGAGTATGTACGATAAGTAATAAGGAAGTAGATAACATTCACAAAAAATTACAAAGTTAAGAGAAATCAAGTCTAATATACTCTATACTTGGTTTCTCAGTAGGAACATGGAAGCGTTAACCTATTCCCTGGAAGAACATAGACAAGTATGTGAAAGGGTTAACTTGTGACTAATAGAAAATTACATGTTGAGAATATTTAGTAAAAAATAGGATAAATGTTTATTGTGAAGGATAGAGATGCTGGAAAATCATAAAATGTTAAAGGAAAGTTTTATTGTTATTGAAAAAATGGCATGAATATATGTGTAAAAGGATATGAAGATTATTTCTTGGTTATCTATGCTTGTTACAGGTACATATAGAGAGATAAAGTGCAAGGGAAAAATCCTTTCTAGTCAATGGAAGTAATAAGAAATTACCTAGAAATTCCTCTTCGAATTTTTTGAGTGGAAATAACGTAAGAAGATTAATATAGAGTAAAATTATTGATTAGGAAGTTTCCTGAACAAGGATAGTATCAGATCGTAAGTATAGTTATTTACACGCAGACGTAAAACCCAATGAAAGGCTTTCCAACATCAAAATATGTGCTTTATAAAAAGTAAAATAGAAGAAATTTCAAATATATGAATATATTTAATATTAAGGTGAGAGGTTGTGATTACATTCAGGTTAGTTTTGCATGACTATAGAAAAAAAGTGGTTTTGTTACAAGCCCAAACACAAATAATCCTAAACAAAGAAGAGTTAGGGTTCATATTACTTGAAGTGATCCCCAATTATAGGTTTCCAAATTATTATATAAATAAGTGAATTCGTACATCTAGAAACATTTCGAAAGACAAAATAGTATTTTATAAATTAAAATAGAAAAAAGAACTATATATCTAATAAGAGAGAGAGAGAGAGAGAGAGAGAGAGAGAGAGAGAGAGAGAATACAATACTATTTTACAACTCTTCAATATAGAATATTTTTTCAAAAATTATTCCGACATGCATAAACCCTATTTCCTATAACAAGAATAAATAGTTTTTCAATGTATCCATATTATGGTAACATTCACTATAGAATATCTTTTCAAAAATTATTGCTACTTTCCTAAACCCTATTTCCTTTAACTAGAATAAATAGTTTTTCAATGTATCCATATTATGATAACATTCACAATTGTAATTACAAAGTGAATTATAAAGATTACTTTGGAAAACAAATGATAAAACTATAAAGGTCTCCTTTTGAAATTAATGTAAGTAAATGACACTGCAATATTAACAACCCCCATAGGGAGGGAGAACCTTTATATGCTCAAAAATAAAGCCTGAGAGGGGTGAAAGAAATAGTATATCAAAAATAGGTCATGCCCTTGAGAATGTTTACAACTTTATTGAACATAGAGGAAGTAGTCTATATCCAAAATATGCCGTAGCTACAAATTAAAACACTAATATATGATACAGATGAAAAATGGTAAGCGAGAGGGTCATCACGTGATCAAAGACCTTACAAAATTAAATGTTAAATTAGAACTTGTGGCCATTGCAGGAGAAAACAAAATGAAGGAAAAGGTTTCTCAAAACCTTCCAATAATTTTCATTAATAAATAAAATACTTGTTTCTACTGAAGCACACCTGTGATTAAATTAGCAGAGGCAAACATTGTTCCAGTTTTCTAAAAGAGTTCGTTAAAGGGAAAGAAAATTTAAGAACCTAGGGTACAGGTTATTATACTTGTGGATGCAGAGAAGAGTCACCATGTTCTTTCCAGGAGAAAGAGTAATTTATCTTCATTAACAAGCCATAAAAGTAATTAACATAGAAGTAGTTGTTAATGAATAATTGATTATGTGGGTCCCTAATGGCCCAAGAATCAAAGTTGTTGGATCATAGTGAAACTGGGACGAAATTGAATAGCTTGTCACAAGTTTTCCATCAGCACAGATGACAACCTCAATTGGACTTTGTATGTAAAATTTATGCCTAGTAAAATGTTTGGTCAAACTTGGAGCAGCACTAAAGTTGGCAGTGCAACTAAATTCGATGGACTTCAGCTAAAATTATTTAGACCTCTAGCTAAAAGTAGAATACTAATTTAATTATAAAAACCATTAAATATAGTGGCACTCTCCTAATTTTAGAGGAATATATGTGGCCCAATAATGTGGGGCCACATAGCCTAATCAGATGGTGCTAGGTGGTACCCAATTGGTGGAAAAATTGTCCCTTTTCCGACTAAAATTTGGTGGACAGTTTGTTATATTCAGTAATGGTTTTGTGTAAATGAAACGGTTAATGAAACTGATAGTTTAAATAATATGCTAACGGTTATGATAGCCTGATGGCTTGGGTTATTGTCACCAATGGTTATATATATCTGATGATCGCAATGGTGGTTGGGCTTAGTGTTTAATGATTGGTGATGTGGGATACAGTTCCCACTGACATATAAAATGTATAAACAAAATCAATGAACTACCAAAACTAAAAATAAAAAACATGTCCCTATTGTATCAACAGAATGGTCATGTGTTATAAAATGGTGTTGTTAAATGTTTAGAGCCACATGAGTTTTAAAATAGGCAACCAACGATTAAAACAGCGAGCGGTTTAGGAAGTAACGATTAATTAATTAGTGGTTCAAATAAATGTTTCATTTGTTAATGTAAAATGGCACATTCAAGGTTTAATCCCACAGCCATCCAAGCCTAACAAACTACCTAATAATAGACTACCATCCAATCCATGAACAATGGCGGGATTTTTTATTAATTCCCACCAAAATGTACTTAAACCCAAATTTCTTTCATTTGGTCAAGCAAAGCCGAGAGTGGAACATTTCCTTAGCAGTGTGGAACCCTGACAGAAAAAACCTTGATAGACAAAACCTTGAAGTGGAACATTGATGGTGTAGTTCCAGATGAGGAATATTTGAGTGGAATATTCCCACAATATTCTTATGAAAAATATATGGAGGAATCTTAAATATTCCCTAAGGGGCCATAATTCATAGTGTTGAAATGGGGTCAATATTATGATCCTTTTAATCAAAAAAATTCAAGGATCATAATGGTGTACTCTATTTTTGCATCTGAGAAATGGATTTTAGCAGTCATGGCAAAAAACTGCCTTCTACATTAATTGATAGTGACAATGCTTTAGAGAACAATGCACCTTTCCTAAGTAGGTCATGTTTATAGTCAATACTTTTAGGAAGACAAGATGGACCTACTAGTGTTGTGATTATTGTGTTTGGAGAAGTTTAATTTTAAGCCACTCCTGAGATTGGAGGTATAATGATGTCGTTTCCCATGTACTCCTTTTCAATTGGTTGAGATGAATGAAGCAACCTCCCCACTATTGAAGTAGGGCCTAGAGATGTAGTCAACATTGGATGAAATAGATTATCAAACATTTTGTGTGAATTCTCTTTATGGTCTCCTTTCTGTTGTTTCTTCTTTAAGTATGTTCATACATGGTTTTTACATTCTCTTTCATGCAATTTTTCTAACATCACATGAATAAAATATCTCGGATAATGTTGGTACCAGAGGCATACTTCATCAAGTTTTCTATTAGAGTGATCTTCTTGCTTATGTGAATAATAACTACAGATTGGACATGCAACACAAAGAAGTAACTGTAGAACGAAAAAGCTTTTAGTCAGGATTTCTACAAGATTGAAAACATGGTAGATAATTGTTTGTGGATTATGAGAAGAGAATACAAGAGAAGTAAAAGGAGAATAAATCCAAGGCATAGGATGAGGATTCAGTGAACCAAGGATTTGGAGGAGACCCTATTGAACATCCATCTCCATATTAATGTGAATGTTCTTCTTCGTCATATTCCTCTCATCATTCAAATCAACATCAGTAAAGAATTCAAGCAAATAATGTTGAATTGACAAAACTAGTACAAGGCAGAAAAGAGGCCTTGGTAAAGTTGTAGTGTAATGAAAGCACGATGATGCCATCCTTACCCACTATAGAATCAGAAACATATGTAAACAATGTTAGTGGTACTTCAATTTTGTGTTCTCAATATGATGATGATATCGGTGCATTTGAAAGACACTACATAGCTATAATAGCAAGGGAGTATTAATCAATGTAGGTTGAGGCTACAACACACCATTCCTCTGATCATGATTGTACGTAATCTTCAATGTGGGGTGATAATTTTAGAGGATGAGCTAAGTCAAGATCTCCTCGTTATACTTGCACCAGAGAGAGTGGTCTAGGGAAGGTTATATCAATGAGGAAGGAGACACAACATAAGGATCCCGCTCCACATCGGAGGGGAAGGAAGGTCAACAAAGTTTGGAGGAGGAAGAACTATTGCAACCATTGCAACAATGGTGGGCATAAGATAGCCACATGTTGGAAGCTCCATCAAGAGCTACACCTAAAGAAGGACTAGAATCATGTCAAATCATGAGTGAAGGAACCACCTAATGAAGCAGTTCAACAGGGAAGACAACTACAGGAAGGAATCCCATTATCTTGGTCAGGTAAGAGATTGGTAGTCTTTTTAAATAGTTGAGCATTGAAACCATTGTAAATCAGATGTTGCAAAAATGGTTGTAAAAATGTTGAAGTGTATAAAAAAGAAATTTAATGCAACATAGTGATATTTTGGCCTTCAATTGGATAGCATGGGGTATGGATTTTATTGTAAAATTTATCATGAGCTTGTTATAAACTCTTGTAAAGTAGGTCTATTTTGGAATCTTGCAAGGTTGACATGTATTGGAAGTTACCGATTTGCATATGGATACAAGTGGCAGCTTCACCATTCCTATTTCTGGAGTACAAAGGTGAAGGAGATGAAAGGTGGTCTGCTAGAAAAATTTTCTACACACATCAAGATTGCATTGTTGTTTATACTTGTGGAGGAAAAAAAACCCTTCAGTGGGGAGAAATGATCTAGGTGGATTCCTAGTAGCCCAAAAGTCAAATTCTATGGATTGCAATGAAACTAGAACATGGTCGAAGAGTTCATCAAAAGCTTTTTAGTGGTTTAGAAGGTGCCCCAATCCAACTTCGTATGCATAAGTTATGCCTAGTCAGTCCTTTGGTTACAATTGGACCAAGGGATAAATTTAGCAAGTAGCTAGGCAAATTTGGAGCAACGCCAAAGTTGGAAGTCTAGCTAAATTTGGCAGACCTCTGTTAAACTTACTGAGACATCTAGTTAAAAGTAGTGCATCACTACAATTGACATGACCACTAAACATAGTGGTAGTCGACAAATTTTAGACGTAGATATGCAGCCCAATAATGAGGTACCTCATGGCCAAGTCGGATGGTGCCATGTGGCACATTTGAAAATAGTTTTGGATGGACAAAATGGTCAATTGAGTTGGTTGTTTAAATAATATGCTAATGGTTATGAGATCATAGCGTATTCAATTAATATCACCAACGGTTGTATATAGCCAATAGTTTCAATGACATTTGGAATTAACACTTAGCATTTGGTAGACTAGGATATAGTTCACACCAACATATAAAACTTATAAACAGATAGTAGAAGATTGGTTGAATGAGAGGAAGCGGAAGGCGGCAGGAAGGAGCAAAAATGGCAGAACCCTGACCCTGGGTCCTGCACAGGCTCGATTTTATCCATGGCGTTAAGAACATCAAGCATTGGGTACTGGGAACACTGACGGACTGCTACACGACAACTTCTCACGGGATTCTCGGCGCATTATTATACTCTGCGGTCCCCCCCGGGACACACTGGTCCACTAGCCCCCCTACCTTTCTGCTGGACGGTTCTCTGGTCGATTCTCGCTGGAATACTCTGCACCGACAGACAACATGGGAGATGAAGAACTCGTTGACTATGAAGCGGACCCCACGCCTCACCAGGACATCTGGGCACATTCGAAGAGGCCCCTTATGAAACCTCGGAGTGTTGAACTGGGCTATGAGACAAGTGCCTCATCACAACAACCACATCTGCCGCTCACAGGGAAGAAGAAAATATCAGACCACAACTTGGTCGACTCTCCGGCCCTTGATTGCCCGCCCCTATCCCCTGTGATGTTACATTTGTTGGGTACTTGTTTACAAAACTCGCCTTCTTTCGATACTCCGCTTCTGATTCCCAACCGCTCTGCCTTACAACAGCTCCCACCGCCTCCGCCCCCATCAAACTCACAATCACCGTCTGTTTCATTTATGCCGCAGAACCATTAGCTCCCATCCCGCTCCTCCCAATCCATTCTTCCTAGCCCTAGCAGTTTTGTACCTCGCTCTCCGATACGCTCGGGATGTTTCACTACACCACTTCTTCCGGTTTGCTCTGCTGGATCCGCTCAACACAACTCATCAGATCCATGCCGTAAACTACTTAAGGAGCACCCATTTGGAAAGCACACAGAAAAATTGCAAAAAGGGAGGTGCCTTCGAGCTATAGACTCAGACTTCAACATCACCTTTGGGGCTGAAGCACTGCTGCCGGATGTGATGGAAACCACTCGAAAAGTCCTAGTCGGTAGGGTTAGGGGCCGAACCTACTCTATGGAACGACTCAAGCTCTGGGTGGAGGGGATTTTGGGCACCCTACTCAAAGAACTTCCAGACATCATGGTCCTCACAAGGGGTTGGTTTGCATTACAGTTCCATAGGCCCGAGTACACCCATTGGATCCTCTCCCAATATTGGCATACTGAGCTTGCGCCAGTCCTGCTCAAGCGCTGGGATCCTCTCTTTGACCCAGAACGTGAACAACTGGGGGCTGGATCCATCTGGGTGCGCCTGCCTGGTCTGCCCTGGCATTTTTGGAGCCCATATGTTTTTAAGCGAATTGGGGACACTCTAGGTACCTACCTGGAGCACGACAGATCCTATGAGAAAACGGGAATCAGGACTATGGCTCGTATACTTGTTCATCTGGACACCAGGCCGGGATTAAAGGAGAAAATCACTTTACACCACAACCATGTCTAGCGCAAACAACTGCTGGACTACGAAGGTGTACCATTCCGATGTCGAAGATGCCATAAAATTGGCCACCTCTATAAGGATTGTCCACTGAATTCGGGGGTGACCTCTGACGATACTAAAGGCCCTCGACAGCAGACTACAGTGGATCAAAATACTGGAGCGAATAATCCTACGGAAGGGGAGTAGACTCAACATGAGATTCCACCCAAGAAGACGGGAGATAGTGCCAAAACGCATACCAGAAGGAAGACTTCATCTACACCAGGGCCGCCACGTACCCGTTCCAAGACTGCGGAGGCTGCACTTACTCATTCGGGTAATGCTTCCATTCCCAATTGTTCTCACAATTTTTCTGATGCTATGCAATCTGTTGTTTACTCTTCTTTGCATACCTCCCACACAGATCATGCCCCCCTTCCCTCCATCCTTTGTACCATTGCTCCTCCTCCCCCCACTTTCTCTACCACACCTCCCTCTCACCATTTGGAACTGGGACTCCCTAAATCCTCCACCTCTCCGGCCGGATCCGGATCACACCCCTATCACCTTAGACCCCGGGCACGATCTAGAATTCTGGGACTGGGGTCATCCCCTGGACGCCTCCGCAAGCCAAGGAGAGGCAGATCATCTCAAATCAACTCTGCAAAGCAAAATGTTGTTGCGAACGTCGCCAAGGGGCGACAGTATACCATTGAACGGGCACTTAGAGCTATTGAGCCCCTGACCTGCGGTTCCCCATAATCTGGCTCTCCTACAATTGCAGGGGACTAGCCAACCCCAAAAAAGGACTGGCTCTGAAAAGGCTTTTGTATGAATCAAGTTGCGATATAATATTCCTACAGGAAACCCTTTGCACATCTGACGTGGCGGTGCGGAGTCTACAAGCTCTGCTCCCTGGCTGGATCTTACATGGTTTGGATGCGTGTGGACGATCTGGAGGTCTGCTCATTGGTATAAATCCCAGAAAAAGCAGGCCACTCTCTGTGTGGGGGGGCAGTGGCTTTCTTGGCATGGATATTTTCATGGGCGATTTGGGCATCCCCATCAGGATTATCAACATCTATGGGCCCAAACAGAATAGGCTTTCATTCTGGAAAAACTTCCTAAATTGCAATCATATTACTCAGAATACAGTGTTGGGGGGCGATTTCAACTTCTCCTTAGGGGTTGGAGAATCCTGGGGACATCATGCTCAGAGCGACCCTATTGCGGATCAAATGAGTATGTTATTTGATGCACATAGTCTTGTGGATATCCCCATGAACAAGAAGCTCCCAACTTGGTACAATCAGCGAACAAGTGAGGCTGCTCTGGGGCGGCACTTAGACAGATATATGATGCATGAGGAGCTGATACAATTATTCCCCTTGTACAGACAATGGGTCAGCAGTGGGGGTATATCAGATCACCATCCGATTCTACTACAGGTCAGCGATAAAAAATTGAAGCTGCGCTCCCCATTTAAATTCTTCGCTGGATTCCTCCAAGAGCCGGATTATATCAAGATGGTCTCAGAGTTCTGGGCATCACAACCCCCCCTGAGGGAACAGAGGAAAGCGATGGATTTCTGTGATAGACTGAAGAAGCTCAAAGAAATGACTGAGACTTGGGCGAGAACAAATCGGAACAGAGACGAACAGAGGTTGAAGGACACTGAAGAACAGATAGCTCTATTGACTGATGAGAGGGGTGCCGACTATCTATCCGATGACTCAAAATCATTACTGAATCAGTTACTTGGGCAAAAAACTAAGATTCTACAAGAAAAGGAGGAGCTCTGGAGGCTCAAAAGCAGAGCCATTTGGCTCAAAGCTGGAGACAGTAATACTAAATACTTCCATAATCTCACAAATGATAGAAAGGCATCAAATACCATTTGGAAGCTGCCAAGTGAACTAGATGGTTGGGCTACCACACATCAGCAACTTGCTAATCTGGGGGTAACACATTTTAAGCACCTATTCACTGCGCCGAATGTTATCAATCTACCTGACATCATCAATCTTGCAGGACATTTTCCTCGGTTTGTTGGACAGGAGGACATTGAAGATCTCAATCAGCCTATCACTATACAAGAGCTGGAAAGCACTCTCAAATGGTTTAAAAAAGATAAAAGTCTGGGGCCAGATGGTTGGCCAGTGGAGTTCTACCTTGCCTTCTATGATCTGTTGGGTGGGGACTTATTGGAAGTTATTGAGGAGAGTCGGGTCACTGGGCACATACATCCTCCCATGTACCAGACCTTCATTGCCCTAATACCCAAATCGGATGACCCCACATCCTTCAATTATTTTCATCCAATCTCTCTTTGTAATTGCCTCTACAAAATTATTGCCAAAATCATTGCCAATCGCATTAAACCTATTTTGTCCACACATATATTTGCAGAACAGTTTGCATTCCTCCAAAATCGTCACATCTAAGAGGCCATTGGCACAGCCCAGGAAGCCTTACACTCCATAAAGTTGAAGAACCTCAAAGGAATATCTCTAAAGGTCGACCTTGCAAAGGCCTTTGACAAGGTTAACTGGCTCTACCTAAAGATGATTCTCACCCATTTGGGCTTCCCCCACATGCTCATAAACTTGATTATGGGATGTATAACTTCTGTCTCCTTTGCTATCCTTATTAATGGTTCAGCCTCTCCTCGCTTTCACATCCACAGAGGTATCACGCAAGGTTGCCCTCTTTCCCCACTACTCTTCCTTATTTTCATGGAGGGGCTTAGTAGGCTCATTGCTGTAGCAAAAAGGAATGGAGACTTCAGTGGACTCAAAATTACTGAACAGTACTCTCTTACTCATCTACTGTTTGTTGACGACATCTTAATCTTCCTAAATGGAAGTCTTCGGGACACCATTGCACTAAATGATATACTTCAACTCTTTTGTAAAGCCACGAGCATGGAGATCAACAGGGAGAGATCTACCAGATCCATGATGGGATGCACATATCAGGAATCTCAGCTGGCAAACCAGTACTTTCCCTTCTTGGAAAATAATATGCTGGATGGCATCAAATACCTTGGCTTCAAACTAAGGCCGGATGGGTATAAATCTGAACACTGGTCATGGCTTATAAACAAAATTGAAAAAAGGATCAACTGCTGGCATCATCGTCTACTGTCAAAAGCTGGTAGACTACTACTGATCAAATCTGTTCTTGAGGCTACCCTAGTCTACTGGATGTCCCTCACATGGATACCAAAATGCATCCTACAAAAAATCCAACAAATCTGCAACAGGTTCCTGTGGAATGGCAATAAAAAGGGGAAGATTTTTACCTGGACAAGATGGTCAATGGTCTCCACGCCTAAGAGATGGGGAGGGTGGGGACTAAAATCTCTCTCCGAGTATGCACAAGCGTTGACAGCTAAATAGGGCTGGTCACTACTCAAACTCGACAGTTTATGGGCGGAGGTAATACACCAAAAGTATATTTGGCCCAATAACATCATTGACTGGATCCGTAGACCCACTTGGAATCGACAAGGCATATCTGCGATCTGGAGGGCCACGATAAAAGCTATGCCACTCATTCGAGATAACCTGCTTTGGA
Source organism: Pinus tabuliformis (assembly GCA_031772625.1). Taxonomy (NCBI): domain Eukaryota; kingdom Viridiplantae; phylum Streptophyta; class Pinopsida; order Pinales; family Pinaceae; genus Pinus; species Pinus tabuliformis. The sequence continues at coordinate 399,994,828 of CM062816.1, forward strand.
GAATTGGCAAAGGCACACAAGTCCGTATTGGCCTAGACCCTTGGCCTGTCTCAGGGAATACACATCTACTACCGGAGGGATTGGTCCGCTATCTAAACAATAGGGGCATAAAATATCTTGCACAGATTGGCGATATTCAACGATCTACTATATTCACACAAGCATGGGTCATGGACCGTCAGTGGCAACTGACAGATGAATGGCACACATACTAGAAAGGCTACATACAAGCTCTTACCGAATCGCACATCAAGTTACATCAGGCGGAAGATGAGCTCATTTGGGCGCCAGCCAAATTTGGTATTTACGCACCAAAGCTTGGCTACTACAAGCTGATCGAAGCAAAGAAACCTGACATTCAAAAAAACTGGTGGTCTGATATCTGGCATCTACATGCACAGCCAAGGGCTCGTCTTCTAATGTGGAATATTCTTGTAGACAAGTTACCTATTGGCTCCATCCTCAGAAAACGGGCATTCGCAGGGCCAACTTGGTGTGTCCTTTGCAGAAAAGAGGAAGAAACAACACTACACATATTTCTTACCTGCGAGGTCACTAAGGATCTGTGGTACCAGGTCACAGAGATCCTCAACATAAACACAGTTTGGCAGGGTGCAGATATCCTCACAGCCTGGGATCAGTGGTGGTCTGCGGTGGCTTCAGAAAAGGCTCGGAACTTACCGTCGGTGGTATCCTGGTACATTTGGAACAGATGCAATGCCATAATCTTTGAGGACTCCAGGGTCAATTGGCACCTCCTCCTGCCGTCCATCTGCGCGGCATACACGGAAGTTCCATTTGAATATAAACCTAATACTCCCAGGAACATTATGCCTGAAAATATCAACAGAGACATGCCTTGGGCATATTTTGATGGGGTTGCACCAATGCAAGGATGTGGGGGGGTATAGTATTTCATCTATCTGACTCACACTATTTTCACCTGAGAATGGGTCTTGGTCCGGGTACCAACAACCATGCATAACTTATTACACTCAGACATCTACTCTATTTTGCTATATCCAAAAATTGTTGGCAACTACAAATCTTTGGGGACTCAAAGATTGTCATTGATTGGGCAAATAACAAAACTATATGTCATGCATATTCATTGAAACACATCTTGGAAGAAATTGTTTTTCTTAAAACACATTTTGACCAGATCATTGTTTCTCATATCTACAGGGAAAGAAATGCAACTGCTGACCGGCTCTCGAAAGAAGCGGCGGATTGACCTCTAGGAGACTGGCTGATTGAGGAATACAAACTAGAGGGGATGCACAGGTTTTTTCATCGACCATATATAGATGGCCTCCAACGGGGGACACCCTCCCCACATAAATTTTGCTCTACATGTTTCTTATTGTATATAACAGCACAGTATAGATCGGCTATATTTACTGAATGAGGGATATTCTCCTCAAAACTCTGTTTTTATTTTGGTTATTTTGTATGACACTGTTAATTCTATGAGGGATACAGAACCTTTGCATCCCAGTGGGTTTTTCCTTGATGTATTTTTTATTATTTTTGAACAGTGGTGAAAACCACACTACAGCATATGCCCTTGGCATCAACAGCATGTAATTTCTCTTTTAATAGAAATTATGAACTCTCTTTCTTCGAAAAAAAAAAAAAAAACTTATAAACAAAACTGGGAGAATGCAAAAGGTATTAAAAAAAGTCTTGAATGTATCGGCGAAATAGTTATGTGCTACCAAATGGTTTTATTAAACCTTTGTGGTCACACGAGTTTTGAAATTAACAACCAGCGGTTAACACCGGCGGTGGTTATGGGTAGTAATGGTTAGTTGATCAACATTTGAAATAAAAGTTTCGTTTGTTAATACAAAATGGACCACTCGGGGTTTAAGCATGTCAGCAAAAGGCCTAAAAACAACCTAATAACAGACTATCAGCCAATGCACCAAGGGTGGTGGGCTCTGTTATTAATACCCACTAAAATGTACCTAAACCCAAAGTTCTCCCATTCAGTCGAGGAGAGTCAAGAGCAGAACATTGTCATAGGGGCAAGGAACCCGAACCAATGGAACCTTGATGATGTGGTTTCATAGGAGAAATATTCCGATAATATTCTCATGAAAAAATTTTGGAGGGGGATAAAGCTTTCTTATGTGGTATCTATTATGAATGGTGAAAGTTGTAAGTTTAATTTTATAATATACATATCAAATATAGATCAAATATGAAATCGTATGCAAAAATTAATAGTCCCATGCCACTCTAATAATGTAAGTGGTGAATATTGACATGGAAGTCAAGAAGTAAGGTCTACATGATCGATATGAAGTTTATATATATATAATTAAGGAAAAAAGAATCCAAGTCTTGGTAACCCATAATTTAACCATAATTCCAATTTAAGCAAGATACCAAGAGTACTTTTATAAACATGTTATAATGAAATTTAATGGGAGGTAATGCAAACTTTTAGTTAAAAGAAAAATTCACTGTGTTAATTTCTAAAATTACTTATTTTTCTAGGTAAAATGGGAAAATATTACAATTATATTTATACTTATTATGAATTATTGTAAATTAACACTTGTAAGTATTACAACCATTTAATTATATAGTATACTAATTAAATATTCAATGTTAGAAATGTGTATTACACTTAAAATATATATTAAATTCTATATAATTGGTAAAATAAACAATTAAAATAGCAAATTGTTAATTAAAACTAATTGTATATTTACAAGTTTCTGCAATAAACCTATCAATGATGAGTAAACTCAACATAGATGTGTGAAATGTATGATTGAAGTTTTAAAAAGTAGAGTTATAGTTTCTAAAATTAAGGACATTTCTTATTTTATAAATAAAAAGAGAAAACACTTTAAAACACCACTTTAGTATGTATTTTCATGATAATTTTGAAATGAAATTATTATTATATTATATCAAAATTATTATTGTATTATATCAAAATTATACTCAAATATTTGAGATTTGATTTATACTCAAATAATTGAGATGAGATTCGATTGGAAATTTCTTTATTTGTTCAAGGACACATTAATTGAGTTGGCATTGCTAATGATGAATAACGATAATAATGATGGTTTAGAATTAGTATGATTTCTTGGAAAAACATGAAGCAAAATTTTATTACAATGTTAAGTAAGAATATGTGCAGGGTTGTACAATCAACTATAAAGAAGTTTGGCTCCATAATGTGTTTGATGAACTACTTGATGACATGTTGGATTTGATTGATCAATTTTGCATGAATATTGTTAGAGAAACAAGAAGGACGATGTGATTTATGGTTCAAGAATACATTGTAGATAGGATCAGAGAAGCTGCAACAAAGATCTACATAGATGAGAAGGTAATAGATCTTAGGGATGTATGTCTACCTTCGACATAAGCTTTGGCTTCTAATCATCTCCTCCTAGTTTGAGAGGGAGTGAGGATCTCCTCCCTAGTTGAGAGGTAGTGAGGGTGGAAATCATGTTCTCCATGTGGCACATATGATGGCCAGGACTAATAGTCATAAGTCTAGTGCACGAACACTAGTAGGGAACATGGTGGATTGCATAAGCATCAGGGACGTATATTCATGAGTCGTGTATTGTAGATGACCAGGATTAACATCCTAAGTTAGATACAGGGACTTGGTAAATAATGGTCTAGAGAAAAAACGTTTCCTTAGATTAGGAAAGTTCAGGTCAGATCATACATTGGGAACACATAAGTGGGTTATTTTCCTTTAGAGTTGGAGGTGTATAAATTTATGCCTCCCAGAATTGTGCCCTAATCTAGTGGAGAGATAGAGCATACTTGTCAAGGCCTTAGTATTTGGACAATGATGGTTATGATGATGTAAACCATAATTAATGCTTATCAATTCAAATCCTTTCTTATATGAATATTTCAACTTGAGAATATAATTTTGAGCCATTATGAATACCTCACTAGTTAAGAGGGATTGTTGAAATTGTAACTAGTTTCGTTCTTCACAATGTAATGTAAAAGAATAATTGATGTATTTATTATATTCATTATTATATTTATTTTTTGGTCAAAGCATGTTCTTCATGCTTATAGAGTCAAAAAGAGTCAAAATTAATTTATTATGAGTCAAATAAAAATGTATAGTTTGAGTCATGTCCCATTTGGATATTTGAAAGAAAAAGTAATTTTAATTTTTGTTTGAATTGAAGTCCACCAAATGAGAAAGTTGGCCTTCCTTTGAATAATTTGTCCCGTTCCTACAAGAGCTACCTATTAGACCCTCCTGGAAAACTCTATAAAGAGAGACCAAGTGCAAGGGGAAAATCCTTTCTGGTCAATGGAAGTAGTAAGAAATTATCTAGAAATTCCTCTTGGAATTATTTGAGTGGAAATAATGTAAAAAAGAAATATAGGGCAAAATTATTAATTAGGAAGTTTCCTGAACAAGGCTAGTATCAAGTCATAAGTATAGGTATTTACACACAAACATAAGACCCAATGAGAAGTTGTCATTACGTTCAGGTTAGTTTTTCACGACTATAGAAAAAAGAGGTTTTGTTACAAGCCCAAACACAAATAGTCCTAAACAAAGAAGAGTTAGGGCTCATAATACTGGAAGTGATCCCCAATTAGAGGGGTCAGCTAGGTTTTTGAATTAGTATATATTTCATTAAAGTAAATTTAATAATTTCATGGCTATAAATAAGTGAATTCATACATCTAGGAACTTTTGGAAAGAAAAATATTATTTTATACATTAAGAGAGAAGAAAAGAACTATATATATAATAAAAGTAAAATTCGTGTTGGAGCTTTATACCATACATGTTATCAAATAAATGGAAGAGATGAGAACTGAGTAAAAATAGTGAAGTAAATTGAGTTATTGTATTTTTGAAAAACTTCAGTATAAACTGGTCACATGAAGAGAGAGAGAGAGAGAGAGAGAGAGAGAGAGAGAGAGTATACTATTTTACAACTATTCAGTATAGAATATTTTTTCAAAAAATATTCCTAGAGGCCTGAACCCTATTCCCTATAACTAGAATAAATAGTTTTCCAATGTAGCCATATTATGATAACATTCACAATTGTAATTATAGAGTAAATTATAAATATTATTTTGGAAAAAAAATGATAAAACTATGAAGGTCTCCTTTGGACATCAATGTAAGTAAATGGAACTACGATATTAACAAGCCTCGTAGGGAGGGAGAACCCTTATATGCTCAAAAATAAAGCCTGAGAGTGGTGAAACAAATAGTATATAAAAAATAGGTCATGCCCTTGAGAATGTTTACAACTTTACTGAAAATAGAGGAAGTAGTCTATAGCCAAAATATTCCTTAGCTACAAATTAAAACACTAATATATGATATAGATGAAAAATAGTAAGCCAGAGGGTCATCACATGATTAAAGACCTCACAAAATTAAAATGTTAAATAAGAACTTGTAGCCATTGCAGGAAAAAAAAAACGAAGGAAAAGATTTCTCGAAACCTTCAAATAATTTTCATTTATAAAGAAAATACTTGTTTCCATTGAAGCACACCTATGATTAAATTAGGACAGTCAAACATTGTTCCAGTTTTCTAAAATATTTTGTTAAAGGGAAAGAAAATTTAAGAATCTAGGGTTCAAGTTATTATACTTGTGGATGTATAGAACAGTCACCATGTTCTTTCCATGAGAAAGAGTAATTTATCTTCATTAACAAGCCATACAAGGATTTAAATAAAAACCCTTTAGAAATAATAACATCAGGGTTAGGGTTTGATAATCTTACTATGAGGAAACTTTCCATAATAACTTCATGGAATGGCTAGAGTCAAACCTAAAACCCTATCAAACTTTTTTTGTCATGTCTAGAGGAACCTTAACATAGAAATATGACACCTATGAACACAATGAAGTAGTTGTTAAAGAATTATTGATTAGGTGGGTCCCTAATGGCCCAAAAATCAAAGTCCTTGGATCATAGTAAAACTAGGATGAAATTGAATAGCTTGTCACAAGTTTTCCATCAACACAGATGACAGCCACAATTGGACTTTGTATGCAAAATTTATGCCTAGTAAAATTTTTGGTCAAACTTGGAGGAGCGATAAACCTGGTAGTCTAGCTAAATTTGATGGTCTTCAGCTAAAATTAGCTAAAACATTAGTTAGAATTAGAATACTACAATAATTATAAAATCCACTAAATATAGTGGCACTCCGCTAATTTTAGAGGCAGATATGTGACCCAATAATGTGGGGCCATGTAGCCTAATCAGATGTTGCCACGTGCTACCCAGTTGGTGGAAAAATTGTTCCTTTGTTGAAAAAAATTTGGTAGACATTTTGTTATATTCGACGATGGTTTTGGGTAAATGAAATGGTCAATTGAACTGATAGTTTAAATAATATGCCAATGGTTATGACAACTCGACAAATTGGTCTAATGTCACCGGTGGTTATATATAGCCAATGATCCCAATGGTGGTTGGGCATAGCACTTAATGATTGGCGATGTGGGATACAGTTCCCATTGACATATAAAATATATAAACAAAATATGTGAATTACCAAAACTAATATTTAAAAACATGCCCCTATTGTATCAACAAAATGGTCATATGTTATCAAACGGTTTTGTTAAATGTTTATGTACAAATGAGTTTTAAAATTGGTAACCAACACTTAACGTAGCCAACAGTTCATGTGGTAATGATTAGTTGATTAGTGGTTCAAATAAATGTTTTACTTGTTAATACACAATGGCCCACTCAGGGTTTAAGCCTGCAGCCATCCAAGCCTAACAAACTATATAATAACAGACTACCATCCAATCTATGAATGATGACGGGCTTTGGTATTAATTCCCTCCAAAATGTACTTAAACACAAATTTCTTTCATTCGGTCAAGCGAAGTTGAGAGCGGAGCATTTCCATAGGGGCGTTAAATCCTAGCTAACAAAACCCTGACAGACATATCCTTGAAGTGGAACCTCGACACCGCAATTCCAGACAAGGAATATTTGAGAAGAATATTCCCACAATATTCTTATGAAAAATCTATGGAGGAATCTTAAAGATTCCTAAGGGGTCATAATTGAAAGTGTCAAAATGGGGTCAATATTATACTCCTTTTAACCAAAAAATTTCAAGGATCATAATGTTGTAGTCTATTTTTGCATCTAAGAAATGGATTTTAGGGGTCATGGCAAAAATGTGCCTTCTACATTAACTGATAGTGATAATGTTTAAGACAACAATGCACCTTTCACAAGTAGGTCATGTTTAAAGTCAAGACTTTTACAAAGACAAGATGGACCTAAGGGTGTTGTGATTATTTTGCTTTGAGTAGTTGAATTTCAGGCCACTCCTAGGATTGGAGGTATAATGATGTATTTTTCGATGTACTCCTTTTCATTTGGTTGATATGAATGAAGCAACCGCCCCACTATTGAAGTAGGGCCTAGATATATAGTCCACATTGGATGAAATCCATTATCAAACATTGTGTGCACTGTCTTTATGATCACCTTTCTTTTGCTTCTTCTTTAAGTGTGTTCATACATGGTTTTTAAATTCTCTTTCATGCAATTTTGCTAACATCACATGAATAAAATATATTGGATAATGCTACTATCAGAGGCATAATTGATAAAGTTTACTATTAGAGCGATCTTCCTGCTTATGTGAATAATAACCAGAGATTGGACATGCAACACAAAGAAGCAAATGTACAATGACAAAGCTTTCTATTAGGATTTCTACAAGATGGAAAAAATGGTAGATAATTGTTTGTGGATTATGAGAAGAGAATACAAGAGAAGTAAAAGAAGAAGAAACCCTAAGCATAGGATGAGGCTTAAGTGAACCAAGGATTTGGAGGAGGCCATCTTGAACCCCCATCTCCATATTAAAGTGAATGTTCTTCTTCTTAATCTTCTTCTCATTATTCAAATCCACATCACTAAAGCATTCAATCAAATAATTTTGAATTGAGGAAACTATTACAAGCCACAAAAGAGGCCTTGGTAAAGTTGCAGTGTAATGAAAGTGTAGTGATGCCAACCTAACCCACTCTAGAATCAGAAACTTATGTATACAATGTTAGTGATACTTCGATTTTTTGTTCTCATTATGATGATGATATTGGTGCATTTGAAATACACTACATAGCAATAATAGCAAGCGAGTATGAATCAATGCAGGTTGAGGCTACAACACACCATTCTTGTGATTGTGATTGTAGGTAATCTCCAAAGTGTGGTGATAATTTTAGAGCATGGGATAAGTCAAGATCTCCTCGCTATACTTGCACCAAAGAGAGTCGTTCAAGAAAGGTTATATCAATGAGGAAGGAGACACAACATAAGGATCCCTCTCCACATCAGAGGAGAATGAAGCTCAACAAATTTTGAAGGAGGAAGAACCATTGCAACCATTGCAACAATGGTGGGCATAAGAGAGCCACATCTTGGAAGCTCCATCCAGAGCTACACCTAAGGAAGGACCAGAATCATGTCAAATCATGAGTGAAGGAACCACCTAATGAAGCAGTTCAACAAGGAAGACAACTACAAGAAGAAATCTGATTAGCCTTGTCAGGTAAGAGATTCGTAGTCTTTTTAAATAGTTGAGCATGGAAACCATTGTAAATCACATGTTGCAAAAATGTTTTTAAAATTATGAAGCGTATAAATAACTTATTAATGCAGCATAGTGATATCTTGACCTTTAGTTGGATAGCATGGGGTATGGTTTTCGGAGTAAAATTGACCATGAGTTTGTTATAAACTCTTGGAAAGTAGGTTTATTTTGGAATCTTGCAAGGTTGACATGTATTGGCAGTTGCTGATTTGGATATGGATGCAGGTGGTGGCTTCATCATTCCTAATTCTGAAGTACAAAGGTGAAGGAGAGGAAAGGTGGTCTGTCAAACAAATTTGTTACGTAGATCAAGATTGCAATATTGTTTAGACTTTTAAGTGGGGAGGAATGATTTAGGTGGATTCCTAATAGCCTAAAAATCAAAGTCCTTGGATTGCAGCGAAATTAGAACTTGATGGAAGAGTTCATCAAAAGCTTTCCAATGGTGTAGAAGGTGCCCCAATCCAACTTTGTATGCATAAGTTATGCCGAGTCAATGTTTTGGTTAAATTTTGACAAAGGAATAAATTTAGCCGCATGCTAGGCAAATTTGGAGCAACGCTAAAGTTGGAAGTCTAGCTAAATTTGGCAAACTTTTGTTAGACTTATCAAGACCTCTAGTTAAAAGTAGTGGATCACTATAATTGAAAGGACCATTAAACATAGCAGTAGTCCACTAAGTTTATAGGTACATATGTAGCCCAATAATGTGGGGCTATGTGGCCCAATCAAATGGTTCCATGTGGCACACTCGACAATAGTTTTGGGTAGATGAAATGGTCAATTGAATCATTCATTTAAATAATATGCTAACATCTATGATATCCTACCGTCATCATTTAATATCACCAATGGTTGTATATAGCCAACAGTTTCAATGACATTTAGGTTTAACACTTAACGTTTGGATGTCTAGGATACAGTTCACACCAACATATAAAACTTATAAACATAATCGGGATACTACAAAAACTATTAAAAAAGAGTGTCGACTATATCTGCGGAATAGTTATGTGCTACCAAATGGTTTTATTAAATCTTTGCAGTCACATGGGTTTTGAAATTAGCAACCAATAGTTAACACTGTCAATGGTTATGGGTAGTAACGGTTAGTTGATCGACAGTTCAAATAAATTTTTTGTTTTTTAATACAAAATGGCCCACTAGGGTTTTAAGCACGTGGCCAGCAAGGCCGCACGTGGCCAGCAAGGCCTAAAAAGAAACCTAATAATAGACTACCAGCCAATGCCAAAAGGGTGGCAGGCTCTGTTATTGATACCCACTAACATGTACCTAAACCCGAAGTTCTCCCATTTAGTAGAGTAGAGTCGAGAGCGAAACATTCTCACAGGGGCAACGAACCTGAACCAATAGAACCTTGAAGGGGAACCTTAATGATGTGGTTTGAGAGGAGGAATATTCCCATAATATTCTTATGCAAAATTTTTGGAGGAAGATAAATTTCTCTTATGTGGCAGCTATTGTGAATGGTGAAAGTTGTAGGTTTCATTTCATAATATGCATATCAAATATGGAATTGTATGCAAAATTTAATAGTCTCATGCCATTCTAATAATGTAAGTGGTGAATATTGGCATGGAAGTCAAGAAGTAAGGCCTACATTATCGATATGAAGTTTATATTTATTTAAAAGTATATATATATATATATTTTAGAAACAATAATTGAAAGAAAAAAATAATCCAAGTCTTGGTAACTCATAACTTCACCATAATTCCAATTTAAACAAGATTCCAAGAATACTAGTATAAACATGTTATAATGATATTTAATGGGAGGTAATGCAATGTTTTATTTTTAAAAAAATTAATTTTTATGCAAATTACTTCTTTTTATAAGTAAAATAGAAAAATATTACAATTATATTTATAATTTTTACGAATTACCGTAAACTAACAACCATTATAACCATTTAATTTGTATAGTATACTAATTAAATAGTTAATGTTAAAAATGTGTATTAAACTTAAAATATATATTCAATTTTATGTAACTTGTAAAATGGACTACTAAAATAATAAATTGTTAACTAAAATCAATTGCATATTTACAAGCTTCTCCTATAAATATATCAATGACAGTCAAACGGAACATAAATGTGCGAAATGTATGAATTAAGTTTTAAGCAGTAGAGTAATGAGTTGTAAAATAATGTTTAAAATTAGATTATTAAATTTAAGTTAATGTAATTTATTGATAAGAATGGATTTGAAAATAAAAAATATATTATTATTTTAAAAATATATAGGTAAAGAAATAGTTTGTGTATTATATATATATATATGTGTGTTTTTTAATAATCAAGTTTTTAAAACTAACCACATTTCTTATTTCATAAATAGAAAAGAAAACGCTTTAAAACACCAATTTAAAACACCAATTTGATATGTATTTTGATGATAATTTTGGAATGAAATTATTATTATATTATATAAAGAAAATTATACTCAAATAATTGAGATCTGATTTAATTCTTATAAAATTAAAATTAAATTATTTTTACTATATAATATTTTATAATTTAATAATATTGTAAAATTAATTTTTTATCATATCATATATAAAATTTAAAAGTAAATATTTAAAATTTGATTTAAATTTCTTAAAATTAAAACTAAATCATTATTATTGTCCTATTATAATTCTATTATTATCCTATTATAATTCTATTAGAATATTGTACAGAAAACTTATAACCACAACGAGAATTAAGTTGCAGTGGAAGAGAACGGTCGGTCGGTTGAGTTTATCGAAGTTTAATTCGTAATACCAATTATGAAATTAATTCTTACATTTGCTAATTGAGGCAATATTGCATGAATGTCTTGCATCATGAAAATATTAATATCTTATGCTGTCGAATCTATTTGCTCTAGTAAAACTGGTAGCTCTGTGGCCTCTAGCTGACCCATGTATTCCCGTTAATGTAACCCAGGCTCAAATATGATGCAATCTGGGAACGATCAGTGACTTTACTAACCCACGAAACTCGTCCCTGTTGTCCTGCCCCAGGTCCAGAACATTGGAACTCGCTATATTTCGCAGTCCTGCACATTCACAGAACGAATGATAGCGATAATATTAGATCGAGATATGGAATTCTAGTTGTCAGCGCAATGCAGGTTTTCTGAATTTATTTCAATTGTAAACTTAGGGTAAATTTTGGAATTTCAGGAGTTCAATTGTTGTTTGATATGGTATTTTTTTTTAGGATTCCGATTTTTTCTTAGAATCTGCAATAAATAAATATGTAGATACTAAGAAATACCATAATATAACAACTACATACTTTCTTCTTTCGGGCTTCCCTGGCCAGTCTGTCCATCCTTCTGGCCAGATAATGTCGTCCATGACAGTGTTAGCAAACACTACTGTGGAGTAAGGTCCCCATGGCCTGCCTAGATGCATTTTTCCTGTGCCAGTCAACTTGCAATTTAAAAAGACGAAGCCCGAGTCTTCCGACGCAGACATTCTCTTCTGAGCCGTAAATATGCCATAAAGTTGAGGAATGGCATGTAGCTCGCATTTCTGCGGTCAACAAACCGAAAATTCGCATCAGGGCCTAGCTATATTGAAATAGACAAAGAGAAAAAAGCAATCGAAAGAGTGTCCAGGTTTTTTATTTGGTTTGCCTCATAGAGAGATTTTCCGTTGCCGCATACGAAGTCGACAGCACCCTCAATGTAACAGTTTTGAAAATAATGCCTCCCACTTTCGTCTAACAAGGTATCCTGATACCCCAGAAATCTGCAATTGTAAAACGCAGAACGATCTCCCGAAATCCTCAACGCCACAGCTTGATCGTCCACAGCATCATCACCGGCACCATATGAATTCTGCACAACTCTATTTTCTTTTAGGTAAACTCATCTCATGACTTACTGTGATTTTCATAGGCAATTAACATAACTTACCTCGAATGTAATATCTCTTGCTATGAAATCTGAAGCGAGCACTGTGACCGTTCCGGAGTCATATGTCCCGCCGCTCGATTTCGCGTTCGCATTCCATGTGATGACAGTGTTCTTGGCGCCCGAGCCCCTGAGAGTTATGAAGGGCTTCTCCTTAGGAATAGTCACCTTCTCCCTGCGCAGCACATAAAATAATGAACCATCATAAAAGCTTCTATCTCTACAGTATTTACACCTTTGATTTCATCAAATATCATATAGATTTTCAGAAGACATCCAGGACGACAAAAAGTTGTGCAAAATTATACCTAAACCTAACTTCATTTGTATTGCAAATTTCTGAAATAAGTTGAATAGAATTTCTAAAATCTGCAATCAAGATAAAAATAAAAGAATTTCTGATTCTTTTATTTCTCTGCTGGCATAGTTTTAAAACATTTAAACTAAACTTTTAAATTTATCCAAAATTCAACTGAAGTTATTAAAATGACAACGGTATGCTGTGAACTCTGCGCAAACAGAATATCTCTATAATTTTTTCAGAATACTGAATCCACCTATAAAGTCAGAATCTCAATGTTAAACCCAAAAAGCCAGAAACTCATTTTTAAACACAAAGATGTATATTTAACCCAAATTACTCTCCCCAAAAACTTTAGACAATGCCATTCTCTCCCGGGAAATAAGCTATTCTAATTTTGATTTCATTGATTACTAACCTATAAGTCCCTGCTTTCACATCAATGGTGACGGGATTCTTATTGTTCGATGGAACTGCATTGATGGCATCCTGGAGCGTTCTGAAATTACCCTGACCGTTCTTATCCACTGTAATCACACGTGCATTGCCGGAATCTGCAAGAAGCCCGATCAGTTTTCGAGACCAACTGCTAAAGAAATCCGTAGAATTCTTCTCCCCATTACTGCTACGTATTGCATGGAGTTCAGATATATTCCAACCCGTACAGTAAGCAGGTTGCGTTAAAAACACTGTTGTAAGAAACAAACAGATAACTATAAATCCTCTACAGATGGAGTTTGCCATTGCTAGCGTTAGCAAGAAACCCCGAGTGTCACGAATGGATGGATTAACAGGACTTTCGTAATGAGGAGACTACAGTACTATTTATCGATGCTCGCACTGAAGTCCAGGCCTGCAAAGCCCATTCACAGGACTTTGGTGAAAAGCAGACACTCTCTATCAGTGCTCGCAACGAACTGTGGGCCCATGCAAGACTTCCCAAGCCCCCCAGACTTAAATACCTAGGAAGCTCCAGATTAGACGATTCGAGTCCAAATCCTGCGGAATCAGTTGCGGCCCTTGCATGGCCCCAAACTTTCATCCAAGCCACTTTTCATGGTTCCATGCTTCACAACTAAATGTGATTAAGATATGTCCATTTAACCAAATGTGGTTAAGATATGCCCGTTAAACCAAGTGCTATTTAGTAACCAATTCGTTGTGATATGCGTTTATTTCTGTCTGTAATTTGGATTCTCACCTTTACATATCAGGATTCTATTTTTTCCACGGTTAAGTCCAGAGCAACCCTAAAATCAAACAGTTCTCGCCTAGGAACGTGATACATACGCGAGCGTATTGGATAATGTAATTTTATGAAGTAAATTAAGTATATCAATGTTAGAGGTTTTATTTTTTAGTTTTAATATTTTTAGTTTTATTTGTTTTTCAATGTGTATATTTAAGACATTTTTTTAGGGTTATTATTCTTAATCACAAAAAAAACAAGTGAAATAACAGTCAAGCTTATTAGGAATCATATATATGGAATAACGGTTACATTGGGAACATGAGATTAATTTCCTACTCAAGGTAATGGAAAGGATTCCAAAATTTATTACTACTTGAGGGTTTTAGTGTAATGGAAAACCTTAACATGTCTAGATGTGTGTTGGAGTAATTGTGACACTCACCTCATTAGGAATCAATTATATGGATTAATCACCTTCCCATGAGTATCTGAGACTAAAACCTCAACACCAAGTAACAATCTCATTGTATGGATTTCGCAATCCCTATTAGCACAATCTCTTTTTAATATAGAAAGAATTAGAATACTCATAAAACCTAAACATAGCCTCTAATAATAGCCTCTAATAATAAATTTTAAATGTCTACCCTCTTGGAAGAAATTACGTTAAGACAATATTTAAACGTTATTTTTAAGCACTAGATCCCTAACTATTGTAAATCCTAATTATTGTAGGAAACTTTAAAAGCCCTATTAGTCACCATGATTAAGGAACCTCTCATTCGGATTCCACACTCTATCAACTATTTTAGAAAATTCAAAAGCCTCTTAACTTAATAACATATTCACAAGCTAGTAATGTATTAAGAGACCTAAAGACAACAATGAATCAAATACATTGATTTGGCAAAACAAATCAAGCTCTAACGTGGTCTCCTGGAACCTTGGAGATCAGTGGAACCTCAAGGAAAGAAATGTTATCCTAAACCATAGATGTCAAATAATATGTACTCCAACAAGCTCAAGAGGCACGGTGTTGTTGTTATCTTGGTAGTTTCATGAGTCAGAGAAGAGCTTCACTTTATCATTTGGAGAAGAGGCATGGCTTCTTGGAAAACTTCATTCATGCGAGGAAAGGTTGATAGGTATGAGCATTCTCCCATGTGGATCATGTTGTCCCTTACTGAAAAATTATTTGAATGGTGCCAAATGATGTCAAAAGGGTGAAAAATGATAAAGAAGTTTGTAGTCATCTTCCAGTCTGCAGAAGGACTCAACACCTACATCGAACCATATCCATTGGAAAGTGGCTCTGAACAAGTTTTCCAACGATATGTGGAAGTCGAAAAATGGACTCTTGGATACTAATATATGGTTTGCCAAAGTTTCAAGGAATTGAAGCCTTATGAAAGAAGTAATATCAAAGATCGCAATATCGTAGGTCCCAAATATTGTAGATCGCATATCGGAGGTTTGGTATATCATTGCATCGCAATATCGAAGTTCATGTATCAGAGGTTTTTCATATCATTTCATCGCAATTTCGGAGATCACATATCGAAGCTCCGACATATCGGTGCATCACTATATCGGAGATTGCATATAGGAGGTCTGACATATCGATGCATCGCAATATCAGAGGTTCGACATATCCGCACATCATAATATCAGATGTTGGAGGAGCATCGACACATCTAAACATTGACATATCACAAAATCATAACTTCTTAAAGTGAGATCCTTTAAAAAGTTTTGATATCATAAAGTGTTGCTAGTATTAGAAAGCGTTGGGGAACGCCAATAAAGGATTTCATTGCAAAACAAAAGGTTGACATGACCTTTTCTCTCTCCTCTACTGGGACACATGGAAGCATATCATTAGCTCCAATAAAGGCACACGAAAACATATGATTTCTTGTAATAAAGATATAGTGGCATATGACGTCAGCATGACGTGGAGGTACGACAGGACATGTGGAATAGTAGTTTTTCCATTTTGAGGGGCCTAATGGCACAAATATGGATGACACGTGTCACTACTCATAATTTGGCACATGGATTGAGGACATCATATCATAGGTCGACATATCGAAGTTTGATGATGTCAGGACTTTAGAACAGTTGGTGTTTGAAAAACTTTCGGTGAAATACAAAGAGTTAAAAGGTGGATGAGTTGGCAGTTGTGATTTTGGAACACCACTAAAGCCACCACGTTTCATCGCTCCCATCTCTAGAAGGTGGGGAATTCAAGTGGTTAAGAGGAAAGCATCAAGCGAATCGATCGAGTAGCTTATGAAGAACATCATAGCAAGGACATGGCCTAATTAGAGGTCATCACATGAATTGGAATGGAGATATTTTGTTGTGGCCACGATTCCATTTTCCGATGTTTTATTATTTCGTAATCTATTGTAATGATTTGGGCGGTAGAGACTTTGCACGCCGAGATAGTTAGTTGATGAGATAGCTATGGCTTTGATAAGGTTTTTTTCTCAGCCATCATTTAGTTGTTCTGTTTTGTTATTTTTGTGATTTTGTGTATTTTAAAGAAAGGAATCAAATCATTTGTAATCATTTAGGCAACAAATCCTTTGCATGCCAAGGCAACTAGTCGACTAGACAACTGGAGCTCGACGAAGAAATTTGGTAATTATTTTTAAAGCCCTCTCTCTCTTTATAAAAGAGGGAAGTGTTGGAAATAATACTGAGAGGGGGGGGGGGTGAATCAGTATTATCATATTAATAAAACTTTTTCATTTCCATAATCAGATTCATATATGCTACTTCCACAACTTCTTATGATTAAGTTAATCGATCTTCAATGAGTGCATTAGAACATTATCAACCATATTATCAATTAACAGATGCAGTAACATAAAGTAGATCATCACACATAAGGCACACACATGAACACAATGATGTAAGGTGGAAACCCAATGCGGGAGAAAAACCACCTGCTGCAAGTCATCTCAATCTTCTTCTTAATAAGAAAATTCTTTTACAATATTTGTACTGGTGCAGCCTTATACCAGTACGGGAGCTACAACCCCCTTTGCTCTTGTACTAGCCGATCCATTTACTAGTACGCAGGCTACTACCTGCTACAATGCTCCAAAGATTTCCTTTAGCTCTTGTACTAGCTTAGATGCTAGTACGTAGGTGCCGGCCTACAATCTTCTCTCCTTCAAGTACCACGTTTCATTAATTTTCATACTGGATACACTGAAGCACAACCCATAAACTGAAAGGCCACATTTCATCCAATTTTCATATTGGACCCAACAACAACATTGAAGCTCAAACAACCTTCTGAAACACCCAATCAACTGAAGTAACCAGATCAACAATAATAGGACCAAACCCAGAACACAACAATGATAAACAAAGATTTTAAGAGAAGGAAGCACCCTGCTCAACTGCCAGCCTGAGTCCGGACTCACCCTGTTCAACTGCTAGCCTGAGTCCCTGGACTCACCCTGCTCAACTGCTGACCTGAGTCCCTGCACGCACCCTGCTCAACTGCTAGCCTGCGTCCCTCGCACTGAGTCTACTGAACTGCCTGCGTCCCGGCGCACCTGAACCCTTCCTGCACCTGCGTCCGGCGCACCTGAAATAATTCGCTCCTGCGTCCCGGACGCACTTGAACCCTTACTGCACCTGCGTCCCTCTGGGAAAAGATGATTTCAAGACTTTAGAAGTAACCCAGACAATCAGATCTATAGATCCGAGCAAGAGCCGAAGAGATCTCGGTCCATCAGATTCGCCTTGTTTAGATCTAGACCAGATCTTACCCTCATAAGATGTTCAACCCAAGACATGCAAAATCCAAATGATCTCCTTTACTTTATATAGGCAAGCTCCTCCTCAAAACATGGAACAATACCACGAGCCGACACTATAGAAACACAAAACCGTCGGCTAGATACCACACAAGAAACCCCCACGTGCTTTTTTTTTCTGCCTTGAAATGTGTGCACTGGGTGGACGCACCTCCTGAACGGCTGGCCTGCGTCCTTGGATGCGGGTTCTGCATGGTATACCTGCGGGTACGCACCTTCTAAACTGGCTTCCTGCGTCCTTCATAATTTTTCAATAAAATGAGAGCTGATCATCAACTTCTGCTGCTGACTTGAAGAATAGTGAACTACCACCTGAATGGGTTGCCATCAAGGACAATACTTTTAGCCATAATGCCAACAATCTCCCCCTTTGGACTTGATGGCAAAGCTTACTAAGAACTTGCCATTTGATTCCTTTGAGCTGTCCTGCATCTATGTATTATGTTACATCTGATATCTCTTCTGAATGTATATAAGTGAGATGGTCTTCTATGAGGGGGGTTGCCATCAAGTACAACACATGCATCATAATGCCAACAATCTCCCCCTTTGGACTTGATGGCAACAACACCAGATCACTCTCCCCCTTTGACATCAAGGGCAAAGGGGTATGCTCCCCCTAAGAACATGCTCCCTTTGACTGTGAACCAGATCTGCTGAAGTCTCTGAATGAGCTCCCCCTTTGTATATGTCATGGTGCTCCAATCTGATAATGGTCTTTCTGAGAACCAGCTGAGATGTCTGCTCTGCTGTATGGTGTTGTTCATGCTCAAGCTCCCCCTGACTGTAAGCAAGGTCTGCAAAAGGATGTTCTACAAGAAGAACATGACTCTATATATATCATAAATGACCTTCCTATCACCAAAAGACTCAATACATACATCCATCACCCATCACAATAAGGATCATCCATCCAACCAAGTGGGAATACATCAGAAATATGAGAACCAAATATATTACATCTTCATCCCATGCATAGTGGGGAGACATAGGCCGTTACATGACCTGAAGAGATGACTATAATAGATAGACCATTACAACATGAGTCTTGCTACGACCTTCCAAACATCTAAAGATCATGACAAACAACAGCATTGTATAATTTGCTCCATAGTATCATCAACTCATAACCATCCAGATCTACATGAATCAAGAGCCATCAAATGAAAGCATCAGCATCAATCAACATATGTATGAATAATCATCCCTATATCCAGCCAACAATCCTCATCTATTTGTGCCAAGAAAGAATTTATGCATCATGCTCATGTCAGCATCATCATGAAATGCGTATGAGTGACTCATCATCATCATGTCTCCAACAATGCGACTTTGAGTAATCATCCACGAAATCAGCCAACCTCATCCATATATGTGCCAAGGATAAAGACTTCATGCAAGCATCATTAGAGAATCAACCATACATCTGATCATGTGACCAACTCATAATAGCAAGATGAATCATAAGCATTGTCACCAAGGACCATAATGGCAACAATGCATTTAGGACATATGCTCCCCCTGAACCAGTGCCATCTGTTAAATCTGATCATGCATATCAAGAAGAATCAGCCAATAAATGCTTTGAGACAGGTACGCACTTCATCTTCTGCTATGCTGCGTCCTGTTGCTGCGGGGACGCACCCAAAAACACTATCGCACCGCGTACTTTTACTCAGGGACGCACCCAAAATAACTATTTCACCGCGTCCTTTTGCTTCAGGGACGCACCTGATCCTCAGTCGCTCTGCGTCCCCACGCAGATTTTCAGTTACTGAACTGCGTCCTGGACGCACCTGGACTTGGTCTGGCCTGCGTCCGCACGCAGGTCTCCTGTTACTGCACTGCGTCCTGTACTTTCAGCTTCCTCTGATTCTGGTATGTCTGTACATTGTACTGTGCCATCCTTTTCTGACTGTACTTCCTTTTTCCTCCATATCTTCAAGCGTGATGATGACATTTTCTCCTTTTGATATGGTGCCCAAACTTTGCTCCTGCATTCCTTGGCTATATGTCCAAGCTTGTTACATGAATAACATCTTACATGTTTCATATTCCTCCTGTAACAATCAGTAGCTTTGTGACCAAACATATTGCAAGCAAAGCAATATCCATAAAAGTACCTTAATTGAGATGACCTTTCTGCATAATGGTCTTGAACTCTTCTTCTTCTACATCTTGCTGCAACATGTCCAAGATTATGACATACATAACATTCAACATTATTCATAGGAGGAGTAAAGGATTTTCTTTGAGGAATCTCTTTCCTTGGTTGATGATGAGATTGATCTTTCACTTCTTCGTTGATCACTTTAGATTTCCTTTTAGAGTTTCTTGCCTCACCTTGTGAACTAGATTCACCTTCAACAAATTCATGGAAACCAAGACCAGTCTTTATAGCAGGGGACCTTTGACTACTAAGAATATCATCCAATACTTTAGAGCTATCTTGAAATCATAAAAGCTTATCCTTTTCTTCTAGTTTACCTTTCAAGATATTTATCTCAACCTGAAGCTGTTCTTCCTTTTCAAGGGATTTCTTTTTCAAAATTTCTTCAGCTTTCCTTCCTTCTTCCATTTGTTCCCTTAGTTTGAGAATTTCCTTTTCTTGTTCTTCATACAGATCCTGCTGCATTTGACGAACTCGGAAGGCACATTCCAGTTGAGATTTTAAGCTGGTGACTTTGTTTTCTTGTTTTGCAATAGCTTGGAGTAGATCTGTATTCTACTTCTTTGATTCTTCAAGATCTCCTTTTAGTGAGAGGATTGTAGCTTCAAGATTTTCATAGTAGCTGGATCTATCTTTGAGTTTCTTGATGGTTGTGCTTCTTTCGTTGACTTCTTTTCTTAATGATGTCACTTCATGCTGCAATTTTTGACATTGGTCTTCCTTGTCCTTGAGTAGCTTTCTTACCTTGTTTCCTTCTTCTAGTTGTGCCCTTAGCTTGGTAGCTTCTTCTTTGAAATCACATTCCTTTTTGTTTAATAGATCTTGTTGATCTCTAATTTTATCTGTCAGCCTTTTAAATTCTGCCTCTATTTGATATCTTTCTTATTCACCCATAAGAGCAAATTCAGTAGTTTCGCTATCACTTTCATCTCTTTCACAAGGAAATATAGCTGGAACATCAGAGGATAACACATTCATACCTGATAATGACTCTGAATCTGATTCTGAATCTGAAGAGCTTCTTATGCCTAATCCCCAATCGATTCTTCCACTGTCATAGTTCTTCTGAGATGACTTCTTTTTCTTATTAGCTTTCTTCTTAAGCTTCTTTCCCATTGTTCCACGGATCTCCTTCAAGCGATCAAGCTACTATCAAAGGACCTGCTCTGATACCAATTGTTGGAAATAATACTGAGAGGGGGGGGGTGAATCAGTATTATCATATTAATAAAACTTTTTCATTTCCATAATCAAATTCATATATGCTACTTCCACAACTTCTTATGATTAAGTTAATCGATCTTCAATGAGTGCATTAGAACATTATCAACCATATTATCAATTAACAGATGCAGTAACATAAAGTAGATCATCACACATAAGGCACACACATGAACACAATGATATAAGGTGGAAACCCAATGCGGGAGAAAAACCACCTGCTGCAAGTCATCTCAATCTTCTTCTTAATAAGAAAATTCTTTTACAATATTTGTACTGGTGCAGCCTTATACCAGTACGGGAGCTACAACCCCCTTTGCTCTTGTACTAGCCGATCCATTTACTAGTACGCAGGCTACTACCTGCTACAATGCTCCAAAGATTTCCTTTAGCTCTTGTACTAGCTTAGATGCTAGTATGTAGGTGCCGGCCTACAATCTTCTCTCCTTCAAGTACCACGTTTCATTAATTTTCATACTGGATACACTGAAGCACAACCCATAAACTGAAAGGCCACATTTCATCCAATTTTCATACTGGACCCAACAACAACATTGAAGCTCAAACAACCTTCTGAAACACCCAATCAACTGAAGTAACCAGATCAACAATAATAGGACCAAACCCAGAACACAACAATGATAAACAAAGATTTTAAGAGAAGGAAGCACCCTGCTCAACTGCCAGCCTGAGTCCGGACTCACCCTGTTCAACTGCTAGCCTGAGTCCCTGGACTCACCCTGCTCAACTGCTGACCTGAGTCCCTGGACGCACCCTGCTCAACTGCTAGCCTGCGTCCCTCGCACTGAGTCTAATGAACTGCCTGCGTCCCGGCGCACCTGAACCCTTCCTGCACCTGCATCCGGCACACCTGAAATAATTCGCTCCTGCGTCCCGGATGCACTTGAACCCTTACTGCACCTGCGTCCCTCTGGGAAAAGATGATTTCAAGACTTTAGAAGTAACCCAGACAATCAGATCTATAGATCCGAGCAAGAGCCGAAGAGATCTCGGTCCATCAGATTCGCCTTGTTTAGATCTAGACCAGATCTTACCCTCATAAGATGTTCAACCCAAGACATGCAAAATCCAAATGATCTCCTTTACTTTATATAGGCAAGCTCCTCCTCAAAACATGGAACAATACCACGAGCCGACACCATAGAAACACAAAACCGTCGGCTAGATACCACACAAGAAACCCCCACGTGCTTTTTTTTTCTGCCTTGAAATGTGTGCACTGGGTGGACGCACCTCCTGAACGGCTGGCCTGCGTCCTTGGACGCAGGTTCTGCATGGTATACCTGCGGGTACGCACCTTCTAAACTGGCTTCCTGCGTCCTTCATAATTTTTCAATAAAATGAGAGCTGATCATCAACTTCTGTTGCTGACTCGAAGAATAGTGAACTACCACCTGAATGGGTTGCCATCAAGGACAATACTTTTAGCCATAATGCCAACAATCTCCCCCTTTGGACTTGATGGCAAAGCTTACTAAGAACTTGCCATTTGATTCCTTTGAGCTGTCCTGCATCTATGTATTATGTTACATCTGATATCTCTTCTGAATGTATATAAGTGAGATGGTCTTCTATGAGGGGGGTTGCCATCAAGTACAACACATGCATCATAATGCCAACAGGAAGAAAAACATAACAGAAGGTTCCAAAAATTATGCATTCTAGAGGCTTGAATTCTACTTTTGCAAGTTCTGAGCTCTATTTGCAGAGAAAATTATTCCACTTTGGTTGAATTTTCTTGTTCATGAGGCACTCGGGCATATACAATTGTTAAATGTTATGGACTGGTGATTTGGACTCCATCTTCAAAGATTAATGAAGCAGTTTTGTTGATTCCAATCAGAGCAATGCGCAATATCTTTTCCCCTTTGTATATCATTTCATATGTGGCCATTCTCTTTTGAAATTGTGTAATTAAGCTGCCAATTTCACTCTCTCATGGTTGTATGTATTCTGCTAAGTAGTTAGAAGTAAGTGTGTAAACAAAAATTTACTTGTGTTATTTGATATATTAAAGTACCTGTATCTAAGCACATATTTACTTATGCAAATTGGTGATAAATGTATTCATGAGGCATAGAGCTTGAGACCTTAATTCACGCTCCAAGCTTTCCACATTTTGACCTCTTCACTCTTCCATATTTCTGTTGGATATTGTTGCTTAGGATTTTGTGTCATGTCCAACCCTCTACATCGATTTTCCTCCTTTCCTTCCTCTTGTTCATCTATACAACAATAACAATGTTAAATTGTGTATTGTTGTGTGTCAGCCACAGAACCAATGCATTTCTCTTTGAGATTAGCCATATCTAGCAGTGTGTATTTCGAGCTATTTTTTTCTTGAATTTACCTTGGTGAAGGGCTATTGAACCAGGCTCTGTATTATCCTTTTTCAAATTACATGAAATATAGAGTGCAATAGAAAGCTTTTAGATAATCTTCAAAAGCACTACTCTTGAATGCCATAGGCACTAACCCTTTTCTTCCAACCTAGGTGTTGTCTCTAGGAGGATTCTATATCTTCTGAAGAACTTTTGTGACAGGTATAGGAAAATATGGATCATGTTTCTAGCGTCGTTGTTGGTGAACGAATCAGAATACTTTTCCCTAGGTATGATAATTTTTACATTCCCTCTCTCGGGTGAACAAGGGAAGTGCGGGTTGAATATAACTCACCTTGGCGACTCCACTATTTGAATCTTATTGTAAACACCCTAGTGAATCCACTATCTATATTTTTATTTGGCTATTCTAGATTTCAAGGAGCCTCATACTCGCTTTGATGCTAAAACAACTGAAAATTCCCCCTACCTTGGAACTTGAGATCACTCACTTAAAGCGGTTTTCAAATGGCTCTTCCTTCATTCTTAGCCAACAAATTTGGCCCACTTGATTTTTCTTCTATTACTTATTATCCCCATCATGTCTGTTTAGATCATGAATGGTATGCCTGTGTTTCCTATATTCAATGGAAACACAGATAGAAGAATGAACCAACACCTCTAGGACTTTCATGAATGCATGGAATAACACGGTATTGTTCTTGAAGATGTGAAAATGAAATTGTTCATGTATTATTTAGATGAAGATGCTAGAGCTTGGTGTAAAATAATACCCCATGGCAACATATCTTCCTTAAATAGATTTAACATAGTATTTAATCATTTCTATAAAATATTATATCCACCGGGTGCTCCGTTTGAAGATTGTTGTGTACATTTTAATGCTGAAAATATTTCTGAGGCACTAATTTATGGTTCACATCCCTCAAATTGAGAACAAGTTCAAGTATCTAGTATTAAAGTCAATAAATATTCTCCAATATATGATTTATATGATTTAGAGGAAGATGAGATTGTTGTGGACTTTCAAATGGATTTTCTTACTGGCAACTAGGGAGAAGACTTCAAGCAACAAATTCTTCAAAAGAAGCCAAAATTTGTAAAGCCATGTAGCATCTGTGGCTACCTACTATAGAAAGATTCATGTCGGGAAACTATTTAAGAGAGGGAGACAACCATAATTAGCTGACTACATGGCCTCTTCATTTGGCCCACAATAGTATATATCAATTTGAAGCCTAATTAGAAGGTTCATGGACGAGAGATTGAAAGAGTTGAGCATCAAATATTAGTTTGGGGGTAGTGGTGCATGCATGTCTTAGTTGTTGACTTTCAAGACAATGATAACATAAGGTGTAGTACTCATATGCTGGGTTGGTATCATTGGAAGGTTGACCTCACCTAGGTGAATTGATCCCTATGCATAAGCAGGATTTTTATATAAATAAGCTCACTATGTGAGAGTTTAATTTCTAGTTTTTAGAGTTTTTAGTTCTACATTTCAGTATTATGAGGAGAGGGATTCCAAAAAATAAAGCTCGATGGAGGTTTTATGGTTTTACAAGTTTATATATTTTCTGACTCCGTGACAAAAGGTTGTAGAGCCTCCAATAGGTATTCAAAATATCATTCACTTTCACCTTTATCTCCACCATTTCACTCACATATTGCAACTCCATGACCATATAAACTTTCACTAGCCTCCATTTTCATAATTATATGGGTTCCCTTTGTGTTTTCCAAAATCTAATTATTTCTAGTATTTTAAGTGAATTTATGGTTAAAACTTAGAAAAATGACATATACTTGCTAATACTTAAAAGTGGATTGAATCTCATGGAATGCGTAGGTAATTTGGAAGCTTCCAAGGAACCCTTATGTGGCCTGCATTGTTCAAATTCGAATTCCCTTCAAGATATGGAAGAAGATTTGGATAAAGGTTAAAGAGGATATGTGTCTCATCATTACATATATGAGTTGTAACTCTATGAGATTGTCTGTCTCGTCATTACATATTTGAATTGTAACTCTATGACATTTTCTAGGGATCTAGGGAGAGAATAGTGGACCTCCATTAATGAGCTAGCTTCTGATGTTCTTGTATAAATAAGAGAGCCTTCTCCTTTCAAAGGCATGTGTAGAGTTGGAGATACTCAGGTAGACAAGTTAAGATTGCTCATGTTTGAATGGAATTTGGATTTAGCACAACGCTGATGAGTGATGTTCACCCTTTTTTGGTAATTCTTGCATTAGGAGCCTCTCAACTTGCCATCTCTCGTAATTTTGGATTGGCCACCTATAATGTGTGAGATTTATTGTTTTTCATAGATTAATATTTATTTCTTTGATAGATTAAGATTTTGTTTTTCATATCTTTTCCTGTGTGAGAGGTTAAGAGTGATTGTTTTTTCTTTCATTTTATAGGATCCTGATTTGATAATGCACACATTATGCCTTAGAGTATATCTCATTTCATGCAATTTAATTTCTAAAAGAGTGGTGTTTTTTTCAATTCTTGCAAGTGTGGTAGATTAAGATTTCAATTCCTGTAATTGTGATAGATTAAGGTTTCGATTCCGCACGCTATACTATAACTCTACTATAAAACTTTTAGAATTTATTTTTGAATTAGAATAGGTGAATTTGGTTTTCCATTATTTAGATTTTTAGTTAGATTGATCTAAATTGAAAGTTAATTTCTAGCATATAAAGTGCACACACGCTTTGCAAGTTTTACAGAACCCTTAGGTTGACAATTAAATGATAGGTAATTAATTTTCCTCAAGAATGGTGAAGACTACTATTCTGTAGGTTCTCAGCACCTTGCTAGCAAGGCACTGTCCCCAATTGGAGCCAATGTTGTCACTTACTGAAAAATTATTCTAATGGTGGAAAATGATTTTAAAAGAGTGCAAAAGAGTAGATAAGTTTGCAGTCATCTTCCAAGTTGTAGAAAGACTCAACAACTACATTCGACCCTCTCCATTGAAAAGTGCTTTCAACAATATTTCCAACAATATGTGGGAGCCCAAAAATGGACTCCTACATCAAAATATATCGTTTGTTGAAGTTTCAAGGGTTTGATACCTTAGGAAAAAAGAAATATCATAGATCAAAATACTAGATGTCCAAAATATCAGAGATCGCATATCGTAGGTCTAGCATATCATCACATCACAATATCAAATATCACAAGTCAAAGGCCTCACATATCGGTGCATCACAATATAAAAGGTTCGACATATCAAAACATCACAATATCATAGGTTGGAGGATGTAACATCCCCTCCTCCAAGGTCCACCCAAGCAACCAACTAGTGGGGGAAAACATGTGATGAGAAAGGTCACTATAAGTGTTGTAGGGAAAAGTATCCAATACGGAATGACCCTATCCCACTCTAAGGGTGATAGTACCTCAGCAACAACTGAATGCAAAGCTATTCAAGATTACTTCTTTATGAGATGAGAGAGAGAAGAGAAGGATGATCTACTAACCGTTATCTTGCGCTTAATAGTCGATCCAGTCTTCACTCCTTGCTGCTTGCTCCTAGCTCCTTTCTCTTTCACCGGCCCAGCTACACAAAGATCTTGTAAAAGCACAAGAAAAGGAAACTACAAGAAGCATACATCCATAATCGATTCAGGGATTAGCATAAATCAAATATACAAGCATCTGTTCACCATAAAGACACATGCATATATAAGAACCTCAAATACTTTATTAATGGAAGAAGTAAAGTTCTGAGAGAGTTACAACCATAATAGGCCCAATCCAGCAACACCTCCCAGCAGAAAGAAATCTCCTCTTCACCTCCTTCAAGCAATCACCCAATAGTTCTATACACAAACCAACAACACTTCCTTACTTGCACAAAATTCCAGCCTCCCTAGACCTCATGAGAGAGCTATATATATAGGGTTTTGGAGAAAGGATGAGTCATATTGAGACTGGCATGAAGCTGACTAGTGTCCTCTCCCACTTTAGTTAATCTTCAGTTCTTGAGTCCACTTGGAGATCAAGACCCTCTTACTCATCACAAGGCGAATTCCTTGACCCAAGTGTCAGTTTGGAAGCTTCCTGGGCAGTTGACACCTTGCAGAATGACTGTGCCACTTGGCCAATCTCGCCCAGCGCAGGTAACCTTCATTAGTTTTGACATTCAACGCAGGTACATAGTGGAGCAGTTGACATTCAGTGCAGATGCTCAGTGGAGCAGCTGACATGATCCAGAAACTGCTTGTTTTCTAGTGTTTTCAGGTGGAGAACTGATTTTCAGTGCTGTGGTTTGCTGACCTTGTTCCTCTAGGGGTAAGAACAACATGTTTAGGGACTTTGGATCCCTCATATTATTGACATTTCATGCTTCATGCTGTTAGGCACAAAAATGTCTATAACAGTTGCCCCCTAAAGGTCGTTTATCGGGTGAAATGCTTTATCAGGAGGATCTGAAGTTCATTCAATCGCTGAGAGGTGCCCTGTAATAAGATACAATACAATACATTATTTTTCATTCTGCTTTCATGATCTAGCTGAGGCGGGCATTCCCATGCTCAGCTTTATAAATTCATTTTGGTACATAGAACAGACGATCGTCTGATGGTAGACTGATAATTCTCTGCTGAAATTCTCATCCTTGGAGTAGGATGATCATCTGCTGCAATGATGTACATAACAAATGTCTTTATATTTCCTGAATATATATCGCAGCCCGGACGGATGAAACTAGATCCGGGGTCTTCAAACTCGTTCGATCTTCACTCTAAGTACAAGTCGATCCATGTGAGAATTGCGTTGAAGTCGAACATGGAAAGACATCGCTTGATTACCGGTCAATAATGTAAACCGTTAACAAGTGCGAGACGAATCACCAATAATGACAATGAACCTCAAGGTACTGCATTACAATTCACGTGGCGTGAATAAAGGACTTGGCGTCGAACACCACGCGAAATCTTCTGGTCGAAGGTCATTGATGTATACCTGTCGTCGGAAGTGAGAAACTTGCCATTGAGGCATGCAAGCTTCAAAGTACTGGGGGTTTTGTTCCTAGATCAACTTCTTGGATAATGAGCTGAAGTCGACAAGAAGCGATCCGTCAAAGGAGGGCCTTAATGAATCACACATCAATGACACGGAACGGAGCTAATGATTTTAGTGGAGGTGAAAACAATCTGTGAGACATGATTCAGGGTGGCGATCATGGCTGGATGAAGGATAATGTATGGCAGTGGATGGGACACGGTTGACTCTTTCTGAACACATCTCTTGAAAATATAACGACACTGATGTGATGGATCGGTAGCATTACCCCAGATGTGGATGGTTTGGCGAGGACCATGGTGATGAGACCGGTGAATGAAACAACCCAACCCGATGTGATACAGAGGACAAAGTGTCATGTTCAAGAGCGACTTGCTACCATTAAAGCTTCGAGGTTCTCCCAATTTTTCCCCAGTCATTTCTGACCAGTACCTCTTTATTTTTGTCAAGCTTGAGGAGGATAACATATGCTTGTTCTATAACCTGCCCTTCGGGCAAGCCCATCGCTATGTTTTAACGAGCCTAGCGATAGGGAAACTCGTTCTCGTCTAAAGACAAGTTTGTCGCTATTTAATCATTTTAACGAGTCTAACGACAAGGAAAACTCGGTCCTTTTCATTTTTAGAGAGTCTGAAAAGGTACAAAAAGTTAACTCCAAAATTCATTTTTCGTCATCTAATCCCTTAAGTCCGAAAAAGTATAAAACAATACAGCAGGGATGAGTTTTCGATAACTTTAACGAGCCGAATAAAACAAGCGCTCGACCTTAATCTGTAATAATCCCTCAGGTCCAAAAAGATTAAAATCTAGAGGAGGGATAGCTCTTCCGGTTACTTTAACGAGCTGGAAGGCCAAAACTCGGCAAACTTTTCATATTTTACGAGTCAGGAGAAAAGAGCTCAAAGAAGACTCATCTTTTGAGGAACGAGTGATAAACAGGGATAGCAGCAGATTCCAGGTACAGGTTGGAATTTTCCAATCACGGCAGTGTCACAAGGATGGCTAAGTGAAATCACTCTTAGCAGTTGTTCCTCAAAATGGGTAAACAATCATATGGAGGTGAACGATAGGCCAAATAGAATGGAGGTGGGTGCAAACACGACCAAGGCTTTTATGGCTAATAAATTTACGATCATAATGGTTATTTACCGGTACTGGGTTCATTTTTTAAAGAGCTTGAATGCGCCAAAACACTGCTCAAAAGCTTATGTTTATTTTTTAACGAGCATGAACTATGACACTAAAACTGCTCGGATCTCGCTTTTCTATTTTTTAACGAGCATAAATTCCGCGGTATAACTGCTCGATTAAGTTTGCATGCCCCCAACATAATAATGCAAATCGAGGCGCACGCAGGTTACTATTTAAGCATAGTAACACTTGAGGTACAACCCATTGCGGGGCTGTGCCAGTGGAATTCCATCATAATCCATTAACTCGTAGGCTCCTTTTGCTAACACCCTTTTAACAATATAGGGGCCCATCCATAAGGACTTGAATTTACCTGCTCCCAATTTATCGGATTCTTGGTCATAAAGCAAGACCAAATCACCTTCTGAGAAGACACGGGGTTTGACATTTTTGTCAAACTGAGCCTTGACTCGTTTCTTATGAGCTTCGTTAGCTAACGCGGCGTCACGACGGGTTTCATCCAACTGGATTAATTCCAAGAAACGAGCCTCTTCTTCTGAAGTTCCGGGGAGAAGATCGATTGCGAGTTTAAGCGACGAAATTTTGCACTGGATTGGTAAGACTGCTTCCAGGCCATACACCAGTTGAAAAGGTGTGAACCCGATTGCGTTCTTTACCGAGGTCCGGTAAGCCCACAAAGCTGAGTACAGGATTAGGTGCCATCTTCTTTTATGAACCCCGATCATCCTTTGCAACATACGCTTCAGGACCTTGTTGATTGCCTCAACTTGTCCGTTGGCTTGCGGATAATATGGGGTAGAGCTGTCGTGAGATAGCCCTAGCTTGGCAGCTAATTCGACCATCATGTGATTGCGAAAATGCGATCCATGATCTGTAACTATAGCCTGTGGTACGCCGAATCTGGCGACTACATGATTGAAAAAGAAAAGGGCAGTTGTTTCACCAGTGTTATCCAATGTAGGCATCGCCTTGGCCCATTTGGTAAAATAGTCAACAACGACTATTATATACCCATGCCCCCCGGTCGAGGTGGGGTTACATTGCATGAAATCGATGCCCCACTTGGCGAAGGGCCCAACAGCAACTATCGGCTATAAAGGTGTGTGTGGTCATCTGGTTTTGCTATCAAAGATTTGACAAGCATGGCAACTTCTGACTGCGGTTATGCAATGTTTGAACATGGTTGGCCAGAAGTATCCTGCTCGTAAGATTCTTTGTGCTGTTGCATATCCAGATTGATGCCCCCCACACGCACTTGAATGACAATCATTCAGGGCTTTTCGGCCTCCTCATGGGTAAGGCACCTTCTCAGAACTGTATCGACACCACGACGGTAAAGTGTATCACCGACGATCATGTAGTCTTTTGCTTGGTATCGTATATGTTTTTGTTCGGAGTGAGAGGTATTAGACCTGAATTTTTGGGTTTGGAGATAAACTATGATGTCTCCATACCACTCATCGCTTACAGATATCAGAAACAAACTTTCGTCCACGATTGACTCTTCCGATATTTCATCGTTGGATGATGATGGGAGATCACACAATAATTCTGCGAAAACTAGAGCTTTCTTTGATTTGAATTTCACAAATTCCAGATCAAACTCTTGAAGGATCGCTATCCACTTTGAATATTTGCCCCCCAGCAACTGTCGCGACAGTATATAAGTCATGGGGTTGCAATCTGACAGGATGGTAGTTTTCTGAAAGAGGACATAATGCCGAAACCTTTGAATCGCTTGAACAGCTGCAAGCGCTAGTTTTTCAACATAAGAATATTTACTTTCTGTATCGTTTAAGTTTTTACTTAAATAATAGATAGGATGTTCAATTCCATCGACTTCTTGTACTAAAACCATCGCAATGGTCGTATCCGCTGTAGCTAGATACAGGTTAAAATCTCTTTGATAGTACGGGGCGTACATTAATGATGCTTTTACTAGACAATCTTTCAGAGCATCAAAAGAAGCTTGCGCCACTTGGTCCCAGACAAAAGGTACATCCTTTTTCAATAGACGAGTATAACCCTTAGCAAGTTCTGCGTAATTTGGAATGAACCTCCTCAGAAAGTTTGCTTTCCCTTGGAGTTTCTGAATCTGAAGCAAATTTGAAGGTGGAGGCAAATTAATGATTGCCTGAACCTTACAGGGGTCGAGACGAATCCCATATTTAGAGACTACAAAGCCAAGTAAACGACCAGAACCGACACAAAACACACATTTGTGCGGATTGAGTCTTATCTTGTAGTGTCGACAACGTAGAAATATCGCTCTTAAATGCTGCGGATGATCAGTCTGCTTTCGTGAATGAGCCGAAAGATCGTCGAGATAAGGTTGAACAATGTTCTTGATGTCATGGAAGGCATAATTCATCGCCCTCTGAAACGTCGCCCCTGCGCTCTTTAAACCAAAGGGTAATTTTCGATAAGCGAATGTGCCCCACGGAGAAATAAATGCAGTCTTTGACTGGTCCTGTGGGCGGATATTTATTTGATTATACCCGGAAAATCCATCCATAAATGAAAAGATTTCACATCCGGCGCATTCATCAATTATCTGGTCGATGAAGGGTGTAGGGTAGTTGTCCTTCGGACAAGCTTGGTTTACATCCCTATAATCAACACACACTCTAATCGTCCCTTGTTTTTTCATAACAGGGACAATATTCGATACCCAATCGGTTAGAGGAACCGGGTAGATGAATCCAGCATGGAGGAGTTTTTCAACTTCTGCCTTAATGGCAGCGGCTTTCTTCGGGTGCACCTGCCGAAGCCGTTGTCTTACTGGTTTGACATCAGGATACATTTTGATTTCATGTTCAACGATACTCGAGTCAATGCCTAGCATTTCATCATATGACCAAGCAAAGACATCTCTAAATTCACGAAAAAGAGCGTTATATATTTCCAGTTCTGAAGGGGAGCAACCTTTGCCGACATAAATATTCTCTACAACATTTGTTTTAGTCGAGATATTTATGGCCATAGTCTCTTCAATATTGGATAGGTTTCGCTCGGAATCCACCGTATTTATAGTATTCGTTAGGAATTCAAATACTGAAGGGTGATAAAGGTCACTTTGAGTATCTTCTTCATATTCCGGAAGAAGGGAACGATGGTGGTGATCATTCCATGGTGCCCCCTCAATCATCATTGATTGTAAGATTCTTTCGTCAGTCCCATGTACTTTCGACCAAGGATATAATGGGGTTCCATATTCTCTAGATCTATCTACCCAAACGCTTGACGAGCGTTGATTTGGGCTGGCCTCCCATGCTTGAAACATTGATTGCTACAATATTTCTAAAGGGCTTGGGGGCAAAACCATTGAATGATCCATGTTGACCTTCGTGGAAGATATCATGTTGCAGGTTGCTACAAACGGTACATTTCCTATATAAATAGGAGGTGGTAGCGCGAAAGTTCCCATCAAGGTGGGGTCTTTCAATAATCCTACTCCGATATCTTGAATTGAATGGTTACTCTCATGGATCATAGGAATGCTTCCTGTAACTTGTGAACCATTAGGGAGGAAGTTCTGTTGGTCGACGATCGTAATCCCTCCTTCAAATGGGAATGCGATCTTCCTAAAATAAGTCGACACGACAGCTGCCATGGCATAAATCCATGGTCTACCCAGTAGGATGTTATAGTCAAGATTTCCATCAATGACTTCTACATCAATTTCTACTGTCTTTCCTCCTAGTTCAACTTTTAAGTTATTAAGGATACCATAAGGGGTATAAGTCCTTCCGTTCGAAGGCTTTTAATGTCGTCGAAGATCGCGACAAGGTTGGAGATCCTAAATTTTTCCAGCAACTCATTGACATAATACATGTCGAGGCTCCCTCATCAATTATCGTTCTGTGAACGGTTTTGTTGAGTGCTTTCACTTGAATAAGGAAAGCTAGCTGAGCTGGTAACTGAGGATCATATCCCTTGTGATCAAAGGATACTAGATTGGAATCTTTAGGATCAACCACACCAATTGCCGATAACAATGCCTGCCTTTGGGTCGGACAATTTTGTAGCACTTGAAGAGTCGACATAGCGGATGGCGATTGGGCCAAATATTCCACTATATTATAATGCTGTGCCGCTCTGGCGCGAGGATTAAATGTCGACTTATGTACTACACCCTTTGGCGGTTTTATTGTTAATTCAGGGATGGTGGGCGTCACAACTTCTGTCAAAGTTGTTGTCGAACTACTTGGTTGATCTTTACCTTTTTCGTTCGAAACCTGAGGATTCCCATAATATTTGTTCCTTGTCGAAATCAAAGCATCATTCTGCTATTTCGAAACCGACAACATAAGGACTTGTGACGGGGAAGCATTTCCACTATCAACCAGATTTTGACCTGGGTTAGGAAATGGATCAGTTAACACAGCTGATGTTTGGGAACTTTTAAAGAACCTCTTTAACTCAGCTTTGAATGGGCAATTCTTTGTGTTATGATCCTTATCATCACATATTAGACACAGATAATTTTGTTTCCCTTTGCCAGGAGGGTTTGAAGAATTTTTTCCAGGGGATGACTCACCCTGTTTCTTCTTCTTCCCTTTGTTTCATTTCTTCTTGCTTCCTGGTTGATTGGTTTCTTTGCCCTTATCTTCCGATACAGCATTTACTTCCGAAGCAAGAATTTCCTCTTTTGCATTTTGATCCGAATTCTTATGGGCTTTCTTTGACGAAGCCTTTATCGATTTCGCGTTTGCTGTGCCAATCACGCCATCACTGGCATGAGAGTCACTATTTGATTTAGGAGGGGGAGGAATTGAAAACTCTGGTCTAGGGGTGTCAGGTATTTTGTCATAGAGTGTGCCGGACTGAGTATAAACTAAGTCCAAATATTGTGCACGAGCAATAACTTGCTCCTCTGTTACGACTCCCCCTTTGGCCACATCTTCCGTAATAGCCGGAAGTAACGACTTTATAAACCATTCAGCTAATAGCTGATCGGGAACATATGTTTTCAGCATCCTACAATGACGAAGCCACTCATGTATATGATCAGATATATGGGTAGCAGTTGTCTGTTTGAAGTTGGTTAATATTTATGTTCCCGTTTCATACCTTATCGGTAATTGAAAGTGGGTTAAGAAAGTCGTGGCTAGGGAACTAAAGTTATCGAAAGAGGCTCTTGGCAATTCAATATACCACTTAGCCACTGGACCTGTCAATGTCCTCTGAAAAAGGCGAAGTCTTATCGAATCGTCGTTAAGGGTGTTCGACGAACACCACAGATGAAAAGTCATCACGTCATTCGACGGGTCTTCACCTGGATTTCCATTGAATTTAGGAATGTCAGATGGAAGTTTATGAGGAATCGCTGGCCACCAAGGGGCATAAGCAATCGGATCGTTGGTTAAACGGTGTAAATCAGGTAACTCTAAAGTTACCACGAATGGTAACTGTTGATTCAAGTTAGGAAATGCGTAACCAGGGTACGATGGAATCGCTTGAGCAGTGGGCCTTTGCATACCAGCATAATGTAATTGATGTTGGTATGATTGATACGGTTGGTGGACTTGACCACTGTAAAGTGGTTGGTTTTGACCGTTTTGGATATACGGCTGTCCACTATTCGCAAAGATCTGCTGCTCAGAACCTTGGTACACTTGTTGGAACTACGGTTGTTGGTATTGTACAAGACATGGTTGTGACACCATGTTCTGTTGCGCCATGCTAACCATTGGACCAAGGTGTGGGGTAATTGTACCCGTTTGTACTAGTGTCATCCCACCAGTTGGCGATTGTGGTTGTGACCCATGGTCAAGCGACTGTTGCACTACAACCTGAGGTTGACATGTAACAGGTATCGCTTGAACTTGCGACACGGTTACAATAGCCGGTGTGGTTGGGATGTTCGTCACAGGTACACATTGTTGCATAGAATATACAATCCTTGGTTGTTGAGGTAGCATAGGTACCCAACTACTTGATGCAATTCCAGTATAACCAGAATATTGTTGAGAACTGCCATATGGATATCCTCCCGGAGGAGGTAATGAAAGGGCATACTGCCCCCCATATGGTAGCAATCCGAAACTCAGAGGGATTGTTAGTCCTTGAGGACTAGATGGCCCAAACTGACCTCCATGAGGATCAATCTTTCGAGTTTCAACATAAGAATTACTGGGTATTACTCCGGATGAACAAACTGGAACAGACCATACTGTCGAAATAGTCCCTTGGTGGACTCCTTCTAGCTGTTGAGAGCTAGGTGGGACAGCTGGTATGCCGGCAAACATCGTTGGAGTGACGGCAGGGGCTTCTTCTGTCGCTGTGTCATTTGACACAGTCCTAGATGATGACGGTTGTTCAGACATTTTAAGTCTATCCAATAGATTGCCTAGCGATTCTACAGGGACTTCCACTTGTGATGGATTAACCTCTGATGAAGGAAAGAGAGTGACCCCTACTCCGAAATGAGTTGGAGTACTTGCTTGAGGATCCTCTGCAATTTCCTCTATCGCAATCAAACCCGGTGGAAGAGGAAGACCGTGAGGTCCGTAAAATATTTCTGGTGCCGAAGAAGTGGTTGTTTCGACAGCGACAGTTGTTTGGGGAACAAAAATTTCTGGACCGGTTACAGATGGAACTGGTTCAGTTACACAAGTATTTGCTCCCAGACCAGGATCAGTATTACTGTCCTTCTGTGGTTGTTGAACTTCTTCTATAGAGGCAGGGTTTCGAGAAATGTTAGGAGTAACCGGAACCTCAGATGTAGCTGGAACACTTGTTCTAACTTTCAAAGGAGATTTTGAACCGGTTAAACGAGTTCGCTTTGCCCGTACTGTTTTCGATTCCGGTGACAAAGACGGTTGACTCGCAAGCCTCCGCGAACGACGGGTTTTCAATTGACTTTCTTCCACGATTGCGGATTACTCGATCAACTAAAATATTAAAAGGGGAAATTTGTGTTTCCGAATTGAATGAATTTTATTAGACGCTTTTAGACACAACTTGCTTTTTCACTTTTTAAGAGTCGAGAAAAAGCTAAAGATGACTCTAGTCTCCTTCGATGTATTAACAAGCCTGAAGTGACAAATTCTCGGTTGGACTTTTTCAGCTATAGAGTTTGAAAAAGGCCAAAAGAAACTGCTCTGGAGATCTAGGCGGAGGGTGTGCCAAACTTTTCGCAAAACCACAGAATACGTTTTACG
The DNA here is from genome assembly GCA_031772625.1 of Pinus tabuliformis. Classification (NCBI taxonomy): domain Eukaryota; kingdom Viridiplantae; phylum Streptophyta; class Pinopsida; order Pinales; family Pinaceae; genus Pinus; species Pinus tabuliformis. The sequence continues at coordinate 400,031,829 of CM062816.1, forward strand.
GTACGAGTGGTCGATCTTCGTGAATGCTGTGTTCACTGCATTGCGATCAGTAGGGCGGCTGACACGGTTTCCTATTGGATAAAGGATTTATTCCTATAGGGGTCTCCCAATATATATGTGACGGTACGTGGGAGCACAAGTCCGTATTAGTGCCACCGACTCTCAGGAGGAATCACCCACCTTCGTCGAGATCGACAGTCACTACGTTTAACAACACCGGAACACGTCTCTAGCTTAGACCTCTAGATGTTTGCGTTATGTTTCAAAGCATTGTTAGGTTCATTCAATATATTTTAAGTTGATCTTTTTAAAGTTTGCCTTTCAAGGTTCACCACGAGATGTATTGATACAAATTCCTAAATGCAGTCTAAGATGAGAAGCAAGCTTTTTTCAATCTTTTCGACTTATGAAAATCTTAACTACTGAGGGAAAAGAGAGATAAAATATTTTCACACAGATCAAAGAGCACTCGCTAATGCACTTTCTCCCTAAATCAACATACAAACTTATATGCAAAATGCAAAGATGCGGGTATTTCTTTTCTCTTTCTTAATGTTGGTGAAATGCAAAAAGAAAGCTGTTGTATAATTTTGAGTTCAATTTCAAGTGAAAGCAAACAAGCTTGTCCAAAATCAAAAGACACCTTAAGATTTACTTGTTTCGACACTAGAAATATATAAATTCAAACCATATGACGAAAGTAAAATCTCAATCAGCTATGAACAGTAAACAAACTAACTCTTAAGATCAAAACGACACTTTATCACAGGTCTAGATCTAAGAGGCCATAGCAAGACTAGTTCACTTTCGTTATGGGAAACTGTAAATGTACAAGAAATACACAAAGAACAAACATAGTTTCTTTATACAAGCGAGGCAGAATAGTGACAAGGAAAGTTGGTTTCAGATAGGCCTACTGACTGGTAACAAACAACAAAAACAAGAGTGAAAACAAGGCAAGACACAGCAGGAAACCCCAGCAGCACAAGGCAGGACTGGTCCAGCGCAGGTGGAACACTGCCTGTTTGACCTTCAGCACAGGTAGCCCCTTCAGGAACTGCGCTGAAATGCAAACAACCTTTGTACAGCCTGCACTGAAGAACGAAACTTTCATTTCTAGTGGTTTCCGGGTCACAGATTGCTAAAAAATTCACAGTTTTTGCTCAAATCAGAAGCTATCAGTCAAGGACACACTAAGGAATGACAAGGAGGATGAAAAGATATCACTAAGAGCTTATTAGAGTCCTTGTGGATCAGCTCTTCAAATTATAAACTTGCCCAGAAACTGAGCTAGAGTAGCTGCCCTCTACTTTGTATTTGAAAGATTCAAATATAGTTCGATTCGGTACTCCCTTTGTTTATAAAATGAATAGAAAAAAACACAAGTAACCAACAAGATACGATCCCCAGTGGAGTCGCCAATTTGTTGTAGGGAAAAGTATCCAATACGGAATGACCCTATCCCAATCTAAGGGTGATAGTACCTCAGCAACAACTGAATGCAAAGCTATTCAAGATTACTTCTTTATGAGATGAGAGAGAGAAGAAAAGGATGATCTACTAACCGTTATCTTGCGCTTAATAGTCGATCCAGTCTTCACTCCTTGCTGCTTGCTCCTAGCTCCTTGCTCTTTCACCGGCCCAGCTACACAAATATCCTGTAAAAGCACAAGAAAAGGAAACTACAAGAAGCATACATCCATAATCGATTCAGGGATTAGCATAAATCAAATATACAAGCATATGTTCACCATAAAGACACATGCATATAGAAGAACCTCAAATACTTTATTAATGGAAGAAGTAAAGTTCTGAGAGAGTTACAACCATAATAGGCCTAATCCAGCAACACCTCCCAGCAGAAAGAAATCTCCTCTTCACCTCCTTCAAGCAATCACCCAATAGTTCTATACACAAACCAACAGCACTTCCTTACTTGCACAAAATTCCAGCCTCCCTAGACCTCATGAGAGAGCTCTATATATAGGGTTTTGGAGAAAGGATGAGTCATCTTGAGACTGGCATGAAGCTGACTAGTGTCCTCTCCCACTTTAGTTAATCTTCAGTTCTTGAGCCCACTTGGAGATTCTTGCTTCCACTTGGAGATCAAGACCCTCTTACTCATCACAAGGCGAATTCCTTGACCCAAGTGTCAATTTGGAAGCTTCCTGGGAGTTGACACCTTGCAGAATGACTATGCCACTTGGCCAATCTCACCCAGCGCAGGTAGCCTTCATTAGTTTTGACATTCAGCGCAGGTACAGAGTGGAGTAGTTGACATTCAGCGCAGATGCTCAGTGGAGCAGCTGACATGATCCAGAAACTGCTTGTTTTTGAGTGTTTTCAGGTGGAGAACTGATTTTCAGTACTGTGGTTTGCTGACCTTGTTCCTCTAGGGGTAAGAACAACATGTTTAGGGACTTTGGATCCCTCAGATTATTGACATTTCATGCTTCATGCTGTTAGGCACAAAAATGTCTATAACAATAAGGGATTCAATCTCCTCGGTAACCTTAATGAAATGGAATCAATAGAAAAAATCAAAAGATCCCGTCCACATCAGCAACAACACCCCCAAAAGATAGGCTAGCCACTAAGACATCCTACACATGGGTCCCACCTATTTTTTAAGACTTTTAAATCAAATTTTCTCTCATGCTAAAGGAAAGATAGTGATTAACAACCCAAAGTCACTCTCATAGGCCTATGTGCTAATGACTATGGAATTTTCTCAGCAGACCTGTGCTAGCAACCTTCAGATTTGAGCCAATTTTATGGCCCATAATCCCAGCCTCTGCCAAGAACTTGCTACAACCATCAAAATTCGTCAAAGACATGACAAAAATACCGATAAATAAAAAATTAACCTCAGGACTAGGCCCAAGTATCACCAACTGAGACTTCCATTATGTCAAACACTTGGCATTAATGAAACGTATAGGTATAGGATACAAGAAAAAGTATAATTGAACGAAATAACTTTTGAAACATAACTAAAAGGATCCCGTCCTTCTCCATTAAGTTATTATATAATCAGTTAGGTCTTGCATCCATCCATTTAACAATTACAAGTAAATACATGAAATAACCATGACATGAACTAGTCATTTAACCATTCTTATAATTAGGATAAAACCATATACATATTAGAGATATTACGACAATCATTAAATCCACATATAAACCAATGGAAAAGTAGGAGAACATAGATTTTATTAATCATAGGAAAATCCGACCAGGTTCAGGACTTCCATGTACCACCCGACCGAATACATGGTTGAACCAAATCTCTCTTTCAGCCAATCATCCCCATGAACATATTCCAAGAATGAAAGTGAGATATTATATAAAAACCAATCCAAGAACAACCAAGGCAATCCCGAGGTTAAACCACCTCCACCCTCATCAAACCATGATCACACCAAAATCGGTGCTTCAATCATAACCAAACTGAACCTGGAATGCCATCTAGAATCCATCACTATCTTTGAGGAATTTTTCATCTCCTTATGTCTTCGGCTTTACCGTAATCCAACCCTACATCACTAGGTCGTAAACTGATACCAGCCTCTTAGCCTTTACCACAATCTAAACCCAGATCACTAGGCTGTAAACCGATACTTATCCCTTAGGCTTTACTGTGTATCCCACCAAAATTTTTTAACAGATTCCTAGGCCTTTGGGAATGAAACTTGAGGCCACCTCTGTCTTGGATTCTGAAATACATCTAGGAAACCAAAGCTCAAAACTAAGATAAACATTTCAACATACCATGGTATGGGGAAAAAGGAAAGGCTAGGCTTAAATCCCTTACCATAACCTGACAAAAGCATGCCACAGACAACAGGAGAACCATACACCAACATGAAAATCCATACATGTCAAAACGGGCTAGGAAATCACAAATGAAAAAGGTTACTTGCAAGTATTCCTAGTGAAGCTGTTTGATTCTACTCTTCTTCCTTGATCCTTTCTTTCCTTCCTTTCCATTTTGTTATTTTTTCCTTGCTTGATCCAAAGCTATAGTGCTCCAAGAAAACACTATGTGACCAAGAGTGAGTGAGAGAGAAAAAATAATGAGAGACGTGCAAACTAAAACTAACCAGAATTTAGCCAAAATATTGCCCACTGATCCTCGTAAGCCTTTTTATTAATGAGGCCTTTAATTTATTCATTTTCTATTAGTTTCCTTCAATTTCCTCCTCACATGCAACATGTGACCACCTACCTTCCTTTTCTCCTATTTTCCATTATTTTCATAAATAAATGTGCCAAAAATTCATTTTTTCCTTTTAATGGCTTTGTCGTAGCCTTTTACAATTTTCCTTAGCCAAAACACACATCCAGTGATGCCCAATAGGATATCTTAGCCCAACATTCAGCTTGGAATAAGTTTCCTTTACCCCTGGTCTTATTTTTCCTTTAATAACTTTCATTACATGAAATTTTCACCAAGGTTGTTACAGAACCCGCCCCCTTGGGGAACACTGTCCTCGGTATTAAAACACACCATGACCTCACCAAAATGCTGACAAGGAAGCATACTACTGATGGATCTCTGTAACTTATATTACTTATTGGAGATTTATATTATAGCTTATGGTGGTATTTGCGTCAATATACATATAAATACATGTACCAAAACATTAGCAAATCATATGCCAAACATAAACATCAAACCAAAAATTCTTTGCCTCAACTAGAAAATAATGAAGGATACAGGGCTTGCATCTAATCTGCCATCTCCTATGTAGCTTCTTGAGGCCCAAAGCACTTCCACTATTCTTTAACTTGCTCTATGGATCTACTCATGAGCATGAGATGTTTCCACTATAATATGCACTGAGGCTCTAGGTGGAACTCTCATTCTTTCTCCACTTGCAATACAGATCAATCAATAACATGATTAACATCCTTTATATACTTCTTAAGTAATGAAATATTGATAACATCATGGAGTTTCATTATTCGAGGTAGTGCAAGTTGATATGCAACCAGTCCAATCCTCTCAAGGATCTCGAAATGCCCACAATACTGTGGTTCCAGCTTGGCACATGAGACAATCCTCAAAGAAATTTTCTTAGGCTTGATGCACAAATACACATGATCCCCAACCTAAAACTCCTTGAATACACTATGTTGATCTGCATAACTCTTCTTTCTATCTGTGGTGCCTTTAGATTCTTCTTTATAACCTGCATTTATGGCTCCATGTTTGCCAACATGTCCGGTCCAATAAGTACCCTCTTCATTGAATCACTCCAGTTGATGGGAGTGTTACAACTTTATCTATACAATTCCTCAAAAGTACTCATCCTCCATGACTCTTGATTACCATTTTTGTATGTGAACTCAACCAATGGAAGATAATCATCGCATTTATTTTGATAGTACATCACGTAAATCCTCAAAATATCCTCCAAGATCCTATTGACCCTCTATGTCTATCCATCCATCTATGCATGATAGGTTATACTGAAGGCCAACTCTATATCCAATCCTGTAAATAGCTCCTTCCAAAACTTAGAAATTAAATTTGTATCCCTGTCCAACACAATCTTCTTCGAAACATTGTGCAATGTCACTGTCTCTCTAATCAACACTTGTGCTACCTCACTGGCTAAATATGTAGTCTTTACTGCAATGAAGTGAGCTACCTTGCTCAACCTTTCAACCATGCCCATAATAGAATTATGATGCCTTAATTTCCTCAAAAGACCTATAATGCCTCCCATTTCCATTATCGAATTGCTATAGGTTGTATTAACCCACCTGGATGCTTACACTACACCTTGGCCTGCTGAAAATCTAAACATCTAGCCACGAAGTTTGCCACATCCTTCTTCAGATTCGATCAATAGTAGAACTTTTTTACCACTTTAAACATCTTCTAATATCGTAGATGACCCAAGTATGGCTTGGGGTGAAACTACCTCAAGGTAATATTCTTAAGCTCATTACAAATCGGTGCAAAGATCCTATCTGTAAATCTCCAAAAGCCATATGTCATGACATGATAGTCTGCATCCTGATAACCTATACCTATACTTGTACATATACATGCATTGGTACATATACCTGTTCTCTGTTGTAATCTGTGCATGATCTCCATGTATTTCACATCCCACTATCCTGCCTGCAAAATCCTATCATGTAACTCTCTCCCATAAGAGTCATAGCTACTATATGATTTACATGTACCTTCCTACTAAGAGCATCTACAACCATGCTCTCCTTCCCTTCAGTGTATATGTTCTTGAAATCGAACTCACTAAGGGTAGCCAACAGTCTAGCTTACCTGCAATTCAGATTCGACTGATCAAATAAATATCTCAACCCAAAGTGTGATCTCTAATCAATGTAAACCTCCTACCCAAAAGATAGTGTCTCCACATCTTCAATCCATGTATAATTGCTGCTAGCTCAAGATCATGCGCTGGATAGTTCGGTTCATTCTCATTTAGTTTCTGAGACTCATAGAACACTACCTACCCTTCTTGCATGAGAACTCCACCAAGTCCTTTCTTGCAAGAATTTATACATAATACGTACCCCGTGTCTAGATCCACAATATTTAGCACTGATGCATGTGTCAACAACTGCTTAAGTGGCTAAAATATAGCCTCACATTCTTCTATCCATTCAAACATCTTACCTTTTTGTTCTAATGATGTGATAGGATATGAAATGCATGACAAGTTCCTGATGGACCTCCTATAGTAACCTTCCAATCCCATAAATGATCTCAACTCATACACATTATTAGGAGTTTCCCACTCCATGATGACCCTTATCTTCTTTGGATCCACTGTTATGCCATCCTTGGAGGCAACATGCCTCAAGTAATGTATCTCATTCTAAAAGAAACTGCACTTTATAAGTTTAGCATATAACTGATTTTCTCTTAGTAATTTCAACATTGCTACTAAATTCTTGGCATGTTCTTCCTCATTCTTAGAATATACCAGTATGTCATCAATGGATAGAATAACAAACTTTTCCAGATAAGGATGCAACAGATTATTCATCAAGCACATAAATGTAGTTGGAGCACTAGCCAAACATAATGGAACAACAACAAACTCATAATTCCCATACCTAGCCCTAAACGTAGTCTTGAAGATATCCTCTTGTTTGATCTCAATTCTATCTTAGAGAACATTGTTGCTCCCTTCAAATTATCAAACAAAACATTGATCCTTAGTAAAGGGTATGTATTCTTGATAGTTACCTTGTTCGGTTTCCTATAGTCAATGCATAATCTAAGAGTACCATCTTTCTTCTTCCTGAACAATATGAGTGCACCCCAAGGTGGTACACTCGACCTAATGTAGCCCTTGTCCAACATTTCTTTCAATTGCAACTTTAACCCAACCAACTCAGGTGTGCTCATCTTGTAAGGTGATTTTGTTCTTGGGGCTTCCCGTGGAACCAACTCAATAAAAACTTCTACCTCCCTGTGAGGTGGAAAATTTGTAAAGTCCTAAGGAAATACATGATGAAACTACTACAATACTAGGTATCTTCTCAACACATCATCATCCTCAACCTCCTTACCCTTGTCACTAGAAATGTGTATTGCAAACATCACACAACTCCTTTTGCAACTACTCTTAGCTTGCATAGTAGTAACCATCCTCGTTGATGTAGGCTTCCTCTTCCCTTTCAAAGTCCTCTTTCCCCACTATAATCCATACACTCAATGGACTTTTTGAAGCAATCCACTTTGGTTCTGTGAAGGTATAGCCAATCAATACCTAAAAGTGTACTATACACACCCAATGGGAGTACATTCAAATGCGTTTTTGTATGCATGCCATTTAACATAAATGGACAAGCTCCTACCCAATGGTGAACTCACTTCTTCGTACCTATAGCCATCTGCACCAACCAAGATTATGCATGCACTTATTTTCTCAAACCACACTTATCCACCAGGTTAGGATTAATATAACTATAGCTAGATCTAGGATCAATCAAAATAGAAACAACTTGATCACAAAGTTTACTATCCATCTCAATGATCGATGGCTAATGATCTACCTGCCTGTTGTCCACAACTGCATAGATATGAGGAATGCTATGACCAACATCAAAAATTGTATGTGTCTCCTGAGAACTGTAGATTTGGGGTCTACCACCACTCTGATACCACAGACAATCCCTCTTACGATCATCCTTACCACATCTCCAACATCAACGTGCTTCTCTCGATGTCACTTCTCAACTATATTGAATCTCTTGTAAGAAACTGCATTTTCCTTCTCACTTTCACCTTGAGGTCTTCCTCTCTTTGGTCGCAATTTTCCTTTAGCTTTGTCAATTATTTTCAAGTCAGGCTTATGCTCATCTTTGCGCTTGGACTTCTCATAACAATGCTTCAAATTTTGGACTATCTCCTCCAAAGATCTCGGCTCATTAGACTGAATCTAGTCCATATATGCAACTAGCAGTCCACTGATGAATTTCTAAGCCTTGACCTTCTCCTCCCTAAGGTAACGCACATATCTCTACAAATCCAAAAACCTGCTAGTATACTCATCATCTGTCATAGAACCCATCCACAACTCATAAAAATCCTTAGCTCTATCATCATAGTATCTCTATGACAAGTAAATCCTCATGAAGAGCCTTTCAAATGCATTGCAAGTCAAATCCTCCTCATGTATACCTTTAACATTATTCACATCTTCCCACCAAATATCTACTTTACCTTTGAGACTGAAAGTGCCTGTCTTTGCTTTCATGTCTTTTGAATAATCATGCAATCAGAAGAATTTCTTCATACCAAGCAACCATGCCTCTACATCTTACGATTTCATCATCTCTCCATTAAATCTAGGTGGCTTCAATTTCTTAAACTCATCCAACAAGTATCCCTTATCACTCCTCCAGTAAGGATGATAACTATGAAGATCATGATGCTTATCAAAACTATAACTGGAATAGTACCTGTGTCTAACACCTTTCCTATCCCGAGTGTCCAACAACCTGCCATCTCTGATCGTGTCATATCTATCTAACCTATGTCTACTATGAGACCTACTTCCATATGGCCCATTACTTTTTTCCTCATGTCCATGGCTGATCCAAAGTGGTCCCAATCACTAAAAATATGACAAACTCTAAAGTACTATCACATTCACCTCTTCTTGTTTCTCTTGTTCCTACATGATTTCGTCATTATCTTCTTTTCAACTCCTTATTTCTTCCTTCAGTCTTCTCAATGTGTCTTCCAAGTCCGAAGAGTGCCCCACAGCATGCTTCCCATCTGATGCATAGGGAGATTCTATGTAGTCTACCACCTTTCTAGGCATATAATCTCTTTCTTGCAAGACATACTATGTCAGCTAAACCAAATCACAATAAACCAATGTACCTTAGCATAATTTGGGGGGGATACCTTGCCTGCAAGATCATAAAATCAACGTGATACATGTATAACATAGGCATAACATCATATATATGTATACCAAATAAGTGTATCAACACATAAACGCCATTCTAGCTAGGGTCCAGTCATCAATGTAAGGCCATGTCAACAATGCATGTTATGACCTCATGCATGACAAAAATCATTACCCCGTTGCACACATTTCCACATGAAACTATCGGTCATGCATAAGCAATGCCTAATCAACTACGCATACGTATGATTGCATGTATTGAGCATAAGTGATCAACTCTTGTAACCAAACTACAAGACTCATACATGTAATTAAAACTTTCAAGAATGCACCTGACATACAAGTATGTAGTCAAGCAACATATAATCAACATGTAAGTGACATATAACCATATGAAACAAATCATGTATTTCTGATGATACATCCCACAAAATCACATCAAGTTCCTCATGAAAACCTTACTACAATGATGATCAACATGATGCAATGCAACAAGCACATGGAATGCAAGTGTAAGAGACACACATCAAACTGACATGCATGCATGACCAAGAAACTTCAACCAATGAGGGCACAACTAGGCTGTGATACTAATCTATTACATCCCCTCCTCCCAGGTCCACTCAAGCAACCAACTAGTTGGGGAAAGCATGTTATGGGAGAGGTCACTATAAGAGATTCAACCTCCTTAGTAACATTAAGGAAATGGAATCGACGGAACAAGTCAAACGAACAGATCCACATCAGCAACAACACCCTTAGGAGACCTGTCAGCCTCTCAGACATCCCACCCCTGGATCCCACTAATGTTTTAAGCCCTTCAACTCAAATTTTCTCTCATGCTAAAGGCGTGACATTGACCATTGGCACAAAGTCACTCATATAGGCCTATGTGCTAGTGATTGTGGACTTTTGTCAATAGACCTATGCCAATGACTCCAAGATTTAAGACACTTTATCGGCCCAGAATCCAAATCTCTACGCAAATCATTCTACAACCTTCATATTGCATCAAAGTCATGATAATCATGTTCATAAATCAAAAATCAGCCTCGGGACTAGGCCTGAGCATCCCCAACTAGGACTGACGTTTTGTTAAACACTTGGAATCAATGCAACCAATAGGTGTTATAGACATTTTTGGGCACTACAACCCCAAGCATGAAATGTCCATAAACCAAGGGCTCCTAAGTCCCTAAAAGTGTTTTTCTAACCCCTAAAGGAACAAGGTTAACTGATTACAGCTTCTCCCAGAAGTTCTCCATGAAAAACTGCTCAAAACTGGTCAAAACACGATCATTTCAGATGCTCCCTAGGCAAAGTGCATTGCATCTCACCTAAGTACACTGTGTGGGTGCATTGCATTTCAAAAATACCTTCTATGGGGTGCGATGAGCGAGAAGTGAAAAATGGTAGTGTCATTCCGCGAGGTGAAGAGGCATGGAAACTTCCAAAAACTTCTCCTGTGACACTTGCCTCTATGAATTCGGCTAAGGATGAGTAAGAGATCATCAATCTCCAAGTGGAAGCAAGAACTATCAGAGGGGAGACACTAATCAAATCACAAGTTGACTCATCTCCCTTACAGATATCTATATATGGATCCCTCATCCTAGAGATCCAAAGGCTTGAATTTTGCATATTGTAAGGAATTGTTGTTGGTTTCTTGAGACAACATCAGATTGTTGGGTGATCTAAGCTTTGTATGAGGTGAAGAGGGGCTTCCTTATTGAGAGGATGATGTTGGGTCAAAACAAATGGTTGTAACTCCCTTGGCTCTTTCTTGTTTATCAATAAAAGCTATTTAAGTTTTCCTCCATACTCTTGTGTCATTTATGTTTTATGCATTTGTATGGTCAATTTACATATGATCCTAGATTGTTTATGATTATATGCTACTGTGACCTTACAGGTACTCTGTGAAGCTAGGCGTGCAAGGGAACAAGTAGCGAAAGACTATCAAGAGAGAGAAGAATGGAACTAAGAGATTAGCGCGAGACAGTGGTTGGTCTTCTTTGTTCTTCTCTCATCTATATTTCATAAAGGAAAAATGAAAGTAGCTTTACTTTGTTTGTTTCTAAGGTAGCTATCACACCTTAGTGGGATAAGAAGTTATGTGTAGACACTTTTCCCTATAACAAAATGGCAACTCCGCTGGGGACTAATTAGTTTGTTTGTTTGTCTTCCTTGTTGTCTATTTTATAAACTTACAGACATAGCCTGAAGTCGAGCCAGGTAGTTTTCGAACTACATTTGCTACGCAAATGCAAAGTAGATAAATGTCGCTTCAGTCAATCTCTTGGATTTGTTTATAAATTAAAAAACTGATTTACAAACTCTTTGATTGCCCCTTGTGGTAGCTCTTAGATCCTCCTCAGATCTACCCCTGATTGTTGCATTACTGATTACCATTTTCTTGGCCAAAACCCATGAACTAAACTGCAAAATGTGACCTGGAACCCAAGAAAAGTCTCGTCTCTGGCCCAGCAGAGGTACTGTTCTATGAATCTGAAATTCAACGCACTTCCTTAGTGTAGTAGGTGCGCTGCATTTCAAATTTCCCTGTGTTACAGGTGCGCTGATCAGACTAGGCATTGTTCAGTTTTGGTTTTTCTGATTCATTCTTTCTAGTTCTATTCATGAAGTTTACTACCTATGATCAGTATATCTCTATTTGAAACCCCTTTTCCTTGTTGTTATTCCGCCTCCTTTGTACAAAAGAACTGCAAATGTTTTTGTGTATTTGTTGAGTCATTTTCAGTTCTCCTTTGCAAAAGATAACGTAATCATACTGTCGTCCTTTGATTTGAAAGTGTCGCAAGTGTCATTTTCAGTCATAGGAAAGAATTTGGTTGTTGTAGATAGTCGATTATCCTGTTACTATTGTATTTGGTCTGAATTTGTAATTTTGCTAGTGTTGAAAGAAAGTATTCATTTCCAAATTGTAAAGTGCTGTGATTATCTCCATTTTTTATTTCGAAAAGAAATTTGTTGGTAGTTGTCGCTTGAAAAGTAATTCAGATTTGTGCATTAGCTTTCTTTTTCCCTTCACATACTAAGAAAGCAAAAAACAAATACATGCATGTGCATTTGCATTTGCATTTAGACTATTTGATTGGTTTGATTTAGGACAATGCATTTAGAGTGTGCTCTTTGCTCTTTGCGAAAGAATATTGTCTCTCTTTCCTTAGTAGCTAGGATTTTCATTGCACAAAGAAGATAAAAGATTGTTTATCATCTTAGATTGCATTTTAGGAATTATACATCTACATCTCGCGGTGAACCTAAAAGGCAAATTTCATAAACAAGATCAACTATAAAATAAATTCAATGAATCTAACAACGCTTTGGAACCTAACGCACAACATTTAGAAGTCTAGGCTAGAGACGTATTTCGGCGTAATAAAGCCTAGTAACTGTTGTTCTCACTGATGGTTGGGTGATTCCTCCACTTTGAGACGATAAGTGCCAGTACGGACTTGTGCTCCCACGTACCATCGAGTATATTTTGGGAGACCACAATATGCTTAAGCCTTTATCCATAGGAAGCTGTGTCTGTCGCCCTATCGATCGCAATGCACTGAACACAGCATTCGGGAAGATTGACTGCCGTACTGTAAAAAGTATTCTGCAATTTTGCAATTGGTTTGGTAATCCCTCTAACTAGATTTCCAGAGCAGTCCCTTTCATTCCTTTTTAGACTCCTTAATGGAAAAGGTCCATCTGAGCACTTGTCACTTCAGGCTCATTAAAAATCGAAGGCGACTAGAGTCATCTTTTGTTTTTTCTCGACTCTTAAAAATTGAAAAAAAAAGTTGTGTCTAAGCATCTAAAATTTATTTTAAACGAAATAATCATCACCCTTTCGTACATTTATCTTATGTTGAGAAAATGGAACCCACCAACCAAGGAATTCCCCTTGGAGGAAATCCTAGTGCCTTCTCCTCTTGGGGAGATGTTGGTGCACCCCATATGGCCACATTGTCGCTTCCAGGATTGACAATCGGCTTTCCCATATGGCTCTTCTCAACCTCTGTCATTCAGAACACCGCAATTCCTGAATAATCGAGTTAGCAACTAGACGAATCCAAATTTACCCACCAACCTTCTGCTTCCTCCAATTCTTCCTCTCCTCCTTCTTCTTCGCTTGATGGGGTTGGTAAATCCAAAAATCAAGTACCTAAGAAGAAGAAGGAAAAGAAGAAGAAAGAGAAGAAGAAGAAGGATACAAAAGCGAAAGGGGGCAACCAAGCGTCATCTAGAAAAAATCCACACACTGCACCGACCAGGCCTAAATCGCCATGTGTCATTTTCAAAGCGGACCACTATCATAGAGATTGTCCTTGCATCCCTCGGATCTTAAGGGAATGGTCTCCTCGTTTGCACAACCCAATGTCGTCAACCTCTGATGATCATGTTGAAAGCACACCGTCGACTAGTGAAAGTGAAGCCCCAGGAAAAAAGGAAAATATAGATTTCCTTGTAAACTGTGTGAAGGCGACCATGCTGTCCACCGTTGTCCCTTCTTAGATGAGGCTAAGAGAGTTTTGGACAATCGTCCGGTCTCACCGTTACGACTTCCTCCTGGATATAAAAAACTCTTCCCGAGTCCATCACTAGTTGAAAAGCTGGCTGACCCGCTCAGGTGGTCGGCCGAAGCATCTATCATTGAAGACAAACCATATGAACCCATACTAGATGAAAGTCAAAAGGTCGAGGCGGCAGTTGACCCGGTCTTACCTTCAGAGGTTCCATCTTTAGATGATACAGTCACAGAAGACAATAAGGATGACACCGTCCAATTTTGTTTCGTAAGCACAGACTCCGATGAACATGGGGGAAATTTACCCATTCCTTTACCGCAAGAAGGAAGTTCGTCAGAGTCGTACCCGGCCGTCTATTCGGTCCCACGTCCAAGCAATCTAGTTGTCTCCTTCGACTGGAATCAACTAGGCAGACCCCGTTTACCAGCTAGTGTACCATTCCGAATTATTGCTCAAGTATATAGAATGGTTATGGCTGGTACCATCATAGATGAAGGGGCTACTGTGAGTATCCTCTCCTCAACTGCTTGGAAAGCGCTTGGTTCACCATCACTTTTTCCTGAGATGAGAAACCTAACAGGCTTTGACAAAGGAACCAGTTGACCGTTAGGGATCCTTCCCAATGTGCCCATAACATTGAGAGAGAAAACCTTTCACATGAACGTAATGGTAGTTCAAGGACCCCTGGATTATAATCTACTCCTTGGACGAGACTATATTTATTGCATGGGAGCCATTGTCTCATCACTCTTTAGAGTGATGTGTTTTCTACATGAAGGAAGAGTGGTCAAGCTCGTATACCAGCTTTCATTTCCCAGATCACATAGAGCAAATGGTCATATGCCATCCCTGAATGGTCTTTTCACAAAAGTAATGTCTCATCAATCTCTAGTCCATCCATCCGATGAGCGTGAGTGATTTGGGGGACATGACTGAAACCCAGGGGGCATGCACCCTCATCTGCTTTGGCAGGAAAACTTCGAGTATAGGGTAGGTTTCCGCGATAGATATATGACTGGTCTGTACTCCCGTCCGTGAGTGGAAGAGGGTGTTATTCCAGAACGAGATTATCTCGTCAAAGTTTTGTGAGTGGATTGTCTCACCTTTGTCTATTTCGGTAGACATCGCCGAAGAAGTGTTTTGTTTGCACTGTGAATAGAACAATATTTGGTAACCTGAAAGAGGTAGACCTTTCCTAATAAAACAAATGTTTTGCCAGTGATTTGAAGGGTGACCTTGGAACTCTATTTTATACCTGGGGGCATGCAAACCTTTTGGCGTGCAAGAGAAGAGCGATTATTTATCTGTTTTTTAGGATTGGTCGTTTCCTAACTTGCATAAAGAAAGGATGTGGGGAAAAACTCTAAAAATTGCCGTTTTCATATATGAGACATTCTTATTAAACGACTGAATTAATCGAGCAATTTTAGCACATAGTTCAAGATCGTTAAAAAATAAACATAAGCCATGAGCAAATGTTTCCCCCTGCATTTAGACTCATTAAAAAATGAACTATTGCCCGGTAAATAACCATCGTGAATGTAGTACTTCACCCTTTAAAAGCCTTGGTCGTGTTCTCATCATCACCTCCACTTTGTATTGGCCGATCATTAACCTCCATTTGATTGTTTACCCTTTTTGAGGAACAGCTGCGAAGAGTGATCTCACTAGCCATCCTTGTAACACTGCCGTGATTGGAAAATTCCAAACCTTACCTGGAATCAGATGCTACCCAATTTATCACTCGTTCCTCAAACGACGAGTCTCCTTTAAGTTCTTTTCAACTGACTCGTAAAATATGAAAAGATTGCCGAGCCATTGGCCTCTCCATCTCGTTAAAGGGACCGGAAGTGATATCCCTCCTCTAAATTTTAATCCTTTTGGACCTGAGGGATTATTACACAAAAAGGTCGAGCGCTTGTTTTGTTCGGCTCGTTAAAAGTATAAAAAATTCATCCCTTCTGTATTGTTTTATACTTTTTCGGACTTAAGGGATTAGATGACGAAAAAGGAATTTTGGAGTTTCATTTACGTTCCTTTTCAGACTCTCTAAAATTGAAAAGGACCGATTTATCTTTGTCGTTAAACTCGTTAAAACTTAATAGCGACAAACTTGTCCATAGCAGACAAGAACGAGTTTCACTATCGCTAGGCTCGTTAAAACATAGCGATGGGTTTGCCCGAAGGGAAAATTATAGAACATGCATATGTTATCCTCCTCAAGCTTGACAAAAATAAAGAGGTACTGGTCAGTAATGACTGGGGAAAATTGGGAAGAAAACTTGAAGAAACTTTGTTGGTAGAAAGTCGCTCTTGAACATGACACTTTCACTCCGCATCTAAGTCGGGTTGGGTTGTTTCATTCACCGGCCACATCACCATGGTCCCATCACACCATCCACATTTGGGGTTAATGCTACCAATCCATCATGTCAATGTCGCCGATATGTTCAAGGGAAGTCATTCAGAGAATTCACCTGTGTCTCACCCGCTACAATACATTTACACTCCATTCTTTCATGACCGCCACCCTGAACCATATGTCATCAGATCGTTTTCACCTCCATTAAAATCATTTGCTCCGTTCCATGTCATTGATGTGGGATTCATTAAGGCCCTCCTGTGATGGATCACTTCTTGTCGACATCAGCTCATTATCCAAGAAGTCGATCTAGGAACACCCCGTTCAGTACTTTGAAGCTTGCATGCCTCAATGGCAAGTTTCTCACTTCCGGCGACAGATTTACATCAATGGCCTTCGACCGAAAGATTTTTCGTGGTGTTTGACGCCAAGTCCTTTATTCACACCACGTGAATTGTATTGTAGTACCTTGAGGGTCATTATCATTATCGGTGATTCCTCTCGCGCCTGTTAAGAGCTTACATCATTGGCTGGTAATCAGGTGATGTCTTTCCATGTTCGACTCCAGAACATCTCTCACATGGATAGACTTGTACTTCGAATGAAGATGGAACGAGATTGAGGACCCTAGATCTAGTTTCATCCATCTGGGCTGTGATATATATTCAGGGAAATAAAGACATCAAATGTACATCATTGCTACATAGATAATCATCCAATCAAAGGGATGATGACTCTATCAGAATCATCAGTCTACACTCAGACGATTGTCTGTCCTATGTACATGAAAATGAATTTATAAAGCTGAGCATGGGAAATCCCGCCTCAGCTAGATCATGAAAATATTATGAAGATAATGTATTGTATTGTATCTTATTACAGGTCTCCTCCCAGCTTGAAAGAACTTCGGATCCTCATAATAAAGCATTTCACCCGACATCAAAATATTAACGACCTCATGCTTTAGGGGGCAACTGTTATAGAAATTTTTGGGCACTACAACCCCAAGCATGAAATGTCCATAAACCAAGGCCTCCTAAGTCCCTAAAAGTGTTGTTCTAACCCCTAAAGGAACAAGGTTAACTGATTATAGCTTCTCCTAGAAGTTCTCCATGAAATACTGCTCAAAACTGGTCAAAACAGGATCATTTCAGCTGCTCCATAGGCAAAGTGTGTTGCATCTCACCTAAATACACTGTGTGGGTGTGTTTCATTTCAAAAGTCCCTTCTATGGGGTGCGATGGGTGAGAAGTGACAAATGGCAGTGTCATTCCGCGAGGTGGAGAGGCATGGAAACTTCCAGAAACTTCTCCTGTGACACTTGCCTCTCTGAATTCGACCAAGGATGAGTAAGAGATCATAAATCTCCAAGTGGAAGCAAGAACTATTAGAGGGGAGACACTAATCAAATCACAAGCTGACTCATCTCCCTTACAGATATCTATATATGGATCCCTCATACCAGAGATCCAGAGGCTGGAATTTTGCATATTGTAGGGAATTGTTGTTGGTTTCCTGAGACAACATCAGATTTTTGGGTGATCTAAGCTTTGTATGAGGTGAAGAGGGGCTTCCTTGCTGAGAGGATGATTCTGGGTCAGAACAACTGGTTGTAACTCCCTTGGCTCTTTCTTGTTTATTAATAAAAGCTATTCAAGTTTTCCTCCATACTCTTGTGTCATTTATGTTTTATGCATTTGTATGGTCAATTTACATTTGATCCTAGATTGTTTATGATTATATATCCATGTTCGTGTATAGTGCTATGCTATTGTGACCTTACAGGTACTCTGTGAAGCTGGGCGTGCAAGGGAACAAGTAGCGAAAGACTATCAAGAGAGAGAAGAATCGAACTAGGAGATTAGCGCGAGACAGAGGTTGGTCTTCTTTGTTCTTCTCTCATCTATATTTCATAAAGGAAAAACAAAAGTAGCTTTACTTTGTTTGTTTCTAAGGTAGCTATCACAGCTTAGTGGGATAAGCAGTTCTGTGTAGACACTTTTCCGTGTAACAATAGGTCTAGGATACAAGACAAAGCATAAATTCCTGAAAGGAATTATGAAACATAACCAGAAGGATACCCTCCTTCACCATTGATCTATTATATCATCAATTAGGTCTTTCATCCATCCATTTAACAATTACATGTAAATACATGAAATAACCATGACATGAACTAGACATTTAACCAAACTTATAATCGGCATAAGACCATATAAATATTAGATATGTGACAACCATTAAATCCACATATAAACTAATGCAAAATTAAGAGATATTAGCTTTTATTAATCATAGGAAAATCTGACCATGTTTAGGACTTCCACGTACCACACGACCATCGACATGGCTTAACCAAATATCTCTTTCATCTAGACACCCCTGTGCAATATTTCGAGCATGAGTGTGGGATCTCATAGAACAACGAATCTAAGAATAACCAAGGGAATCCATAGGTTAAACCACATCCACACTCATGCATCCCAACATACCATGGAATCTGGAAAAGGGGAAGGCTAAGCTGAAAACTATTGTCATAACCTGGAAAAACATGCCACCAACATCAAGAGAACCATACACGAGCATGCAAAGCCATGCATGTCCAAACAAGCTAGGAAATGACACATGAAAAAGGTTACCTGTAAGTATTCTTGCTGAAGCTGCTTGATCCTCCTCTTCTTCCTTGATCGTCTATTTCCTTCCTTTCCCTTTTCTTTCTTTTTCCTTCCTTGATCTAAAGCTAGAGTGCTCTAAGAAAAATCTAAGTGACCAAGGGTGAATGAGAGAGATCTAAACTTGTACTGACCAAAAGGTTAACCAAAATCTTGCCCACTAATCCTTAAAAGCCTCTTTATTAATGAGGCCTCTAATTTCTTCATTTTCCTCTATTTTCCTTCAATTTCCTCCTGACATGCAACCTGTGACCTTTTACCTTCATTTTCTCCTATTTTCCTTCATTTTCATAAATAAATATGCCAAAAATGCCTTTTTTTCCCTTTTAATGCCTTTTCCTTCACCTTTAACAATTTCCCTTAGCCAAAACACACATCGACTCGTGCCCACTAGGATATATGTTCCCAACATCTAGCTTGGACTAAGTGTCCCTTACCTGTGGTCTTATTTTTCCTTTATTAACATTTATTACATGAAATATTCACAAGTGTTCTTATAGAGGAGCATCGGCACATTTGAGCATCTGTGTATCATAGAACCAAAACTTCTTAAAATGAGATCCTTCAAAAAATTGTGATATCATAAAGTTTCGATAATATTAGAAAGCCTCTAGGAACACCAATAAAGGATTAACAAAGGATTTCATTGCAAAACAAAATATTGATGGGCCCTTTTCTCTCTCCACTAGCGAGACAAATGGAAGCAAATGATTAGCTCCTATAAATACACACTACAACATATGATTGGTTCTGATAACGCTACAATAGCATCTAACATCAACATGATGTGGAAATATGGCAACATACGTGGCAGAAAATTTTGGCATTTTGAGGGACCTAAGTGGACAAATTCGAATGACATGTGTCACCACTCATGAGGTGCCACGTCAAGTGATGATGTCATATTGAAGGTTGGCATATCGAAAGTTGAGGACGTTAGAACTTTAGAACAGTTGGTGCTTGATAAAATTCTGATGAGAGGGGCTCTGATAGTGTAATACAAAGAGTTAAAAGGTGGATGAGTTGGAAGTTGTGATTCCATATCACCGCTAAGTCCACTACACTTTATCGCTCCCAACTCTAGAAAGTGGGGAAGTCAAGTAATTAAGAGGAAAGCGACATACAAATCGACTAAGTGGTTGAACAAGAACATCATGGCAAAGACATGGTATGATCAAAGGCCATCACAGGAATTGGCATGGAGATATTTTACTGTGGCCATGATTTCGTTTTTCCGTGTTTTTCTATTTTGTAATTCGTTGTAATGATTTGGGTGATAGAGCCTTCAAATTCCAAGATAGATAGTTGATGAGAAAATTGGGGCTAGGCTAAGATACACTTCTCTACCATCATTCAGTTGTTTTGCTTTGTTATTTTTGTGATTTTTTGTATTTTAAATAAAGGAATCAAATCATTTGTAATCATTTAGGTAGCAGATCCTTTGCACGCTTTGACAACTAGTCGATCAGATAGTTGGAGCTTGGCTAAGATATTTTGTAACTAGTTTTCAATCTCTCCCTCTACTTATAAAAGAAGGAAGAAATCCTAAACAAAATATTCCCAGAATTCTGCAGTCTAGACTCTTGAATTCTTCTTTTGCAAGTTCTAAGCTCTATCTTTAGAGAAATTGGTTCCACTTTGGTTTAATTTTCTTGTTCATCGGGTACTCTAGCATATAAAATTGTTAAATGTGATGGACTAGTGATTTGAACTCCATATTCAAATACTAATGAACCAATTTTTTTGATTCCAATCAGAGAAAAAAAACAATATGTTTTCCCCTATGTATATCATTTCATGTATGTATTTCCTCTTCTAAATTTGTTTAATGAAGCTATCTGTTTCACTCTCTCATGGTTGTATGCACGATGCTAGGAAGTGAAAGTACATATGTAAACCACAGAGTTACTTGTGCTATTTTGAGAGCCTACAATACAAGAACATATTTACTTATGCCAATTCGTGAAAAATGTATTCACGAGGCATAGAGCTTGAGACTTTAATTCTCAATCCATTTTTTCCACATTTTCACCTCCTCACTTTTCCATATATATTTTGTAGATTGTTTTGTATGATTTTGTGTTATGTGCATCCCTCTACATCAATTTCCCTCCTTTCCTTCATCCTGTTCATCTATACTACAATAACAATATTAAATTGTGTATTATTGTGTGTTAGCCACTAGAACCAACACATTTCTCCTTGATATTAGACATATCTGCTAGTGTGTATTTCAACCTATGTGTTTCTTTATTTTACCTTAGCAAAGGGGTATTGAACGAAGAATTGAATTATCTCTTTTCAAATTACGTGACATATGGAGTGCAATAGAAATCCTTTAGGTAATATTCAAAAGAAATCCTCTCGTATGCCCTAGGCAATGACCCTTTTCTTTCAACATCGGGGTTGTCTCTAGGAGGCTTCTATATCTTCTGAAGCACTTGTGTGATAGGAGATAGAAAAAGCCACAACATATCCTATGTGTGATTAGATTTATGGCCATCTAATGTCAATTGCAACATGGTGTCTAGCCTGAAGGGAGACCTATACATCTTGGAATTCAGTTAGTGCTCCATCATATTTAGTAGTCTATAAATTGGTATGACTAGGTTGGCAACATTCTTAGTTGGCTCTATGATTTATGTGGATGATTCAAAAATTTGGCTTATGCCTATTTGTTGTATGTGGATTGTTGAAGCCTCAACAAGAAAACAAAGTCATATGTGCCAGGACACTGAGGTGCCTCTACAATTCACTCTGATGGAGAAGGGTAAGCATAGGGGAACAAACAGAGGAAATAAATGTCAATTAGGATGTTTTGATTTAGATTGCAATGACGGCCCTAAAAATGGATCTTTATTTAGTATTATCTCCTTTGAATGTCAAAAAATTCTTCGCCTTTGGATATTTAACGTCTCCTGTATAAAGTGTGGCATGGAGAGACTCTGAAGTGAACATATAATATCAATAGAAAATTTGTTCCAACTAGATTGCTCGATCCTTAAGGAATATACCAACCTAAGGTTACGTTCTCTATGCCTCTACCCTACATACTTTTTTCATGAAATAACTATTTTGATTTAGGGGAAATTATCTCAAAAACCCCTAGTATGATAGCCCATCATATATTCAACTCTTTTCCAATTATTCAATCATTACTTCAATTGCCTTATTAATAGTTCACATGTACAGTTCAATTATTTTACTTCAACACTTTCCAACTTAAACAAAAAAAACAATTAAAATAACTTCAATGCAAACATGAACATGTACATAATAATAGATGGGTGGGGGAAGTCCTGAATAATTACCCTTTAATTAACTTCAAATCACAATTACTTGTTTCGTTCGGCTGAGCCTTAGATGCTCGCTACCACAACCCTGTATAGAAATTACACTTCAACCATTTTTGGTTGGGCCAATCCCTAAACAACATTTTCCTCAGCGTTCAAGAATATTCATTCCACAATCTTGTCACATAAATTCCCTACTATTTGCACAAACATGTTGCATGAATGAACTCACTCAGGACCCTTTTGTGACATCCTCATGTGGCACCTTCACACTATGCCTTCTTGGAGTGCCTCTATCTAGCGACCTCACATGACCTCATCTGAAACACCTTCTCCATGTCTTTGTGTGACCTTCCAACAACCAAACTTTAGAAATATAATTTACAGCTGAATTTCAGACATCCCAAGGATTCACCCTTCTATTAGCAAGCTAGAAACCCCAAATAGAATGTCCACATGGTTTTCCTACCCAGTGCACTCATGGTGAGATCATCCACAACCTACAGGATTCTTCTTTCATGTCAACTCCTTGCCTTATTTTTTTGTTCCATTTTCTCTTGTCTTAAGACTTTCACTTGTTCTCCTTTCCAAGTTGGTTGGTTTATCTTCTCATCTCCTTCCTCTATATGTATGTGACCACCCTTTACTGAATGGTTGCATCAATCCATCAGGTTGACCTTAAATTCAACTTCAAGCCAACTTATCTTCTATTCCTTAATGTTTGTATAATCCCCCTTGTGTGCATTTGGTTATTCTCTTCATGTGCATGGAACATGCCTGATGTTAAATATAGCTAATTACTCCCACATGCAAAAGTTTTCTAAATTTAGAGGGTCATTAACTAAGTCAAGTTGTTGTTTTTGAAAAGAAAGTGTTTTTTAATATGGCATCAACAAGAATCCAGTCATTGTTTCCACCATTAAGGGAAGGATTATGATGTGTGGGCCATAAAGGTTGAGACCACATTAAATTCTCATGATGTTTATGAGTATGTCATGAACAAATTTCCGAAACTTAAATATGAAACAATTCAATGAGGCCTCATTAATGTAGAGAAGGAGCAATTGAGGAAACACAAAAAGAAGAATGTGCAAGAATTGCAACTTCCACAAAAACTATTGGATGTAGCAGTGTTCTAGAAAATTATGACCACATCTTCATCAAAGATAGCATGGGATATTTTGGTGACAATCTATAAAAGTATGGCCAAAGTCAATATCGTTAAGTTCAGAATACTAGGAGATATTTTGAAAGCCTTCGGATGAAGGAAATAAAGGTCATTGATTCATTCATGAATCAGTTCTTGACTGTCATAAACAAGTTAAGGATTTATGGTGATGACATAGAAGATCAAAAAGTGGCTGACAAGGTCCTTAGATATTTTTCCTACCAAATTGTATGTTGTAGTAGCATCCATAAAAGAATCTGTTGAACCCTTGAAAATCATTGCCTCAACATGGGGGAAAACCACCCAGTCCGGACCTTGGTTGGTAGCTCCTTTTCTATTTGTAGTAGTGGCTCTAATTAGGGATAATGGGGCTAGTTTCCAAATTTATTAAATTCTTGTGCTAATGGGGTGATATGTGTGGTTTAAATGTAATGTCTAAGCTAAAATTAATCTAATTTAAACTAACAATCACATGCATGTTATCCTAATTTTAGCACAATCTAACTGTAAATATACCCAGGATTTGAATCGATATATGTGATCTACAATAATATCTGAAAGAAATTGGTAATAAAGATCATCATCATACAAAAGTGCAATAACAACAATCAAGATCTAGACTTTCATACATAAACAATTCGAAAAGAAATAATTGCTTAATACATAAGTAAAAAGGATTATGAGATAAAAGTACCATTTATAATATGTCATAGTCATATGTTTCAACAATATTGATCTATCTTCAGTCCATTCAACACCATCTAAGAGTACTAAAGTGCAATTTCAGTAGAAGATGCTAAATCAGATAAAAATAAATCATGTTCCATATATTTCACCAGAACTTCCTTAAAGGGACACAGGTGCATGCTTTGAAGAGAGTTTCTATTAAAATTCTAGACCTCTCACTAAATGCATGACAGGGGTTTAAATACTAAAACTATAAAACAAAAAATAGATTATTACAAAAATAGTTGAGGCAGTTTGAACGACCTACCTCAATTTGTGAAGATATAAAATAAAAATGGAAATAAACAATGTGACTAACTATCCTGCATTTGATCCTTCAGATCGCAAATGTCCATCATGGACTTTAGCTGTGTTGATTGGTTACTTCAGCTTTCAGTTGTCCAGTTAATATGGCATCGGTTAGTGTTGGTGCCATTTTCCATGTAGAAGTGGTTAGGCATTGCAAGGTCATCCATTGGCTGTGAGGTTGATCAATTGTTGCCAATATGCCTCCCAGTCTAACCTTGTTGTTTTCCTTATCACTTTTTCTTTTTCTGCTGCTGCCTATTTCCATTATTGTTCAAGTTGTTTTGAATTAGGAAGGAAACCCAGAATGGATTCTACCACAAGATTGGCACTACACAAATTTTCATTGATATTTTCTATGACACTGTTTGTTGTGGCCGCCGCCTCTACTATTTCCTTTCCAACTTATTTAAGTCAAGAATCCCAGCTCGCAAATAGAATTTATTTATGCGATGCTTCTAGCTTGGGCAGGTCCACCTTTCTCCCATCTTCTCTATTTCTCCAGGCAATGAAATCAGAGACCTTTTTAAAGATGTCATCATATTCAAGTCTCATCTCGACGACTTGACTTGTCAGTTTATCACTTGTTTCACAATAAGATTTCCACTGTGAAATCCTCTGGCACAATAATTCTTTCTGTTGCATCAGTTGGGAGTTAAGATTGAGTGCTTCGGTAATAAACTGATCAATTTTTGGATCATCTTTATGTAGATTAATTATTTCCTGCACCTATGCTTCCTTCTCGGCTAAGTTGGTTCGATGTTCTATTTGATTTTTTTCAAATTCCTGTTGAATCTTGGCCAACTGTATATCTTCCTACTGGTCGGGTTTGACTTGTCATAATTGTTGTTCACTTATTAATTAAATTTATAAATGGAACACATCTACATTACGTGTTACACATATATTGATTACATAAAACCTAATATTACAATATTATATGTTATCCAATATTTATAACCACCCCCACCTAATAAATATTGCCCATCGGTGTGGACAAATACTAATTAAAATGTAATATTATTAAATATTACATTCTACTCAATATTTCCCCTCACTCCTACTAATTTTATTGAGCACCTTCCATTATATTGAGTTTACCTTCCTACAACCGAAAACCTTGAATGCAATGAAATATATGATTACCTAATTATTACTATTACAAAAATCACAGAACTGAAAACCTGAATGCCACGAAATATAAATTTACTCGGTTATTATTAGTACAGAAATCACACAATGGAAAGCCTAAATCCTAGGATATTTACATTGTTATTATTACAGGATATGCCCATTTGAATCCTCTGCTTCCTTTACCTAATTTTCTTTGTTATTCAATGAATAATCTAATCGATTTGTTTTTAAAATGTATATATATCGTTTCCAAAATTGAGTTTGTTAATATTAGCAGACACATTTTTTATTTTATTTTAAAGTAACATCGCACATATCTTCAACATATATAATATATATTAGCCCACACATATGTAGAAATGTTACACATATCTTCAACATATACAATATATATTAGCTGACACATATATAGTAACGTTACACATATCTTCCCCCGGATGCAGGTGATGGCACGTCAAACAGGGACGAGCCACATGCCCAGCATGTGCCGCCCCGTGCTAACGATGTAGAGTAATGGTTCACTGCCGCCGAGGTTTAATTTTCAGCCACCCGAGCTCTTGGCATTCAATGCTGCGCAGGGTGAAGCGATGTGGATGCAAGAAGCAGTTATGGAGGGCTCTTTTCGAGGGAATGTTGCGAGATTTCACAGGGAAGGAGGATCAATGCAGGTGCATTTGCATGGTAAGGCCTGGGAGGTGAAGGCTCGGAAAGACTCTGGACGGGTGGGCGCTCGCCTCCCTCAAAACGCAGCCACTGCAATCCGTCATTGCGAATCTAGTGAATGTCTCAGGAGGGAACAGAGCTCCAAGAGCAATTGGAGTGAATTTGAGGCGAAAAGTGAAGACTCTCGCTCGGGCAAAGTCCGCTCCAGGTTTGTTACTTCTATGCGTGGTCTTTGGGCAGTTGAGTTCCGCCCTACATCAATCTGGGTACTGCTATCCTTTGGCAGTCATAGCGGGGACTTCAAGCCCATGAGCTCGGTCCTGGAACAAGTTGAAGAAGACGTGGAGTCTATGGCACGATTGCGGGAAAGACAACCGAGCAGAAGGGGTCCGGAGCGAGGTGCATCTTCACGCCCCCCTGCAGCAGATGTGCACCATCACTGCTGCTGCTGCTACTGCCACAGGAGGGCGAGAGCCACCCCAATTCAGGCCAGTCAGTTCATGGATGTCGGCAGCTCCAGTGGAGGAGAGCCTGTGCTTCCAGCATTCGGCTCAGTCGTTTTAACCTTGGGCAGCTCGAGGGATAATGCAGGCATCAGTGCACATATCTCAGTTCTCTTTACTAAGGTTCCTGAGGAGAATGAAGATGGAAAGCTACCAGTTTCGGCTGAGCTACTTCCAGAAGGCAATCGTGAGGAAAGTCCAGTGTTGCAGCCATCAATTGAAGAAGGAACTTCTGGGAAAGAGCCCAAGCAAGCCCCTCCCCAACCTCCAGAGCAGGAACCTCTGGCCACTGCAAAGGATCCTATGGCAATGTGGGCAGGCATCCCTGAAGGCCAAGGCTGGTGCTACGTCGTTGAGGAAGAGCCTGAAGATTGATCCCCAGAGGCACTCTCCGACCTTCTCTTCTCTCTCGGCTATGGTCTAAGTCAAATGTCTCAGCGGGTATTTGGATTATGCTACATTACTGTGTCTGTTTATTTTCAGTTCTTAATTATGTCATGTGTATGGCGGTCATGTGTCTGGGCAAGGTTTCCCGTGAGTTTTTTTATTGGAAGCCCCTGCGTGGGCCGTATCGCTACTATCTGAGATCAATTCTGTTTCATGTTCTGGTATAGCCGTGTCATTACTGTCTTATGTTTTGGTATGTTCTGGAAGTGTTTTGGTATGTTCTGGAGGTGCTGCCCCTGCGAGGGAGCATTTTGTGTCAAGCTAAGCTATCCAAGGTGCCACAGTTGGCCCTTGATAGCCTGTCTCTCTGCATGTAAAGTTTACTTGTAAATATAATATAATAGATTAGCTAGTTTTACCGAGAAAAAAACGTTACACATATCTTCAACATATACAATATATATTAGCTGACACATATATAGTAATGTTACACACATCTTCATCATATACAATATATGTTAGCTGACATATATATTCTTGTTGTTTTACTGTAACATTATATTATGTGACAACATCTCCCTCATATTTTTGTTTTAATACAACGTTATGTTACATGACAACATGTCCGCCATATAGTGTTTTTAATTTAATTTTTAATTTTAATCATTTCTTTTATAATTTTATTTTAACATTTTTTTCCATTCTAATTTTAAATTATGATAAGTTTTTTTTCTTAATTGCTATAAGTGTTTATGTTTAGTGTCTATTTGAATAAAAAAATTAATGTTTTTTTTTTAATTTCGTTAAATTTGTTTTAAGGTTTTTCCTAATATTTTTTTTCAATTTTATTTATTTATTTTTAACTTAATATTTATTATTTCTTTTGTTTGAAATTTGGCATTATATTACTTCAAAAATGAACTACATGCAACATTTGTTGGTGATCGGTGTTGCCCCACAACGAAACCAGCCCATGGACACCAATTTCGACTCTTTAAACTACATATGCTTCATTTTACCAAATTTTCTTTGAAGGGCGAAGACAGTACTAAACCTATATTATGAAAAACTACAAAATTACCATGACCATCACTGTTGAACACAAAAATTCCAAAGACTCAAAAATACATTTTAGTACTAGATGGTAAAGAGATAATTAAGAAATTCAAGGAGTTTGGTAAAGGACGGAGGACTGTTCATAGGCTAAAGGCCATGACTAGTTGAATGAGGGTTTCTCACTATTAAAGGGACACCACCACCAACATTTTGAAGGCTCCAAGATGTTGTCGCACATCCTATGTTGAAATACCACCGACCCGACAACCTCATCCATGCCTTGATACCACCACAATCCTACGATCCCAACTCTAATTTCACCTAGCTAGAATCCCTCGAGCCCAACAAAATTCCAGGTTGTACTATGGCATTAATCATTCAATGACCGATGGGCATGTAGTAGCCACGGGCCCAAATGAATACGTTAAACATGAACCATTGTATCAACCTATACCTCAAGAAATGTCCCTTCTCAATTGGGCTTAGATGCCACCCCATGACACAAGTATGAAAATTCACCTTAAAGAGAATGACATAGAACAAAAGGTGATGAACCAGAGGAGGGAATCACCTTGGATTCCACCCAATTTTACCATATCGACTGCCCAAGAGTTTCACTGCTACCAATCAAAAGTGCCTAGGAGAGGTACAGATAATTATAGGCCCTATTTAATGAGATTGCCAAATTTTATCACCCCTGCGATTGGCCAGAGATGATGGATGTGGAAATATAGCCTCAGGATCAGTTCTCTCTTCCATGGAGACCACAGGAAGTCTATTGGTCTTCACAAACCCCGTCACCAGTGGACAACTAACCCAACTCTCCAAAAAAGAGAGGAAAGAAATATGCCTATCATTGGCGCTAGGTTAGATTTTGAGAGAATGGTCATTATCAGCAGCATGGGTACAGATACCCACCATTTCCTTAACATGCATATTTTCCTCACTGACCTTCATTCAGGTGGTGGCTTATAAAACATTCCCACACGTGACAACATTAAATCTCCATGGATTGATCTGAATCGGGCTGATCAAATAATGATAGCTTCCCATGATTCCAAGGCTATCGATGTGCTTGTCGACCTGAGTGGAGATGGCTTGCAGCTTGCTTGAATTAATAACAATGTACACCATGGTTGGGGATGACACATGTCGATCGAGTTGGCATTGTGTTCGGCTTGGCGAAGTATTTTCATTATGATTGGCATCCATTAGCACCCACAGTGGGAGTAACTTAATGTTAATTATGATTTAAATAATTTTTTTAATTAAATTTTGTTTAAACTTCTTCTAATTTGCGTTTATTTTGTTTTTTCTATTTGTTTTTTTTAATTATCCATTTTATTTTTTTTAGTGTTAAATTTTTAAATCCTTTCCTTAAGTTGCGATTTTTTTTTGAATTTTTTGTTTCGTTTTTCGTTCATTTATTTATTTTTATTTTTTGTTTAAACTTTTATCTTTTATGAGTTAATTTTGTTGTTTTAAACAACTTTTATGCTTGATTTCTTTTTTGAGTGTGTTTTTGTAAGCTTGGTGGGACTACATCTTCATCATGTCCAATATATCAACCCAATCAGGATGGAGAATTGATCTAATGACTTCACATCAAGGAGTTCCTTAATGGAGCACCTGATCACCATCTATGCAAGACCATAAAGGGATTTTTTGTATATTTGGCAGGACTACATCTTCATCATGTCAAATATATCACCTCGATTACGGCAGGGCATTGAACCCACGACTACACATCAAGGTGTGCCTTAACAGAGCACCCAATCACGTCTATCCAAGACCCCATGGACTTTTTGTGATCCCATGGACTTTTTAAGCTTGGTGGGACTACATCTTCATCATTTCCAATATATCAACCCAATCAGGATGGAGAATTGATCTAAAGACTTCACATCAAGGAGTTCCTTAATGGAGCACTAGAACACCATCCATCCAAGACCAAGAGGGGTTTTTTTGTATGCTTGGCAGGACTACATCTTCATCATGTCCAATATATCACCTCGATTAGGGCAGTGCATTGAACCCATGACTTCACATCAAGGTGTGCCTTAACAGAGCACCCAATCATGTCTATCCAGGACCCCATGGACTTTTTATGTGTTATCTATATATATATATATATATATATATATATATATATATATATATATATACATATATATATACATATATATATGTATACATATATGTATACATATATGTATACATATATATATATATGTATATATATATGTATACATCTAGATATATATATATATATATACATATATATATATATATATATATATATGTATATATATATATATATATATGTATATATATATATATATATATATATATATATATATAATGTTTGATTTTTCTTTGCCATTTTTTATTTTTTTACATTTTAATATTTTTTTTATTTATTAGTGTTTTTTTAACCTTTTCTTTAACGTTTATTTTTTTCAATCTTTTAATTTTATTTTTTTTGTTTTGTATTTTTCATTTTCATTTATTTATCTTTCTTTATTTCTTCTTTTTCTTTCTTTTTCTATTGGATCTGTGTCTATCCTCGACTAGCATCACGACACCATTATGTATCAATTTGATAGTTGATTTTAAACTTTTTGTTATAATAGATCAAGTCTTCCCCTACGATGTGTCAATTTCATGGTTGATTTTTAAGATTTCATTGCAATAGGTTGCATTCGCCTACACTGCATGTCGATTTGATGGTTGAATTGTAATTTTTTGTTGCAATGTGTCAAGTCTTATTAGGTTGAGATTTTTAAATATTTATAACTTTAGCATTTAAAAAGGAAATTACTCTTGGTATTATCGATATTTAATTCGGCTATTCATTTTTAAAGTTTTTTTTAGTCATATAATTTTTCCATAATGCGATGGTTGAAATATATTTAAAAATTACTCTTTTTGTAATCATGATATTTCATTTTAATTCCATGGTTGAAAATTTATCAAAATTTTAAGGTTTTTCCGAGTCATGACATTTTATCTTTAATGTTATGGTTGAAAACTGTTATAACTATTTTACCTTTAATGTCATCACTGAAAATTGTTCAAATTTTAAAGCTTTTCAGAGACATGATATTTTATCTTTATTGTCATACTTGTAAATTGATAGAATTTTAAGGTCTTTCAGAGTCATGATATTTTATCTTTAACACCATTACTAAAAAAGTTGAAAATTTACCTTGAAAAAAGACATCGTTCTAGCATACACACTTTTCATTTCTAGGTTGTCTTTATGGTTTTTTGGGGTTTTTGGCTATAGTGATCATTTTGAAGTTACAGTTCATGTTTGATATATTACTTTGTTTCTCCTCACAGTTCCAAAAAATGAAAAACCTATTGGAAAAGCACAGAAGGGAAGGCACAAATTTGACACATAAAAACAACACATTTTGTTTCTCTTGCCTTGGTCGCAAACTTCACTTAATTACAATGAAATTGTAGAAATTTCACCTGTAGAACAAACCAATATATGCAATGTCCTAAAGCATAATACTTGTTCTACATCTACAAAACATTAAGCGGAAGCATAATCGAATTCATGAGAAATACCAAGTAGAAACATGCATAAATGATCAAGAGAAATAATCACACATAGCATAAGATATATCTAGGGGAAAGCACCAGCATAAAATGCCAACCATGTATTATCAATCAAGTGGAGACCTTCAACAACATACAAAAAGAATCGGCTCAAAAGCTATCCTGCTCTCTCTGTAATCAGAAGATGAAGATCATAGACTACCTAGGCCTCAATATATAGGCCACAAGTCCTCCAATCTCCTATAATAGATCCTTCTCCATGCGAGGAATACTTACTAGAAATATCCAAGCATATTATAGAACATTGTCCCTCATCTAATCTCAACTGCATCTCTGTTTAAACTGACATGCATCAGTTATCCATGAGTGAATCCTCAGTTATCTAAAATAATAGTTGTCACATGCTTGCAAGCATTAAAAAACTATATTTTATCATTTTAACAACTTGTTAAAATAATCTACATGGACTTGACTAGTTAGAACTAAGTCAACTGATTCTCTCATTATAGAACTCATACTTATTCCCTCAATCAATGGAGGAAATTAAGGATAAATTCCTTAATCAGTGGGACAACTCATGTGCATGCTCAAAAGGATTTCAAATTCGAATTCGCCTAACTAATTAACTCAACCGGATTAATTAATTAATATTTCCAACGGCTGTTAAGACCAAAATTAATTTTACTTCCTATAGATAGACCAGGGACTGCTATAAATAGGAAGGGACCAAGAAATGCTATTTTTAGAACTTTCTATTTTTATCAGTTTCACCTCTCACCCAATGTGGCCAATGACCTCACTGGCCAAACTGCTATTTTTAGACATGCTATTCTTAGGAGGTCTATTTTTAGCACATTCTAAATTTAACATTTCTTGCTGCACATTTTTCAATAGAACCCGCTGGGGGTATTTATAACTTTTAACAAAAAACTCGACTGATGTTAACTCCAACATGTAAGAACACACTAATTTAAACCTTTCCCAAAATAATATTAAACTCAAACACACATTCACTTGACTTAATTAACTCACACTAACACTCCTTGACTCAAATTCTAAATTTTGACTACTCTGCATTGGGAGTTCTTAGTTATATTTAACACTCCCCCTTAATTACGACTGCTAAACTAACACATGAATCATGGAAACTCAATCATCCTTATTCTTCTAAGCCTCAATTAGGCTTAAAACACCTAATCTTCCTTTATGAAACTCAAACACATATTTTTCTAATGGCTTAGTGAATATATCGGCCAATTTCTCACTCAATTTACAAGGCTTTAAATAAACTTCTCCATTTCTCACAAGTTCTCTAATAAAATGATATCTTGTATTAATATTTTTTTTGTTTTGACGAAACACACTATACACAGATAGTGTCATGGCTGAGGTTTTTTAATAATATATTGTTGTTGATCACTCTTGTTTTTTTGAAGTCCCTCCAAAACTCTTCGTAACCATACTTTTTGACATGACGATGATGTTCCCACTACATATTTTACTTCTGATGATGAAAGTGACACAATAGCCTTCTTATTAGATGACCATGATATCACACTTGAGCCAAGATGAAATGCACCACCATGAGTGTTTTTCCTATCTTACAAACATCTTACAAAATCATTGTCATTATATCCAACCAAATTCTTCTTATCTATACTTTCATACAATATGCCACAATTTGTATTTTCTGTTATGTATCTCAAAATTCCTTTTCCATCTTTCCAATGCAAGTCTTTTGGAGACTCTATAAATCTAGAAATCAAACTAACTCCTTGCATAATATTTGGTATTGCAGTTGTGAGATAGACAAGTATACTAGCCAATCTTTTGAATCGAGTTGGATTGACATCTGATCCTTCATCATTCTTCCTTAACATTATACATTTTGCTACTAGTGTAGGACCAAGTTTAGAACTTTCCATCATGAATCTTTTCAACAATTATTAGCATAATTATTTTGACAAATAGAAATAACTTTCTCTGATTTCTTAACTTCTATGCTAAGAAAATATTTCATAACACCAATATCGTTCCTTCCAAATTATTTCTTCATCGTTTCTTTAAACACATCTAATTCAAGATTATGAGTATAAATCATATCATCCACATACAAGCAAACAATCAAAATTTGACAATTCTCATTTACCTTTGTGTACAAGATCAATTCAACATCGCTTCTGCAAAATCCATTCTTGATCATATAATTGTCAATTCTACTATACAAGGATCTTGGAGCTTGTATGAGTCCATGGAGTGCTTTCTTAAATTTATAAAAATTGTCTTCATGGCCTTCAAATTCATAACCTAGCGCATGTCGCACATAGTTTTCTTCTTCCATGATCTCATTCAATAATGTTGGTTTCACATCCATCTGATACACTTCCCACTTGTTCTCATTTGGTTTTGCATAAACTTATCTTACAACATCCAAACTGGCTACCAAAGAAACGTTTTCTCCAAAGTTTGTTCTTGGTTGCTATGAGGACCTTGTTGGTACAAGACTTGATTTAAATATGTCAATCTCTCCTTTATCTTGCAGATATTTCTTGTACACCCACTTCATACAAAAGAGATTCTTATCTTTTTGTAAATCAATCAAATCCTAAGTATCATTATTATTTGTAGATTATATTGCTTTTTCCATATCTTGTGCCAAATTTTCATCTCTAATGGCTTCTTCAAAACATCATGCTTTTAGGCTTCAAATCTATGATGATTTTGTAAAACAATTTTTTTTTTAATTGCAAGCATTCCTCGACTTTATTCCTGATAGCTATGCAAGCTCCTCAAATCTTGTATTCCTTCCTCGGCTCTGATACTAATTTTTTGGAAAGGCAAAGGAGGAAAGGCACAAATTTAACACACAAAAATAACACAAGTTGTTTATCTTCTATTGATGACAAAATTTATTTAATTACAATTAACTCATTATGGGGTATTAATACTTCTTAACTAACAACTAAACTAATGCTAAATTCAATATGAAAACACTCACCAATTCAACCTTTCCTAAAATAAAAATAAACTTGAAATGGAACTCACTTCACTCAATTAACTCACACTAACGCTAATTAACTCAAAATTTAAATTTAGACTTCTCTGCATGTGGGAGTAATCAACTATCTTTAACAGAACCTACAAGTGGACATGCAATGCCTCCCATACCAAATGCAACAACTTGAGGTAGTGTATCCAGGAGACCAAGGCAGAGAGCATAAAATATGATTAATAAATCTAGTACAATGAGTGTCAACTAGATTGCTTGATAATTTATAATAAAGAAACTATAATTTCAAAATATTTAAAGTGAATTATATTAGTTTATTTTGATGTTAGTTAAATATTATTACGTACGTAGGATTTTCAATATACTCTCTCTATATGGTTTTTTCTAAAGTTTAGTAATATATTCTAGGCATAATGAATCTCGCCTAACAAGGATAGTTTTAAAACACTATTACCTTTTCTCTCAAAAAACAATGGTAATGGTTATAGCTTTTCTAAAATTGGGTTATTTTTTTATAATATAATATAGTTTTATTTAATATATATATATATATATATATTTGTTTATTTTAATTTTAGTTAAAAATAAGTTTTTGGGGCATATCATTTGTACATGGCTATGAAATTGAACTCTTATAAGGAGGTTCAAATTCCCTGATTCCCTTGTAGAAGGGGCATACATAGCCTCCTAGAGGATATATTTGTAGTACATGGAATTTAACACATGCCCTATGAGGTTTATGATTCCTTCATATACAAAAAAAAAGTCACTATGAAAAAAATTATTAATAATTATTAATAATTTCTTTTAACAACAGTACAACTTTATGGAGCATTGGAATTGGTAATCTTGAAAGATTGGCTTTCATTATTGCATTGGATACATCCATTGTCACTATTACACCTACATAGAACTATTAACCATGGTTAAACATGTTCATCCCTTATCAATCATAAGCAACCAAAGGCAACATGGTCAATCATGATGAGCCTGGCTAAATGATGTTTGGCCATTGTTAACATGGCTAACATAATTAATGCTGGCCAAATATGGTTTTCTATTCTACATAGTCAACCATAACCCACATGGTAAATCATAGTCATTTGTAGTTAGATGTTGACAACCATGGTTAACCATCTTCGCCCATAGTCATCAATAGTTGACCACATTCAACCTTTATCAAACAAGCTCAACCATGGTCAAACATGCTCAAACATGGTCACTAAGTTAAACATGATCAACATGGTCATCCATGGTCAAGTTTATTCCACTAAAATCTATCATCTATATCCCAGGTCAACCATAACCAAGCAAACTCAATCAATGTCAACAAGAGTCAACTAGTATCTATCTCAATTAACCATGCTCAGCCTAGTCAACCCTCTGTAACCAATAAAGTAACCATTATTGTAACATTAACATTAACATCAATGTAATGTCAACCATAGTCAACATTGATGTAACAATATAATAAACATCAACATTAATTTAACATTTTGAGATTAATGTAGCACAAATACATTGTTAGTTGACCACGATCAACCTTGATTAATCATGGTCAACCACTATCTACCCTCTACAACTATTTTAAACTATAGTTAGTCAACATAAACCATAATAAACAAAAGCATTAATAAATTTAATTAATATATACAGATTACTAACATTTTCCATCTTAACACCATTAATAAATCTGATTAATATATACGAATTAATGACATTTTGCATCTTTTATATATTATTGCACTAATTTATTATTAAATATGTTCTAATATATAAACACTTATTAAATATGTTTCGATACATAAATAATAAACAATATTATATTTATACAAAATTAAAAAATACAAACCAACAAACAAAAAAACTCAAATATAATCACTAACCAATATCACTATATTCTTTAGTTAAGAATGAGGCTCATGAGAAATCCATAAACTCTCAAACAATTAACTATTAGATAAAAAATGGCTTAACAATATACAAATTCCAACTATTCTAGAACAAGCGATTATGTTGCATCATACTTTTATTTCCAAATGATAGTATAAGTATGTAATAATAAAGGCTTTCCCAAAATATTTAATGCACAATTTATGATAACTTGAATAGAAACCATTTTTAATATATTATTAATATATTAATAAAATCGATTATTTATAATATTATTTCTTACTAAAAACATTTTTTATTGTTTTTATTTTTATTTTTTAATGGTTTGTTTAAAAAATTACACATATAGCCAATATTAAAATCTAATACATATTTTGTATGAAAATTAATTAATTTATTCTTATAGAAGGAAATCTCAATATTATGTGCCACCAAATCACTAACTAATACTTTGTGTTGAAAATGTATGTTGTGTTTTATATGCGGTTGTCTATAATGAGATTTTTTGGAAGCTTGTCAAAATCAGGTAGCAATTTATTGGAATCGCAAGCTTGATAGCTTGTTTTTGCACAATCAAAGTGTCCCAGGGGTTTTTCAAGGTGCTGAATCCAAATATGCAGTTAAAAAACCATTTTAAATAATACAAATCAAGATTTAATCTCAATTTTTCTGCCCATTCCATCACCAAAATCTCCAAAAAGTCGCATTATAAACAACTCGGTTTTATATAATTTGTGAAATAGATCATTAAAATAATAAATTGTTGATAAAAGAAATAACGTATTAAAATAATAAATGGTTGATAAAAGAAATAACGTATTTACGATTTTCCGTAACAAAACTATTGCTCAGTGACAAGATAGGTCATTAAAATAATAAATGGTTGGTAAAAGAATAACGTATTTTTCGTAACAAAACTATTGCTCAATGACAAGATAACAAAAATAACATAAATGTCATATGTATGATTTAATTTTATGCATTAACTTAATTAGTGAGTTATTTAAATGTTATTGCGGAGAGATATTCTCATGTAGATGTTGGAATGTTTAATATTTTTATTTAGTTAAAATAAAATTAAAATTAAAAAAATTTAATTCATGTTTTTTAATATTTTATTATTGTATT
Source organism: Pinus tabuliformis (assembly GCA_031772625.1). NCBI lineage: Eukaryota > Viridiplantae > Streptophyta > Pinopsida > Pinales > Pinaceae > Pinus > Pinus tabuliformis. Next base: position 400,069,651 of record CM062816.1, read on the forward strand.
TTTTATTTATTGTGGTATATTTAAATTTTAGTAGTGGAACTAGTTTAGATCTATTTTAATTTTGGATTCACTGAGCTCAAAAGGGGTTTGCATCCAATGAGAGATATATTTGAGATTTTATCTTTATTTAAGATTTTATCCTTCTCTAAATAGATTTAGGTTTGTGTGTTCATTCAATAGGGGTTTGCATCCAATGAGAGATATATTTGAGATTTTATCTTTATTTAAGATTTTATCCTTCTCTAAATAGATTTAGGTTTGTGTGTTCATTCAATAACTAAGTCGTTTAAGTATGTCTATTTTGAAATAAGGCTTCCAAAACTTCAATATAATTATTAAAAATTATGAAATGGATGGGAGAGATTTAGCATCCATATAATATTCTAGAATATTCTTAATAATATACAGAAATCAAAGCATGAGATTTCTTTCTAAAATAGTTATTTTTTGTCTTTTTAATTTAATTCATTAATTAGAAAATTGACATTTGAAAAGGTGTCATATAAAATGATTTACTGTTTCTTCGACATGTGGTATTGGTAGGTCATGGTACTGGCTCATGCTATTATAACACGACATATTTACAAATTAAGAATCTCCATGATTAAAAATCTTGTAACATGTTTTTTTCAAATGTACATATGTTTAAGTTATGTAATTGTTTTTTTATGGTTAATCACAATAATTATTATTTTAAGTAAAGTTCTTGTAATAACTTAAGAAATTTACTTTGTGACTTGAATTTTAAGTTATTACTCTTTTACATTGCAACTATAATTGAAAAGTTAAGAGTGATAAATAAATAAAAATATTGGTGTAAATATTTAATTTTAAATAAAAGAAGAAATTATTTTTGTATGTTAATATTGTTGGAAACATGTTAAAGATACATGTGAGATTAAATCCTAACTATAAGGAAACATTTCAAATTGATTATGCACAAGGAAGGAAGGAACAAAAAGAAGAAGAAAATTCTAGTTTTTCCATTATTATTGAGGAGAATAGTCGGTAGAGGCACACAATTAGAAAACTTCATGATTGGAGATAACTCTCATGAGATGGAACATGTACCAAACTAATTGTGGGAGATAAATACAGTCTATTTGAAAATAAGACTAGTGGGAGTGAAAGACTAGTTTTGAACCTAGGAGAATAGTTGGTAGAGGCACACAATTAGAAAACTTCATGATTGGAGATAACTCTCATGAGATGGAACATGTACCAAACTAATTGTGGGAGATAAATACATTCTATTTGAAAATAAAACTAGTGGGAATGAAAGACTAGTTTTGAACCTAGAGGATTAGCAGGACACTCCTAGGGGTTCATGTGGAAATTTTAACAATGATTTCCAAATAGTTTCCTGGAAAATACAAGTGGAGCTCGGGAGAACTAACAGTAAAGTTTGTTCAAGGTTGGGAGAAATGTGGAAGCCTTTAACGTATTCCCTAAAAGAACTTAGATAAGTAAATGCCTTATTTAACTTGTCAATAATAAAAAAGTACATGTTGAAACTGTTTAGGAAAAGATAGAACATAGGATTATTCTAAAAGATAGGGATTCTAGAAAATCATAGAATATTAAATGAAAAAATAATTGTTGTTGACCAAATGACATGAATATATGTGTAACATGAGTATATGTGTAATAGGATATGAAAATGGTTATTTATATATGTGTAATAGGATATGAAAATGGTTATTTGGTTATTTGTGCCTGTTCCAGGTAAAGAAAGAGTGCCGAAGTGCTAGGAAAAAAGCCCTTCTAGTCCCTCGAAGTGGTAAGAAGTTACCTGGAAATTTCACTTGGAATTCTCTAACTCGAAATAATGTAAAAATATAATTACATTGATTAGACAATCTCTTGGACAAGGATAGTACGAGGTGGTAAGCCTAGGTATTTATACATAGATATAAAACTGAAAGAAAGTCTTGCTGGCATCAAAATGTGTGTAATGTGTGTTTTAGGAACAACAGAATAAAAGAAATTGGAAATATATGTCTATATTTAAAATTGAGGCCAATTTTTTTTATCATGTTCAGGTCAGTTGTGCATACTTATATAAAACAATTATTTTTTTCATATTCCCAAGCACAAATAGTCAAACAAAGGTGAGTTCGGGATTAGAAGACCGAACGTGGTCCCCATTACAACTGCAGACTAGGTTTCTGGCCTAGTATATATTTCACTAAAATAAGGAGGTCCCGCATTACAATTGCACACTAGGTTTATTGCCTAGTATATATGCCACTAAAATAAATTACAGTAATTTTGTGCCTTGAAAGAAGTAAATTCATATATCTAATAAATTTTGAAAAGCAATAGTATGGTTCCATACATTAAGAGTAGAGAAAAAAACTATATATCTACTAAGCGTAAAATGTATGTTGGAACTTTAAACTAAATATACTATCAAATCAATTGAAGAGACCAAAGCTAACTAAAGTAGGGAAGTAAATTGAGTTATTTTCTTTTTTGGAAACTTCAATATAAAATGGAAACATATAGAGAATACACTACTGAAAATGGATTTAAAAAAATTATTTTTCCCATTTCTTTTAAAGTAGCCATTGTTGAAAATAGCAATAAGAAATGTTAAAAATAGGATCTAGAAATTCCAATTTAATTTGTTCTTGAATTAAATCATGAATTAAGATTGTAATTATTTTCTCATCGCAATTTGTTGTAATAGTTAACTAAGTTCAGTTGACTTAGTTAACTTAGAAATTTAGAGTTGGAAGTATCGTAGAGGTCATGTATATGTTCTCCCTAAGTTTTAGGGCTTGAGGATGAGCTTATTTATGAGTTGTAATTAGATAACTTAGTTTACTTTTCTGAGTTATGTTCAGTTAAATTAGTTCTAACTATTTGTGGAACTAATAGAGGATGATTCCACAAGTGTCACTCTAGTTAACTAGATATTCCTTCGTTAAAAACTCATGCATATCAATTCTGAGAAAGACCCAATTGAGACTAGAGTGCAAGGATAGTGTACTATCAATTGTATGATTTCCTAAGCTACAAATATCATGCATGCAATCAGGAAGAGGACCTAATGCATTGCGTAGTTTTGAGGAAGGATATCCCACATTAAATATGGGTTATTTCTCAAAGAAACAATGCAAGGAATTAGGGGCTTGGAGAGTAGGAGAAGAGGCTAGAGATTGGCTTGACCTTGCTTGTGAGAAAGGATATCTATCATACCGAGTACTAGGATTGTTCTTGTGAGAAAAATAATTGTATTATCATCTTGGATTTCCGATTAATGTAATATAGATAGTAGGGGTTTTGAGATGAGGATTTCCCCAGATACATCTTGTGTTATGTGTCATTGATTTATATTCTTCTTGTTCATATTGTTTTCATCAATCTATTGGTTGAAAATAGTAGATTATTGTCCTATTTTTTAGTAAATTGCATGATCTTGTGAAGCTATAGGAAATTCTACATCCATATTCTGATAACATTCATAATTTGAATTATAGAGTAAATTATAACTATTGTTCAAGAAAATAAAAGATACAACTATACATGACTCCTTTCGATGTCGAGCTAAATAAAAGAAACTTCAATGTGAACAACCCTCATAGGGAGTAAGAACCTTTATACATTCAAAAATAAATCCTGATAGAGGTGAAACAAATATTATATAGAAAATGGGGCATGTCCTTGAGAATGATTACCACTTTTCCCAACAAATAGGAAGTAGCTTATGGCCAAAATAAAGCCCCGACTCCAAATCAAAACATTAGTATACAATATGACTAACCAATAGTAAGCTAGAGGGATGTTGTTGCATCAAAGACCTGACAAAATTAAAAGATTAAATAAGAACCTATAGCCATCGAAGGAAAAACCAAAACGGATGAAAATAATCCTTAACACCTTCGAGTATGCTTTCATTTATAAAGAAAAACCCTATTTCCACTAAAGTGTACCTTTGAGTGAATGAGTAGGGTCAACAATAGTTCTAGTTTACTAGAAGAGTTCGTCAAAAGGAAAGAAAAATTAAGAACATAGGGTTATATTTATTACACTTGTGGATGTAGAGTAGAGTCGTCGTGCTTTTGCGAGGAAAATGAGTAATTTAGCTTCATTAACAAGCCATATAAGGAGTCAAATGAAATACCTTGAGGAACGATAACGTCAAGGTTAGGGTTTGATAAACATGCCATCATGAATCTCAAGATAATAACCTGCTAGAATTGCCAAAGTCGAACCAAAAACCCTATGAAACATTAGTACGATGTCAAGAGAAACATTAACGCAGATATATGATAGCTACGAACACAGTGAAGTAGTGGTTAAATACTAATGGAGGACAGTGATAGTATAAACTAAAAACCCATATGAAAAAAAGAAAGGAGAACAAAGTACTGATAAAATTTACTAAGTGGAAAAATAAAGCCACACCATAATCAAGGATATTATCCAAAATTGGGCTTGGATGGTTTTGAGTGAAACCAACTAAAAACGTGAAAGTAAATTCTTTAAAAAAATTTAAAAAAATCCCGTTATTTATAATACTGTTGGGAAGAAAAATTGCAGAGCTCATTTTCACCACTGATGCCATAACACAATGAGTCAATGGTGGTGGGGTTTGGATGGCTAGTTACGCTAATCAATCCCCACCATTACTTGATTTTTCTTTGTAAAATAGTGGAGATATTGCATATGGTATCAGAGTAAAATGGGATAAAATATTATGGCCTTTGATATGAATACACTTTTATTAATTAAATAAATGTTTCTATTTATATAGAATAAGAAAAACATTGAACAAGATGAATAGAATAACAGAACTGCATGGAAGTACGCATATCGGAGGAAAAAAATTATGTGCATTTGGGACAACGAGCACAAGCATTGATTAGGGAGCTATTAAATATGATGAAGGAATCATAGAAAAACAATAATAAAGGAATCACAGAAAAACATGGTAAATCTATCTGCAAGACATGAGCACTTACTGAAAGATAGTGCTAAATAAGAGAAACTTATTAAGAATCTGATTGATAAATCAAATCCCATAATAGTAGAAACAACGAGGGATGAGGAGAGTAGAGGAGAAACATATAAGTGGAAAATTGTTGAGAATATGGAGAAAATTAAGTAGGAAAAATATGAATAAGGGAAGGAGCATAACTCATAAAAAAAATAAGACAAAATCGGGAAAAAAAATCAAAATAGAACTCCATGGAGAATTCAAAAAGATAAAACCCCCAACTTATGATGGGGAGAAGGAAGAAGAAGTTAAGTCATGGATGCTTAATATTAATAGATGCTTTCAAGCATATGATTATTCTACAAAGTTAAAATCTAGTTGGCTACTTAAAAGTTGTAGGGAAAACCCTCTCTATGGTGAGAGGAAAGGAGGAAAGTTCTCAACTTAGATGGTAGAGAGCTTAATTTGGAGGAATTTTGGTGGTTGTTTAAGGAAAGGCAGTTGATTAAGTGTTATTTTGACAAAGGATAAATAATTCCATGGTCTCAAATTGGGTTAGATGTTGATGGAAAAATTCATAACCAAGTTCACTCACCTATTATGATATGTGTCATACTTGAAAGAAGAAAAATAAAAAGTACAACAATTTCTAAACTTCCTTCCACTCTCATTTAAAGAGAAATTGAATACGATGATCCAAAAACTGGGGATGAATCCAATAGGAAGGATAGAATATGCTATCAAAAATCCAAGTGGAGAAATAAAAATATAAACACATGGTCAAATAATAAGAATGATTTAATGGGTCAGGGTGGAAAGGATAGAAATTATAGGACATTTAAACAACCTAGTAAAGGTGTCTGTAACCAAAAGTTTAGTAGAAACAACAATCAAACACTAAGTGTTATAGGCATTTTTGTGCCTTACAACTATAAGCATGAAATGTCCATAATTCAAGGGATCCAAAGTCCCTAAAAATGTTGTTACAGCTCCTAAAGGAAAAAGGTCAACCAATGACAGCTTCACCCAGAAGTTCTCCACCAAAAACCACTCAGAAATAGTCAATTCAGAGGCTCCACTAGCTGCCTGCGTTGAAATGCAGAGACTACACTGGCTAGGTGCACTGCAACGCAGGTGGAAGCACTACCAGGGTGCGCTGAGCGGGAAATGACAAATGGCAAGCTCATTCAACAAGGTGGAAATACCCTGGAAGCTTCCAGAATATTCTCCAATGATACTTGCCTCAATGAATTCGACTAGTGATGAGTAAGAGGTTCTCAACCTCCAAGTGGAAGCAAGAACTGACAGAGAGAAGCCACAAGTCAAAACATAAGCTGACTCATCCTCTCTGCTTACATCTATATATGGATCTCTCACCCAGAGGTTCAGGAGGCTGGAATTTTGTACTTTTCAGAGAATTGCTGTTGGTTTGAGATTGAGATTAGTACATTGGGTGATTTATGCTTTGTTGGAGGAGAGGAAGGGATTCCTTTGCTGGGAGGTAGATGCTGGATCGGAACTCACTTGGTTGTATCTCCTGTTGGGCTTTATTATCATATCAATAAACTATTTGAGTTTCTCCTACATGTTGTGTACCAATGATGTTTTGTTATGCTTACATGTTTAGCTTAATCTGATCTTGAGCTTTTTATGAATGTATATCTGTATCTTCGTGTAGTTTCTCTCTCTTGTGATCTTGCAAGAATTCGGTGAAGTTGTGCTGGTGAAGGAGCAAGAAGTTGGGAGCTATTGAAGAGAGGAGTGATTTGGATGGACAAACTAGCGGAAGACACAGGTTAGTTAGATCCTTCTTCCTCATTTATATTTCATAAAGAAGAATACTCAATTAGTTTACCTCGTTTTTTGCTAAGGCACTATCACACCTTAGAGTGGGATAGGGGCATTCCGAATTGGATACTTTTCCCAACAACAAATTGGCGACTCCGCTAGGGAGAGTATCTTGTTAGTTTATTTTTTTTTCTATTGTTGTTCTTCTCATAAACTCAGGAATGCCAAATCGAAATGCATTTGCCATTTTCAAATGCAAAGTAGAGATCTGCCACTCTAGTCCACTCACTGGGCCTGTTTTTATGATTTGAACAAACTGATCCACAAGTGCTCTAACATCCCTTTGTGATAGATCTTAGTCCTCCTTTAAATCATCCTCCTAATTGAACCTAATTGATATCTTTGATCCGGCCAAAAACTGTAGATTTAACTGCAAACCGTGACCCAGAACCCAGAAACAACTCTCGTTTCTGCTTCAGCGCAGACTCTATGAAGAGGTTCTGCATTTCAACGCAGGTCCCGTGAAGGATACCCGCGCTGAAGTTCAGTTTCTCTGTGCTGAGGGTGCGTTGATCAACCTTTGCCTTGTACAGCTGTGGTTCCCTGCTTCCTTTTGCTCAGTTTTATCTCTATTTTTGCAGCCTGTTATCAGTCAAGGTACCTGTCTGAAACCCCTTTTCTTTGCCTCAATTCTGCCTCAGTTGTATAAATAAACTGTATTTTTTCTTTGCGTATTTGTTACATCATTTGCAGTTTCCCATTACAAAAGTAAACTAGTCATACTGTCGCCCTTAGATCTAGACCTGTCGTAAGTGTCGTTTTGATCTTAGGAGTGAGTTTGTTTGCTGTTCACAGTTGATTGAGCTTTTACTTTTGTCGCTTGGTTTGAATTTATGCATTTCTAGTGTCAAAACAAGTAAATCATAAAGCATCGTAATCATCTTTTTGATTTCAAAAAAGGAACTTGTTTATGTTTTCACTTGAAATCGAATTCAAATTTGTACAACAGCTTTCTTTTTAGGCATCAATATTAAGAAAGCGAAAACAAATACATGCATTTGTGCATTTGTGCATTTGCATATTGATAGTTTGTATGTTGATTTAGGAAAAGTGCATTTACAGTGTGCTCTATGCTCTTTGAGAAAAGATTGTGTCTTTCTTTTCCCCTTGTAGCTAGGATTTTCATTGTTGAAAAGATATAAAAGCTTGCTTATCATCTTTATACTGCATTTAGGAATTGTATCATACATCTCGTGGTGATCCAAAAAGGCAAACTTCTAAGAAAGATCAACCTAAAATAAATTGAATGAACTTAACAACGCTTCGTAACTTAACGCACAACATAGAGGTCTAGGCTAGAGACGTGTTCTGGCATCGTAAAACCTGGTGACTTTCGATCTCGCTGATGGTTGGGTGATTCCTCCTGAGAGACGATAGCGCCAGTACGGATTGTGCTTCCACGTACCGTCGAGTATATATTGGGAGACCCCTATAGGCATAAAACCTTTATCCTTAGGAAGCCGTGTTGGCCACCCTACTCATCGCAATGCACTGAACACAGCACTCGGGAAGATTGACCGCCCGTACCTTAAAAAGTATTCTGCGGTTTTGCGAAAAGTTTGGCACACCCTCTACCTAGAACTCCAGAGCAGTTCCTTTTGGCCTTTTTCAGACTCTATAACGGAAAAAGTCCATACGAGCATTTGTCACTTCGGGCTCGTTAAAACATCGAAGGAGACTAGAGTCATCTTTAGCTTTTTCTCGACTCTTTAAAATTGAAAAAGCAAGTTGTGTCTAAAGCGTCGTTAAAATTTATTTTAAACGGAACAATCACCCCTTTTTCCTGCGTTGATCTTTAGGTCGAGAAAATGGAGCCCACCAACCAAGGAATTCCCCTTGGTGGAAATCCTATTCCCTTCTCCTCTTGGGGAGATGTTGGTGCGCCCCATATGGCCACATTGTCACTTCCAGGACTGACAATTGGCTTGCCGGTCTAGCTCTTCTCAACCAATGTCATTCAGAACACCACTATTCATGAACAATCGAAACAATAGTTAGACCAGTCCAGAGTTGCCCACCAGCCTTCTACTTCCTCTAATTCTTCCTCTCCTCCTTCCTCTTCGCTTGACGGAACTGGTAAAACAAAAAACCAAGTTCCTAAGGAGAAGAAGGAAAAGAAGAAGAAAGAGAAGAAGAAGAAGGAGCCAAAAGCAACTGGGGGCAAACAAGTGTCGTCTAACAAAAATCCACACACAGCACTGACTAGGCCTAAATTGCCATGTGTCATATGCAAGGGAGACCACTTCCACAAAGATTGTCCCTGCATCCCTCGGATATTAAGGGACTGGTCTCCCTGTTTGCACAATCTGGTGGCATCAACCTCTGATAGCCATGTTGAATGCATACCGTCAACTAGCGAAAGTGAAGTCCTTGGACAAAAAGGGAGAGCTAGATCTCCCTGTAGACTGTTCTAAGGCGACCATGCCATCCACCGTTGTCCCTTCTTAGAGGAAGTGAAAAGAGTTTTGGATGATCGTCCGGTTTCACCGTTACGACTTCCTCCTGGATATAAGAAACTCTTGCCGAGTCCTTCGTTAGTTGAAAATCCAGCTGGCCCGCTCAAGTGGTCAGCTGAAACGCCGGTCATTGAATATGAACCAGCTGAATCCATACCCGACGAAAGTCAAAAGGTCGAGGCGGCAGTTGACCCGGTCTTGCCTTCAGAGGATTTATCTTCGAATGATACAGTCACTGAAGAGGTTAAAGATGACACCATCCAAATTCTCTTCATCAACACAGACTCCAACGAGCACAGGGGCAATCCGCCCATTCCTTTATCGCAGGAAGGAAGTTCGTGAGAACGATACCCGGCCGTTTACTTGGTCCCACCACCAAGCAACCTAGTTGTCTCCTTCGACTGGAACCAACTAGGCAGACCCCGTTTGCCAACAAGCATACCATTCAGAATTATCGTCCAAATATACAGAATGGTCATGGCTCGTACCATCATTGATGAGGGGGCATCTGTGAGTATCCTTTCCTCTACTGCTTGGAAAGCGCTTGGTTCGCCAACGCTTTTGCCTGAAATGAGAAATCTGACAGGTTTTTATAAAGGAACCAGTCGACCTTTAGGGATCCTCCCCAATGTGCCTATCACATTGAAAGGGAAGACCATTCAAATGAACGTGATGGTCGTTCAAGGACCCTTGGATTATAACCTACTCCTTGGACGAGACTATATATATTGCATGGGAGCCATCATCTCCTCACTCTTTAGAGTAATGTGTTTTCCGCACGAAGGAAGAGTGGTCAAGCTCGTGGACCAGCTTTCATTTCCTAGATCACGCATCGCAAATAGTCATATACCATCCCTAAATGGTCTCTTCACGCAAGAAATGTCTCAACCCACGGTCTGTCCTCCCGATGAGCGCGAGCAATTCGGAGGGATATGACTGGAACCCAGGGGGCATGCATCCTAGTCTGCTTCAACACAAAAACTTTGGGTATAGGGTAGGTTTCTGCAAGAGAATATGACTAGTCTGTACCCCGTCCGTCTTGGAAGAGGGGTTATTCTAGAATAATATTCTTTTGTCAAAGTTATGTTTTTGGTGCTCGTTGTCACTCACCTTTGTCTATCTCGGTAGACATTGCCGAAGAAATGTTTTGTTTGCTGCGCAAGTGAGACAACCTTTGGTAACCTGAAAGAGGTAGGCCTCTCCCGGTAAAACAAATTTTTTATTGGACTAAGAAGGGGTAACCTTGAAACCATACTTTATACCTGGGGGCATGCAAACCTTTTGGAGTGTAAGCAAGGGACGGCTATTTATTTTTTAAATTTTTAGGTCCTCCCTTTACACCTGTAGGTCTAACCCTTTAAACTCGTAGGATTAGTCGTTCCCGAACTTGCATAACGAAAGGATGCGGGGCATAGATTTGGTAAGGCGCAAGCTACATAAAAAATGGCATCTTACATGAGACATTCTTATCATATGACTGGATAATCGAGCAGTTTTAGCACATAGTTCATGCTCGTTAAAAAATAAACATAAGATCGAGCAGTTTTAGCACATAGTTCATGCTCGTTAAAAAATAAACATAAGACTGAGCAGTGTTTTTCCGTGTTTAAGCTCGTTAAAAAAAGAACTACCCTCTGGTAAATAACCACTGTGAATGTAACATTATCAGCCACTAAAGCCTTGGTTGTGTTTGCACCATCACCTCCACTTTTCCATTGGCCGATCATTCACCTCCATATTGATTGTTTGCCCATTTTGAGGAACAACTGCGAAGAGTGATTTCACTAGCCATCCTTGTGACACTGTCGTGCTTGGAAAATTCCAACCCTTACCTGGAATCAGCTGCTAACCCGTTTTATCACTCATTCCTCAAAAGATGAGTCTTCTTTAAGCTCTTTTCATCTGACTCGTAAAATATGAAAAGATTGCCGAGTTTTGGCCTTCCAGCTCGTTAAAGTGACCGGAAGTGCTATCCCTCCTCTAGATTTTAATCTTTTTGGACCTGAGGGATTATTGCACAAAAAGATCGAGCGCTTGTTTTGTTCAGCTCGTAAAAACTATTGAAAATTCATCCCTTCTATATTGTTTTAGACTTTTTCGGACTTAAGTGATTAGATGACGAAAAAGGAACTTTGGAGTTATCTTTACGTACCTTTTTATACTCTCTAAAAATGAAAAGGGACCGAGTTATCTTTGTCGTTAAACTCTTTAAAAAACATTAATAGCGACAAACTTGTCTTTAGACGAGAACGAGTTTCACTATCGCTAGGCTAGTTAAAACATAGTGATGGGTTTGCCCGACGGGAAAATTATAGAACAAGCATATGTTATCCTCCTCAAGCTTGACAAAAATAAAGAGGTACTGGTCAGCAATGACTGGGGAAAAATTGGGAAGAAACTCAAAGAACTTTATTGGTAGCAAGTCACTCTTGAATATGACACTTCCACCCCGTGCCTGAATCGGGTTGGGTTGTTTCATTCACCGGTCACATCGCCATGGTCTCGCCATACCATCCACCTTTGGGGTAAATGCTACCAATCCATCACACAAGTGTCGCCGATATGTTCAAGAGAAGTCATCCAGAGAAGTCAACCATGTCCCATCCACTACCATACATTATCCTTCATTCTTTCATGACCGCCACCCTGAACTATATATCATCAGATCATTTTCACCTCCATCAAAATCATTTGCTCTGTTCCGTGTCACTGATGTGGGATACATTAAGGCCCTCCTTTGATGAATCACTTCTTGTCGACATCAGCTCATTATCCAAGAGTTGATCTAGGGACACCCCCTTCAGTACTTTGAAGCTTGCATGCCTCAATGGCAAGTTTCTCACTTCCGGCGACAGGTATACATCAATGTCCTTCGACTGAAAGATTTTGCGTGGTGTTCGATGCCAAGTCCTTTATTCACACCACGTGAATTGTATTGCAGTACCTTGAGGGTCATTATCATTATCGGTGATTCCTCTCACGCTTGTTAACGGTTTACCTCATTGACTGGTAATCAAGCGATGTCTTTCCATGTTCGACTTCAGAACATTTCTCACATGGATCGACTTGTACTTAGAGTGAATATAGAATGAGTTTGAAGACCCCGGATCTAGTTTCGTCCATCCGGGCTGCGATATATATTCAGGAAAAATAAAGACATTGGCATGTACAGCATTACAGCACAGACAATCATCCTACCAAAGGATGATGATTTCAGCAGGATCATCAGTCTATCATCAGACAATTGTCTGTCCTATGTACATAAAAATGAATTTATAAAGCTGAGCATGGGAATGCCCGCCTCAGCTAGATCATGAAAACAGTATGAAAAATAATTTATTGTATTGTATCTTATTACAGGTCTCCTCCCAGCATTGAATGAACTTCGGATCCTCCTAATAAAGCATTTCACCCGATAAACGGCCTCATACTTTAGGGGGCAACTGTTATAGACATTTTTGTGCCTTACAGCTATAAGCATGAAATGTCCATAATTCAAGGGATCCAAAGTCCCTAAAAATATTGTTACAGCTCCTAAAGGAACAAGGTCAACCAATGACAGCTTCTCCCAGAAGTTCTCCACCAAAAACCACTCAGAAATAGTCAATTCAGAATCAATTCAGAGGCTCCACTAGCTGCCTGCGTTGAAATGCAGAGACTACACTGGCTAGGTGCACTGCAACGCAGGTGGAAGCACTACCAGGGTGCGCTGAGCGGGAAATGACAAATGTCAAGCTCATTCAACGAGGTGGAAAGACCCTGGAAGCTTCCAGAATCTTCTCCAATGACACTTGCCTCAATGAATTCGACTAGTGATGAGTAAGAGGTTCTCAACCTCCAAGTGGAAGCAAGAACTGACAGAGAGAAGCCACAAGTCAAAACATAAGCTGACTCATCCTCTCTGCTTACATCTATATATGGATCTCTCACCCAGAGGTTCAGGAGGCTGGAATTTTGTACTTTTCAGAGAATTGCTGTTGGTTTGAGATTGAGATTAGTACATTGGATGATTTATTCTTTGTTGGAGGAGAGGAAGGGATTCCTTTGCTGGGAGGTAGATGCTGAATCGGAACTCACTTCGTTGTATCTCCTCTTGGACTTTATTATCATATCAATAAACTATTTGAGTTTCTCCTACATGCTGTGTACCAATGATGTTTTGTTATGCTTACATGTTTAGCTTAATCTGATCTTGAGCTTTTTATGAATGTATATCTGTATCTTTGTGTAGTTTCTCTCTCTTGTGATCTTGCAGGAATTCGGTGAAGCTGGGTCGGTGAAGGAGCAAGAAGCTGGGAGCTATTGAAGAGAGGAGTGATTTGGATCGACAAACTAGTGGAAGACACAGGTTAGTTAGATCCTTCTTCCTCATTTACATTTCATAAAGAAGAATACTCAATTAGTTTAACTCGTTTGTTGCTAAGGCACTATCACACCTTAGAGTGGGATAGGGGCATTCCGAATTGGATACTTTTCCCAACAACACTAAGACAATAGATCTAGACCCAGGATGGGTTTAAATAGGTATAAATAAGTAGTAATCGTGTTAATGAAAAAGATAGGAAACCTTTCAAATGTTGGTGTTGCGAAGAAACACGTTTGTTAAAAAAATGCCCCTATAAAACTAGATACATGCAAAACCTGAAAAACCTCTAAGAGTCCTCCACTATCAATGATGTCAACATGCATATACTATAGACAGATGCATATTTGGAAGGACACAAAGAACACCATCAATATACCGTGGTGCAGATAGAAGGTGCTGCTTTTAACTGATATGTTTTTATATAAATAGACCATGGTGCCAGCTAGAGTTATGTTAGCCGTCATGGGGTAGAAAATTTTAAGTTAAAGTCTAATAGATACAAAAATTCATGGTTGGCTCAACTAGCCACTGGAACAAAAATAAAAGTTACTAATTTGGTAAAGACATTCCCAATTATACTACATGGAAATCAAACTAACATAAATTTTAATATACTACCATTACACTCATATGATGCTCTAGTGGTGATGGATTGGCTAGAGAGGCAATAGGAAAATGTTAGTTTCCTTGATAAAACCATCACCTATACATTAGAAAATGGAGACACCTAAATTATAAATGGCATGCCCATTACCATTTATGTGTGCCAGATATCTGCACTACAATTGAAAATTACTGCAAAGAAGGCATGTAAACATTTTTCTATTCAGGGGAGGACCTCTCACTGAAAAAATAAATTGTCTTTAAATGAAGTGGAAGTTGCCCAAGGCTAACAAGATGTATTTCCTAATGAAATTCTCATTTTACGGCCTAAGAGAGATATAATGTTTTCCATAGAGATAATACCATGGGAAGCACTATTTTTTAAGGCTCCATATTGAATGCATGTACTAGAATGGATGGATTCGAAGATGCAGTTGCAGGAATTACTAAACCAAGGGTACATCTGATGTACCGTGTCACCCTAGTATTCACCTATCCTTTTTTCGAGAAAAAGGGATGGAACTTTTAGGTTGTGGATTGATTATTGTCAATTCAATAAGTTAAGAGCTGAAAATAAATATCCTGTACCCAAGATGATAGATGATTTGTTTGACCAACTCAAGGGAGCGATATTTCCCCCTAAAATAAACCTCAGATTTGCTTACCACTAGCTGAAAATTAAAGAGGAAGACATACTAAAGACATCCTTTCGAACACGATATGGACATTATGGATTTATAGTATTTTCTTTTTGACTTGTGAATGTAGCCACTACTTTCATGTGTTTTATGAATATTATGTTTAGTAAGTTCCTAGATAAGCTAGTATTAATTCTTATAAATCCAAGATTTGGGAAAAGCATAAGTATCACTTGGACATAGTAATAGAGACCCTACATGAAGACCCATTATGTGCTAAATTTAGCAAGTGTGAATTACACCTAGACAACATAGAATAGCTTAGGCTTGTAATCTTCAAAGAGGGGACAACAATGGATCCAAAAAATGTAAAGGTCATTTTTGATTGGTCAATCCCAAAATATATGGTTGATATAAGGTCATTTATGTGAATTATTGGTTATTATCACAAATTTATAGATGGTTTATGCAAGTTAGTGTATTATATAACCTCCTTGCAGAGGAAAGGAGTGAAATTTGTGTGGACATAAACATGTCATGAAAGTTTTGAAACGTTGAAACACTTACTTAATACTACCCCTATCTTAAAAATAACAAACCGAGCTAAGGACTTTGTGGCATGAATTGACGCTTTCTTGCAGTGCCTTGGAGGTGTGATCATGCAAGAAGGAAACATGGTTCCCTATGAATCTCACAAACTGGGAGCATGAAAAAAAATATGCATTATACGATATTGAGTTGGCAACAATGATCCATGTGTTGGTTGTGGCGCTTGATTATCTTCTTTATTCATAGGTATCACCACATTGGACCACAATTTGTAATTGGGTAGAAACTCCACCCATTTGTTCGTCTCTACAGGGGGCGACGATGATTTTTAGGAGGCACCCCCCCCCCCCCCCCAATAAGGATTCGGGGGAAACAGTCCTCAAGCTAAATATAGATATAAAATTGCCTTGTAAAATGTGGTAATTTCATAGTCAATCTCAGTTGTTCATTAGGTGGATATCTCACAATAGAAGTTATCTTTAATTTAGGATTTTTTTCCCTAGAAGGAAACCCTCGTTATATATGATGGAATTGTATTGTGGCTATGTATGTGTTTATTCTGAGTGAGAAAGAGAGAGGAGATTGTGTGAGAGTGGAGAGGAACTTACAACGGATCTGCTGCAAGTTGTATGTCCTCATTTTGTTGGATAATATAAAAGGAGGGACTTGCAGTTTCTCCATGGATGTACCCCAAATTAGGTGAACCACGTATATCTATGTCTCTCTTGTTTTATGCATTTTCTATCTTTATGTTTTTGCAATATTTTTTTGTTTTCCATTACTCTGTAACATATAATTTTATAACAAATAATATCAAAGAAGAAGGTCTATTTGGATGAAAAACTTGTAGGAGAGAAAGGTTCCTAGTTCAAGTGGGAGAAATGGAAGAAGATGGTAGGTTTACGGTCGAAAATTTAATAGCCAAAACTAGTAGTTGTAGAAGATGCAGATGGAAGGTTATCTATATCAAAAAGATCTGTGCCTATCGTTGAGTGGAAAGACAAAGAAATCGATGAGTATGACTGACACATAAAGGGATATTCTTGATAGAAAGGCACTTGGAAAAATAAGACTTTCCCTAGCAAAGTCGATAGCCTTTAATATTTCAAAGGAAACGAAAACCGAGGGTTTAATGTTGGCATTGGGAAAACTATATGAAAAATTGTTGGCCTTAGATAAGGTATTTCTTATGAAGCGTTTACTTAATATGAATATGTCATAAAGTGGAGATTTTGTTGATAATTTAAATGAATTTAATACGGTTACGACTCAGTTAAATTCTGTAGGGGTAAATTTTGATGATGAAGTTAGGGCTTTGTTATTTTTGTTCTCATTGCTAGAAAATCACAACTTTCATGACATCTCAACTCATAATGGTTTTGATCGTTAACACCTGAAGAAATATTGTAAGAATTGGAAGGGAAAATAGGGACATGCACAACAAGAAAACAACCTTGAAGGAGATGTGACAGGTGATGTGTTGCAAGATTCTTTGATTCTTTCATTGGAAAATATTATTGATGCTTGGGTGGTAGATTTAGGGGCCTCATTTCATGCCACACCCAATAGGAAACATTTTCATGATTATCTTCAAGGCGATTTTGTACAGGTTTGTTTGTGTGATGATAAACCCTATAAAATCATTGGAATTAGTAAAGTTTTCATAAAACAGTAGAATGGAAACCAATGACTATTGAAGGAGGTAAGGCATGTTCCAAATCTGAATAAAGATCTAATTTCAATAGGGCAGTTGGCATGTGAATGTTATCTAACTACTTTTAGAGATAAAACTTGGAACGTCACTAAAGGAGCCCTGTTAATAGAAAAAGGAGAAAAGGTTGGTACATTGTGTTTATGCAATGGTATTTCTAATTTTGTTAATTCTTTAACCTCTATACGAGAAGATACAACACTGTGGCATCATAGTCTCAGGCACATGAGTGAGAAGGGGATATAGATTCTTCGCTCAAGAAATTTGTTGCCAGGTTTGAAGCATGTTGATTAGGATATTCTTTGAGAATTTCTTTTATGAAAAACAAAAGAGAGTCAGATTCCTCCGAGTTGGGACAGAAAAGAGGAGAGAAAAATTAGTGCTTGTGCATACATATGTATGAGGACCTGCTCAGGTAGTGCTTGTGAATACATATGTATGAGGACCTGCTCAGGTATTTTCTCTCAGTGTCTCTCATTAGTATGTTCATTTTATTGATAACGCAACCATAAAAACATGGATTTATTGTATTCAACATAAATTTTATGTATTTGATACTTTCAGGAAATAGAAAGCTTTGGCTGAAAAAGAGATAGGAAAAAGGTTGAATTTTCTCAGATAAGATAATGGAGGTGAGGAATACAACAAAGAGTTTTATAAGTATTGTTCATAGCATGGAATTCACAGAGATAAGGAAGTTCCAGTAACACCACAAGAAAATGGTGTGTAAGAAAGGATAAATAGGATAATCATGGAGTGTGCAAGCTGCATGAGATTGCATGCAGGAATTCCTTTACAATTTTGGGCAGATGTTGTAGATACAACTGTTTATCTAATAAACAGAGGTCTTTTAAGTTCCTTGTATGGAGGTATTCTAGAGGAGGCATGAACAGGTAAAAAGGTAAACTAATATTTTTTAAAGGCTTTTTGTTGTGAAGCCTTTGTCCACATTAATAAATAAAATAGAACAAATCTTGAGGCAAATTCAAAGAAATGTACCTTTATAGGGTATGGTGTTAATGATCTTGGTTATCTCTTATATGATTATGAAAATCACAAAATGAGTAGGAGCTGAGATTTTATATTCAAAGAAAGGGTTTTGTATAAGGATTGGATGCAAGAAAAGAAATAGGAAAAAGAAAATAAAGAATACAAAGTGCTTGATGAGATCATAGAAAAAGTAAAGGTGCTTGAAAATCATAATGATCAATATCCATAACAACAAGAAAAACCACAATAGCAACATGAACCTCAAACACCTGAAAGTGGTGTTAGAAGATCTACCAATATAGGTAGAGCCCCTTAATGATACTTTCCTTCATTATATTATGTATCGTTGACTAATTCTGGTGAACCAGAATGTTCTGAAGAAGCAGTGCAGGTAGAAATTAGGAAGAAGCAGGAGATATCCAGGAAAGGAGAGATGGACTCCGTGGTACATAACAAAACATGGGACTTATTCAGGTTTCCTGCAAGTAAAACAACATTGTAGAATAAATGGGTTTGCAGATTGAAGGGAGAATATGGAGGTAGAAAAGTGTATAATGGTAGACTTGTGGTGAAGAGGTTTGCACAAAAAATGTTATATAATTTGATGAAATATTTTATCATGTTGTTAAAATGACTTTAATTGGAACTATTTTATGTGTAGTAGCAGCTAAAGATTTTCACCATGGGAAGTTAAATGTAAATACAACCTTTCTCCATGGGTATTTGGAGGAAGAGATCTATATGTATCATACACAAGCATATGAGGGAAAGGGAAGGATAAAATACTGTGCAGGATGAAGAAGAGCTTGTATGGCTTAAAACAGGCAACAAAGGAAGTGGTATCTAAAATTTGACAGGTTTGTGTTTGAACAAGGTTATACTAGATGTCACACAAATCATTGTTTTTATCTCAAAAGGAAAAATGATGGAAGCCATATTATAATGTTATTGTATGTAGATGACATGCTTGATGCAGGGTCTAACATGTAGGAAATAACTGTGCTCAAAGGAAAATTGGAAAAATCATTTGCAATGAAGGATTTGGGTGTTGAAAAGAAAATCCTCGGTATGAGAATAACTAGAGATGGGGAAAATAAAATTAACATTGTCTCAGAGTGAGTACACATAAAAGGTGTTGAAAAGATTTAATATGCGGAATGAAAAACCAACTATTATACCTTTGGCTATCCATTTCAAACTAAGTAAGGAGATGTGCCCTAAGACCTAGGAAGAGATGGATTATATGTCTAACGTTCCAAATGCATCAATACTTGGAAGCTTAATGTATGCAATGGTCTGCACAAGGCCTGATATTACACATGTAATGGGAGTTGTAAGTAGGTACATGAATAATCTAGGAAAATAACATTGGACTGCAGTGAAGTGGATGATTAGGTATTTTAGAGGTACCATATATCAAGTATTATGGTTTGGTGGCTCAAACATTTCTCTACAGGGATATGTCGATACAGATATGGCAGGTGATAGAGATAACAAGAGGATCACCATAGCGTGTGTGTTTACTGTAGGTGGAACAACTGTCAGTTGGGTTTCAAAATTGCAAAGTGGTATCACGCTCTCAAAAACAGAAGGAGAGTATGTTGCTCCTATAGAGGTTATTAAAGAAATAATTTGGTTACAAAGCTTTCTGAATGAATTGGGTAAGAATCAGGAGTTGGGAAGGTTATACAGGGACAACCAGAGTGCAATTCATCTTGCAAAAGACTCTCCACTTAATTCCAAGAATAAACATATACATGAAAGTACCATTTCATATGGTTAGTTGTTGTGGGGAAAAATGCCTATGCAGGACGATCCTATCCACCTAAGGTGTGACAGTGCCTTAGCAACAAACAGAGACAGCTATTCTAGTATTCTTCCTTTATGAATTAAGAATGAAGAGAGATGGATGGACTAACCGGTGTCTTCTGTTTGTCCCTCGATCGAGTTTCTCTTCTCTTTGAGAGTTCCCAGCTACTTGTATTCTCGCTCGCCCAGCTTCAAGAGGTTTCTGCAAGATCACAAGAAGAGAACACTACACAAGACATGGATTCATATTCATAACTAGTTCAGGATTAGAAATAAACTAAACATACTAATGCAATCATACATCAAAGATACACCAGTATATAGGAGAAACCAAGATAGCTTTATTGATGAATAACAAGGTTTAGGAAGAGATACAACCCAGAGGGCTCCAATCCAGCATCTCCTTCCCAGCAAATGGAATTCCTATCTTCACCCCCTTCAAAGCATTAAGCACCCAATGATTCCAATCTCAAACCAACAGCAATTCTTTGCAATAATAAA
Source organism: Pinus tabuliformis (assembly GCA_031772625.1). NCBI lineage: Eukaryota > Viridiplantae > Streptophyta > Pinopsida > Pinales > Pinaceae > Pinus > Pinus tabuliformis. The sequence continues at coordinate 400,090,067 of CM062816.1, forward strand.
ATTCCAGCCCCTAGATCTCATGGAGGAGAGATCCATATATAGATGTTTGGAGAGAGGATGAGTCAGCTTGAGATCTGACTAGTGTCCTCTTCCTCTGTCAGTTCTTGATTCCACTTGGAGGTTCTTTCTTCCACTTGGAGGTTCTTTCTTCCACTTGGAGATTGGGAACCTCTTACTCATCACTAGTCGAATTCACTGAGGCAAGTGTCATTGAGGAAGATTCTGGAAGCTTCCTGGGTCTTGACAACTCTTGGAATGAACTTGCCATTTGGCAATTCTCACTCAACGCACCGTGGTAGTGCTTCTACCTGCGTTGCAGTGCAGGTAGCCAGTGTTGGCTTTGACATTCAGCGCAGACAACCAGTGGAGCCACTGAATTGATCCTGAATTGACTTGTTTTTGAGCAGTTTCTGGTGGAGAACTTCTGTGAATTGGTGTGGTTTGTTAGCCTTGTTCCTCTAGGGGTAGGAACAACATGTTTAGGGACTTTGGATCCCTTAGATTATGGACATTTCATGCTCAATGCTGTAAGGCACAAAATTGTCTATAACATTAGTGTTGGGAGATGGAAAATTGAAGCTGGAAAAGTTACACACCAACGAAAATATTGCAGATATGTTAAAAAAACTTGTAATCAGGGAGAAACTAAAATACTACAATGTTTCGATTGGTCTTCAAGTATGATGATGAAGATGAGACACATACAATTCCAAAGCAGAGTCATTGTTCAACAAATGAAGCAGCGGTGGAGTTTCTATAATCAATCTCCAAGTGGGAGATTGTTGGGTGTGGAGCTTGATTATCTTCTTTATTCATAGGTATCACGCATTGGACCCCAGTTCATTATGGAGCAGCAACACCCCCCATTTTTTTCCAAGGGACTCTAGGGGGGCCAACGACGATTTTTATGAGCCCCGCTCCCCCCAACGGGGCTTGGAGGGAAGTGCCCCCAAAGCTAAAAATAGATGTAAAATTTCCTTGCAAAATGTTGTAATTTTATAGTCAATCTAGGCTAGGCCATTCATTAGCCGGAGATCTAACGGTAGAGGTTATGTTTAATTTAGGTTATTTTCCCCTAGATGAAACCCCTCACTATATATGAGGGAATTGTATTATGGATAAGTATGTGTATATTCTAAGTGAGAAAGAAAGAGGAGATTGTTTGAGAGTGAAGAATAAATAACATCGGTTATGTAGTAGGTTGTATCTCTTCATTTTGTTGGATAATATAAAATGAAAGACTGGCTATATATCCATGGATGTAGCCCAAATTGGGTGAACCACATATATCTGTGTCTCTCTCATTTTATGCATTTTCTATGCTTGTTTTTCTGCAATATTTTATGTGTTCCATTTCTCTATAATATATAATTTTCTAACACCATGCCCTTAAAATGAGGACACATTACGTGATTAGTAAGAAATTTTATTTTTTTATAGATCACATAAGTTTAAAATAATCTTTTAGCTAACCTAACATGAATGCCAGGAAGACCAGGTGGATGGGCTTCACAAGTGAATATAATTTTGACATTAAACACATAAAAGTGAAAGAAAACAAGGTGGAAAATATGTTGAGTCAATGTTTAAAACAAATACGTGAAGTGACACTGAGTAGAATTGAAATATATTACGTTGAAAAAATAGAGAAGGAAACCGTAGAAGACCATAATTATAAACAAATTCATGATAATCTAAGTTAAATTGGTCAAAGAAAGCATCATGATTATGGAATTAATGAGAAAGGAATGTTAGTATACAAAGACATACCTTATATTCCAAACGTAGACTAAATTAAAAGATTAATATTACATTAATACCATAAAAAACCATATGCAATAGATCTAGGATATCAGAAAATGATTATTTCTCTAAAAAAGAATTTTTCTATCTAAGAACAAAAAAAGAAGTTGTTGAATACTTGGAAAGGTGCAAAGAATGTCAGTTTGTAAAGGCAGAACACCAAAACCTAGCATGATTTTTGAACCCCCTACCTACACCAAAGTGGTAGTGGGAGGTGATATCATTATATTTTATTACTAGACTACCCAAGACATAGAGGCAACATGACTCTATTATGGTAGTTGTAGATAATTTAACTAAATCTACCAATTCTATACCTATCGAGTCTATATATATAGCTATACAAGTTGAAAAACTTTCCATGAAGGAAATTTTTGGACATCAAGCTGCGGAAAAGACAGATTTATTAGATAGGGATGCAAAGTTGACCTCAAATTTTTGGAGAGCATTGTTTGTTGGAATGGCTACACAGTTGAACTTTAACACTTTGTACCATCTACAAACTAACAGGAAAACAAAAAGGGTTAACCAAGTCCTTGAAGACATGCTACACATGTATGTAATGAACCAACCCATAAAATAGGAGGACTATCTACATTTGGTAGAGTTCACCTATAACAATTATTATTAGATGTCACTTAATATGAGTCCATTTGAAGACCTTTATGGAATGAAATGTCATGTTCCTTTAAGTTGGAGTTGACCTAAGGATGGAATTATGCTAGGGCCAAATATACTACAAGAAATGGAAGATATGGTGAAAAGGATCAAACGTAATTTGAAAGAAACACAAAACATTCAAAAGAGTTATATTGATTTAAAATGGGAAAATAAAGAGTTTCAAGTGGGTGAAGATGTTTATGTTAATGTATGACCCAAAAATATCTCCCTGAAAATTAGGGGTTGTTGTAAACTAGCCCCTTGATTTGTATCTCGCTTCAAATATTAATTAGGATAAGTTTTTTAGCTTACCAATTGGCACTACCAACCCATATTAAGATTCATAATGGTTTTCATGTCTGTCTTTTAAAGAAATATATATATATATATATATATATATATATATATATATATATATATATATATATATATATATATATATATATATATATATATATATATATATATATATATATATATATATATATATATATATATATATATATATATATATGATCTGACTCATATAATTGATTTGAATGTTGCACAAGTCACGTTATACGAGATTTATGATTGCAAAAGTATCTCCCCTAGGTTGATGACTAATCTAGAACAACAAAGAGACAAGGAAAAAAATGTTTTTCCATAAATTAAATAGATGATGGATCGAGCACTACCTATAATCCTTCCCACACTTCACTCCTTTAGCATGGAAGCTCCAATTCTAGCTCCGAGTACCAAAATTAGAACCTACATAGTCATATATCAGAAACCAAGAAACTACGAGATCTTTGCAGTATCATTTAAATATTCCATTCAATATATCAACATCATATTGAAATAAGTGAAATAACAACATCACATATAAGAAAACAATGAATTATTTGCATTAATATAAATGGAAGGAGATTACAACCATAAGTAGCAGTTGATATTGTACAAGAGCTCCTCCAAGTTGTTGACTTTTCCTTTCCTTGTCACAATATGCACCTCCAATCACCCTAAATGCATGAGATGATGGCCACTCACTAGAGCAACATAAGGGTAAAATCACTCTCCAAAATCCAACCCCCAACCACATAGAAGGCTAGAATATATAGAGAAGTAGGTTACGATGGGAGTCCTTATCCAATTACCAATATAGGGTTAGAGATTCACCTTTGATGGAGGGATAGAATCAAAGGATATGTGGTGAAAGCTACAAAGTATGGAAGGATAGGATCTGAATGTTTTATCCAAGGTAAGTAGTTGAAACAAATTTTGGAAACTCTTAAAAGTGGAATCTTCCGGAACCTCAATCATTCTCCCAGATTTCTAGAACCAATGTAGGTGCAAAGGGGAGCAACAGGTTGGTGACCAATGTAGGCCATAATGGAGAAACATATAGGTGATCACACTCGAGTAGGCATACAAAGAGTGTTGGTCCTAAAACTGGCTCAGAAGATGTAGTTTAGGGTGGAAATTCAAGGGCGGGGGGGGGGGGGGGGGGGGGTGAATGGAGCATGTTAGGGATTTGTGCAAGATGGTGACAAGGTGGAATAGGATGTTGATTGATTGCATTAGGAGGATCGCTGATCAGATGTCCCAATATGGCCTATAACATAGTTCTCATCGAATCATAAAGTCAGTAATGATGACTAATAACTGAAGTGGTTTACCTTGTGACAAGTCGAGATAAAGGACAACTGACAAGCTTCATCTGTTACAATACATTTACAACATGAAATATTTTCTTTCTAAGGGAGGCATACCCATACTTAGCTCATAGATTACATAAAATGTGAAATGATCAAATGATGTGTCCATAGATGCAATTGGTAGACCCATGACTAGATGATTGTCTATATGATCATTGTTTGATATTCTTAGGAAAATAGTGAGGGTGAAACTCAACTTCTCTTTCATGTTTAGAGAGTTTGAAAAACAAGCGGAAAATAAAAATCTAGATGTCCCTCTTTGTAGGTAGTCCCTTAGGTCTGAAAATGTAGACAAAAATATCCAAGAGAACCTCTTAGCCATGTTTGACTCAGGTAATCCTTCTCGTAGCTAGTCTATCTCAATCCAGAAAAGGGTTAAGAGTATACTAAGTAGACATCTTTTAATTTACTCTTACGAGTTCGAAAAGACAAGTGCTCCACAAACGTTTCATATTTTGGGAGTCTGAAAAGAGTTGAAAGAGGACTCTTCCTAAAGGAACAAGTGATATAAAGGGTGGAAATTAGATCCTTTCATGATGGAACTACTCAAAACATATAGAGGTCAAGAGTCTGGCTAATAAGACAACTCATAGCAGTGATTCCTTAGGAAAGGGAAAAACAAACCGAGTGAAAGGATATGATCAACAAAGTAAATGGTGATGATGAAATGAAAAAAATGTTGTTCAAGAAAAAATAGGCTGATAAAAATGACAATCAGAAGGGATAAAATGGGAATGGTTTCGTGTTTACAGAAGATTGAAACATGGGAAACTATGCTTGAAATTTGTTTCATTTTTACATAAGCTTCAAATAGAGAAAAACTATGCTTTAAATAAGTTTGCAAGCCCCCAACATAATGACTTAATGCGAGGTCCATTCCGCCAAAACATCATTTCCTTGACATAAGTAGACTACTTGTTTCTAATAGGTCGGTGGAATGAAGGTTCATTTATCAAATCAAGTGAAAGAATCAAATGGGAATTTACAAGATCTAATCAAAGACTCTAATTGAAAGGGGATTTGTTTCATTTTTTAACAATATTGACATAGGAAAAGAACTATGCCCATAGGAACCTATTTCATTTTTAACAAGGTTGACATAGTAAAAGAACTATGCTCATACGAACCTATTTCATTTTTAACTAGGTTGACATAGTAAAAGAACTATCCTCATAATATCTTATTTCATTTTTTAATGACCCTGACATAAGAAAAGGAACTCCACTATGGGAACCTTGTTTAATTTTTCAAAGAGCTTGACACAAGAAAAGGAAATTCACTCAAAAATGAGATCATGGCATCTAAGGGACCACGGATTCCAAGAGGTTCTCATCAAATGGGAGAGCAACGATCTAGAAGGGATCAAATGATCCAATGGACAAATCAGACTCCAATTCCCCCAGTAAATGATACACTATATCACCTACAAGATCATCAGTAGACGTGGAAATGGAACATGTTTCCACATAATTAGTATGCAGTGGGGGAGATACCACTTTGCTATAAGGACCATTTAGAGAAGCTGGTTGATTGGGAGTCAAATTAAGACTAATGAGTTAAAGTTAGTAAATGGTCACAATTCTTCCTTGATGCGGGAAAAACATCACATGTAACAAAGAGGAGACAATAGCTCCCATGACACAAACACAGTCATTCCAAAGGAGTAAATTAAAATACAAAGGGAATTTGATAACCATCACATCAATATAGATAGTCTTTCATCCCAAAGTAATAGGAAATTTAGCAAGGATCCCTAATGGTTGATTGGTTCCTCTGTTGAAAGCCAACAGATTCTGGGTAACAAGCAAAAGTTGTGGGAAACTAAAATATTTCCAAGTATTTGAGGACAAAATACTAACAGATTCACCTTCATCTATGAGTGTGCTAGGTATGACCACATTATAAGCCTATGCCATGATATAGAAGGGCACATGAAGTGGAAGATGATATTCTTTCAATCGAATCCTATGAAAGGAAATGACTAGACTACTTGGAGTGGTTATCGTGGGAAAAGGAGGATTTCCCCCCTATGCCATTGGAATGGGATGACTACCACCGAGTTCATTAGAATCTAAATAAATGAGAAGAACCTAAGTGGCATGAAGTTCACTCTATACAAGAAAGGCATGATGAACTGAAGGTGGAATCGAGTCAACCATTTTCTCAACCAATGGTTGGTTGGGAATGTACTCATGGGATTCATGTGTAGAGAGCGAGGGATTGATTGGATTCATATTCTGATGAATCACTTCATCAACTATTGGAGGAATGGGAGAAAGCTTCTGGTAAACCACTACAAGTCGTTCCTGAGAATTTTTAAGGTTTTCCAACACTTTTGAGGCTGCATCCATATAAGGAAAAAGGTGAATAGGATGATTCCCATCACATAACTTACAAGGAAATTTGACTTTACCCTTTTTCCCATGGACCTTACTATCACTAGTTAAAGGTTTGTCACCAGCATGATCTCCAGAGGCTGACAACAACGGTTGGTGTGAGACAGTTTGGACCACACTTCTAATACCTTGGGAATACCAATACAATATCTAATAAGGTGGTCACCCTTACATAACATGCAAGGGAAATAACTTTATGCAGTTGGTTGGAGGATTCTCCATACTATTTGTGTCTGTAGCAATGGTTGTTTGGTTTCCCCCTTGCTTATTTTTTTTCTTCTTCATCATCCTTTTCTTCTTCTTTATAGTTTCTTGGTTATAGAATCAAGATTCACCAGGTGAAGAAGAAGAAAAGGATGAAGAAACAATCCGTGAAGAACGTAAAGGGACAACTTTAGTATCAACACAAGTTTGATGATATTCGAGGGGAGGAGAACTTGTTCGATAAGTATTTTTGAAATTCAGAACCATAGGGGTGAAAAACAACCAAAGTGGAAAACCAATGGTAAATTTGGGAAGGGACAATGTTGCCATATAAGGAGCACCAATATTTCGAAAAGAAGGAAATGGACCAACATTTCCATTAGAGGGGCTTCCTTGATTAGTAGACTCAAGAATTGTTTCCATTACTCCCAACCTAAGATCTACTAAGGAGCTATTCCATGAGGATGATATTCTTCCATGGTCAATTAATTGATTTTATAAATTAAAGACACAAACAAAACAAAGTGGTAGCCAGGAAAAAAAGGTTTACCAAGCAACTATGAGCTATAATTTATAGCTTAGCGAACCAAGGACTTAAACTACGTACAGGAAATATCCCTGAATGTTGTGTTTGGTGTATCATGGTATACAAGGAGGTCGACTTGGTTACTTATGGATGGATAGAAACCTATTGGGGACTCCCAAAATATACACAATGGTACGTGGGAGTGGAGTCCATGGTATGTGGGAATGGATAGAAACTTATTGGTGTTTTCTAATGCATAAACATTCAATTAGCAAATTCCCATATACTTTACATGTGTGGAGCACCACCAATATACCCAAAGGTATCTGGACTATAATCTTATACACTCACATATGTGGAACACTATTTCACCCTCAGGATGCAACACTAGAAGACAACGATAGCTCCTATGTGTAACGACACCAGAGCATGTCTCTAACCTAGAACTTTAAAATTTTGCATTAATGTTACAAATTCTCCTTAGGTGATTCAATGAATTTTACTATTAATCTTTGATTATGTTTCAATTTTGGGGCTCACCATGAATGTCACCTAAATATCCTAAAATTAAAATCTAGCATGAAAAAATGTGAATCCTTTCTCTTTCAATGAAAATCTAGCTAAGGAAGGGAAGAAACAATCAATATGCATCCCAAAATATGCAAGATGCAATTTCCTTTCCAATGCAACTATTCTTATGCTAACGCACATGAAAAACCCTAAATGTCGATGAAATTTTTTTCTTTCCACCACACCTAATTTTTGGAATGAATAAAAGTAATATGCAAATGTTCAATTATTAATTCAATTAAACCTTTTAGAATGAGGACTAGAACAACAACTCATCCAAGTGACCAGCAATCAAAGAAAATCATTTTTCAAGCAACCAAATGATATGAACAAAGAAAAATCAAAACCAATTCTTACCGAATTAAAAATACACAAATGAAAACCAATAGATGGTTTAGAGAGACCATAATACGCTAAAGACTCAGTGAAGTTCAGTTCAAAGTAGGCTCATCGAAGAAAGGCTCAAGAACCAAGGAAACTTTTATACAAAAACAGGGGCCATTGCTAGTGCACAAGAGGCATTGTGCATTGAAATGGTAGTGTAGAGTAGGCCAAGGTGAGGTGAAACACTTTGTCAAAGACACAGGAGGTGAATTAGGCTCGGGAAAGAGAACTCGACATAAAAATTGGTAAAAAATATCAATGAAATCACTTCCTAGGTATGTTCCTGCTTGGATGACACAACAACCGTATGTCAACTTGGAAGTAATCAAACACAAGGGATAAGGAAACCACCAAGAGAATACTTCATTCCCTAGTATGGTCCCCAATTCTTTATACAAGATTTATTATCACGGACCAAAGTATCTCCCCTATGTTGATGGCTAACCTAGAACAATAGAGAAACGAGGAACATAATGATTTTGATTAAAGTAAATCAATGACGGAGTGATGCCTACCTAGAATCATTCACATAGTTCACTCCTTCTTTAGCTTGGAAGCTCCAATGCTAGCTCTGAATGCCAAAATTAGAACCTACAGAGTTAGAGATCACATGCCAAGAAACTATGAGAGCTATGGAGTATCATCTAAATACTTCATTCAATAGATCAAGATGGTATTGAAATAAATTAAATAGCAACATCACATATAGGAAAACTATGAATTATTTGCATTAATATAAATGGAAGGAGATTACAACCATAAGTAGCAGTTCATCTTGTAGAAGAGCTCATCCAAGTTGTTGACTTCTCCTTTCCTTGTCACAATATGCACCTCCAATCACCCTAAATGGATGAGATGATGACCACTCACTACAACAACATAAGGGCATAGTCACTCTTCAAAATCCAACCCACAACCATATATAAGTCTGGGAATATTTAGAGAAGTAGGGTAAGTTGGGAGTTTTTATATAATTAACAATCTAGGGTTTGGGATCCACCTTTGATGGAGGGATAGGATCAAAGGATAAGTTGTGAAAACTCCAAAGTAGGGATGGATAGGATTAGAATGTTTTATCCAAGGTATGTAGTTGAAACAACTTGTGGAAACTCCTATAAGGGGAAGCTTCTAGAATCCCGATCATTCTCCTAGATTTATAAAACAGACACAAGTGCAGAGGGGAGAAACCTGCTGGTGACCAACATATGCCATAGTGGAGAAACCTATATGTGATCGCACACCATTAGGGATATAAGACACGTTGGCCCTAAAACTAGCTCTCAGATGTTGCAGTTTAGGAATGGAATTCTGGGCTGATGAAGGCAACATGCTTAGGGCTTTGTGAAATATGGTGACAAGGGGAAATATGATATTGATTGATCCCATTAGGAGGCTCAGTAATTGAATGTGACAAAATGGCCTATAACAAGTCAAACTAAAAGGAGAGTTCTAGGTCAAGCCACTATAAATTTTGGACTGGAAGGAAATCATTCCTTGGAAGTGCCATCATGTAGGTTAAAGTGAAATAAAAATACTTTGAGCCTGAGCAGACCACCTTGGAAATGGAGTATAAGATGAATGAAATATTTCCTATGTTGTTCCAAAGATGATGGAAGTCTGAAAAACATCGAGGATGGTATCTCTTTTAAGGGGAGGGAGATGTAATACCCAAGGAATTTATTTTGTGACTTGAAATTTACATTATGACTCTTTTACATTAAAAATATGATTAAAATGTTAAGAGGGATAAATGAATAAAAATACTAGTGTAAATATTTACTTTTAAACTAAAAGAAGAATTATTTTGGTATGTTAAAACTCATGGAAATATGTTGAAAGGATGACATGTGACATCAACTCGCAATTGTCAGGAAATGGTTAGAATGAGTTATGCCAAGAGGGAGTAGGAAAATAGTTGGAATAAATAGACTCCCAATAAATTTCATGATTGAAGATAAATGTCAAGAGATGGAAATTGTACCAAAAGAATAGTGGGAGATAGAGAAAATTGTTTTGAAAAGAAAAAAATGTGGGAGAAAGACTAGTTTTGAACCCAGATCATTAGTAGGATGCTTCTAAGGGTTTAGGATGAAATTTTAATAAGGATTTATGCATAGTTCCCTGACAGATATGAGTGGAGCTCGTGGGAACTAACAAAAAACTTGGCTCAATATTGGAAGGAACCATTGAAATTGTAACTAGTGTCGGTCTTCATACTATAATGCAAAACAAACACTGGTTTATTTATTATGTTCATTATTATATATATTTTTAGTCAAAACATGTTCTTCATTCTTATAGATTAAAAAAGACTCAAAAATAATTTATTACGAGTAAAATAAAAATGTATTTGAGTCATGTCCCATTTGGAAATTTGAATGAAAAAGGAATTTAAATTATTTCTTGATAAAAATCCACCAACTGAGCAATTTGGCCCTCCTTGGAACAAGTCATCCCAATCCTCCAAGAGATACCTATTTCTCCCTCGTGGACAAGTATATATAAGAGGTGGTTTGACTCATTTAGGAGATCATCTAATAACACAATAAGAAAGGAATTTGAATTAAAGGAGAGAGAATTTCACACATGTGGAGGATAAATTTTGTAAATAGGCCGAATTACTTTGTGCTATTGTAGGCACGAAGTTTTAGGAGATGAAGTTATAGGAAGATGATTAGTTTGACCTATGTTGAATTTTATTTGAAGTCGACTTAGAGAAGGGACATAATTGGTGTTTTTGATGGCATTTCTATCTTGGTCTTGGTCTTGGATATCTCATCTTTATTTGATTATATAAGAGAACGATTTTTGGGTTTTCACCCTTGGGGTTTTTCCCCTATCTTGGAGCCTAATTTATGTTGTCTCTTGTCTCTTTTTGATCTTTATGTTTTGAACATTTATATAATTTATTGATGAAGAGAACATAATAAGTAATAAGAAAGAAGATAACATTCACCATTAATTAGTAGGTTAAGATAAATCAAGCCTGATCTACTCTACACTTGGTTTCACAGCATGGTATTAGAGCTATGGTGAATACATGAGCACTTTTAAAGAAGTCCTCAGTAAAGATAAGACTATAATTAATTAGAGAAAAAGTCTATTATGAAAAAGAGGCCAAGTTCACAAAGGTGTTGAGATCGAGAAATAATTATACTGACCATGGAAAGCATTAATCATGTTCTTATAAGACCAATATTCCTCACCTCTGAAGACTAAAGAATCTTTGTGGAATGAAGGTAAAAAGTTCAAAATTATATATGTGTGTGTGTGTGTGTGTGTGTGTGTGTGTGTGTGTAATTGATCCAAGGTAGGCATTCAAACTACTATAGAAAATCTAATCCTACTCGTTCTTGGAGGATGAACATAGAAGACTGAAATACACGTTCTTTAAAGAAGACAAGGCTACAAGGATATGAAGGAAGAAAAATACAAAGAATTATTATATCTCTTTCATATATATATATCGATATATTAAATTTTTGAGACTCTATACTTCTGAGGTCAAATGATTTTTTCTGATGCAATTTACTTTTAGAAATGTGAGGCACAAGTAAACTAGTATATATATGAAGATGTGAGCTACATGAAAGGGTATGGCCTATGTGAAATCAGAGCTACAGGAGAAAAAATAAACCTATGAAAGATAAACTTTCTGAGGCATGTACAAATATATTTGAGATTGTGGTCTCTAAATCGAAGAATTAGACAGTGGTCCAGGATATGTAGCATCTTTCTAATAGATATGAAGCCTTTATATCAAGTCCAAAACGTATCACTTGGTTGAAATATGAAGTTAATGTTACTCCAAGATTTTTTGGGGAATGCTTACTAGATCCAATCCCAGAGGACTCTAGGCCAAGACATAGAATAGAAACATTTGTTGTGAGTTGAGAACTGAAAATGATTATTTATCTCTTTAAATGTATCTGAATTTTAAGTATGAATTTTTTAAAATTTCAAACATTATTTGGTGGCATGTGAAATTTCTATCACACTTAGGTTTACATACTTCCAAGAGTTAAGGCAGATGTGATGAAATCACTAAAGACATATGAAATTGTTTTACTCAACACCATAAATTGAAATGATGAATTTCTTTATGGAGGAATGTGAATTCTATGGCACTATATTTATTTATACGGCACTATGATCATATGTGAGGTCCTGAGGTACATTTTTTTGTGGTTATATAAGGATTTGATTGACATTTCTTTGTAATTTATGAGAAAGACATATTTTTAACAGAGTTTATATAAAAGACAGAAGTTTGTACAAAATTCAAGTTCTTGTGGTATACAATCTATGGAAGAGACCAAAACTATGCAAATAATCTTTGTAGTTAAATTTCAAGAATTTGGGAACTTTGTGGAAGAACTATGACAAGATATATGAAGGTTTATAAATCTTATGAAGTAGCGATGCTACTAAGAAGGAGGATCAATTACATTATTGAAGTAAATTTGTCTATGATGCCAGAAAGGAATGATTTAAAGATTCTGAATTTTATGTAAATGTTGAACCTCATTTTTCTATCTCCATTGGAGGAACATTATACATGTCAAATGTAGAAAAATCAAAGGATCATATCTCCATATCGTTGGACAGGTAAGGTTAGAAGAGGTACATATAAATTTTGTTCACTTGCATCAAATGACCTATGTTAATTATATTGCACATGATACCAAGTCTTATAGGTCATCATGAATTCACACCTAGGAATTAACATGAAGAGTAGGCCATTCTGAGAGACAGTGATGTACTATAAAAGGGTCTACATAGATACATTATATATCATGACTTAATTGTTATATGAAGACTAGGTTTTTTCTTATAAATAAATGAAATGATCCCCATCACATAGAAAGCTTGACAATAACATATATAAGGGTTTGCAACTAATTCATTAATATTCTTGTAGAATTTTTAATTCTTAAATGGAAAATGTTGAAGAGTTTGAAGAATCTAGAGTCTGTAAAGCTTAGCAAAGTTTGGAATTAGAAAACACTAGGAACAAAGCCCTAAATAATCATTTACATTGTAAAAAGAAAACCTAGCTCTTAAGATTGACAGGAATGATGTCATGCTAATGTGAGGGAAAGATTGATGAAAATGGTCCAAGTTTAGGATGGGGTTGACCTTTCTCATAAAGATAAGTATTCCACATCTCATTTCTTTAATTATTGCTATTGCTATTTTGTTTACGAATTTTTATTTTTGTTCTTTGAGTCTTCTAATAAAGTTTGTAGGTCAAATCAAGAACTATCTAAGCATTATTAGCAAATGGAAGAATTGGAAGATCGTAGAAAAGCACAAACATTTATCTAAATCTTAATAGACATAAATGAAGAAGGGGAGAGAAGTTTGAAGTATGCATCAAAGAAGTCAATTAGATGGTAGCATGAAAGAAACACTTAATAAAAGGGAATATGTTGAAGTACCTCAGCTGGAAAGAGGGAGATACAAGGTCTTGGATGGATATGTCATTAGTTGAGATGATTGGATATTTCTTTATTTATTTAAGGACACATCAATTCAGTTGGCATCACTAATGATGAATAAAGATAATAATGATGGTTTAGAATTAGTATGATTTCTTGGAAAAAAAATGAAGCAAAATTATATTACAACGTCAAGGAAGAATATGTGCAGGCTTGTACAATCAACTATAAAGAAGTTTGGCTCCATAAGGTTTTTGACGAACTACGTGATGACATGTTGGATTTGATTGATCAATTTTGCATGAATATTGTTAGAGAAACAAGAAGGATGATATGCTTTATGATTCAAGAATACGATGTAGATAGGAGCCAAGAAGCTGCAACAAAGATCTCCATAGATGAGAAGGTAATAGATATAAGGGATGTATGTCTACTTTTGACATAAGATTTGGCTTCTATTTATCTCCTCCTAGTTTGAGAGGGAGTGAGGATCTCCTCGGTATTTGAGAGGTAGTGATAGTAGAAATCATGTTCTCCATGTGGCACATATTATGTTGAGGACTAACAGTCATAAGCCTAGTTCATGAACACTAGTAGGGAGAATGGTGGGTTGGATAAGCATCATGGATGTATATTCATGAGTAGTGTATTGTAGATGATGAGGATTAACATTATAAGTTAGATACATGGACTTGGTAAATAATGGTCTATAGGGAAAAAGTTTCCTTAGATTAGGAAAGGTCATGTGATATCATACATTGGGAAAACATAAGTGGGGTATTTTCCTTTAGAGGTGGAGGTGTATAAATTTATTGCCTCCCAGAATTGTGCCCTAATCTAGTGGAGAGATAGAGCATACTTGTCAAGGCCTTGGTATTAGGATAATGTTGGTTATGATGATGTAAACCATCATTAATGCTTATCAATTCAAATCCTTTATTATATGAATATTTCAACTTGAGAATATCATTTAGAGCCATTATGAATACCTCACTAGTTAAGAGGGATTGTTGAAATTGTAACTAGTTTCATTCTTCACAATGTAATGTAAAAGAATAATTGATGTATTTATTGTATTCACTATTATATTTATTTTTGGTCAAAGCATGTTCTTCATGCTTATAGAGTCAAAATGAATTTATTATGAGTCAAAGAAAAAAGTATAGTTTGAGTCATGTCACATTTGGACATTGAAAGAAAAAGGAATTTTAATTTTTGTTTGACTCGAAGTCCTCCAAATGAGAAAGTTGGCCCTCCCTCGAATAAGTCATCACATTCCTCCAAGAGCTACCTATTAGACCCTCCTCGAAAACTCTATATAGAAACGTAGTTTGACTCATTTGGGAGATCATCAAAGCTCACAACAAGAAGCATATTTCTAAACCAAAAAGGAAGAAAGGAAGCTTGGTTAAAGGGGAGAGAATCTTTCACATGTGGAGGATAAATTTTGTGAACATGCCAAACTATTATGTGCTACTACATGCCCAAAAAGTTAGGGGATAAAATTTGAAGAAGATGACCAGTTTGACTTATGCTCACTTTGACTTTGCAGGTGACTTGGAGGAGAGTTGGACTTGGTATTTTTTGTGGGTTTTTCATCTTGGTCTTGGTAAGGGATATCTCATTTTGATATGATTATATAAGAAAAGGATTGTTTTGTTTTTTCTCATTATGGGGTTTTTCACTAGCTTGGAGCCTAATTTCTAAAATCTCTTGTCTCTTTGTGATATTTATGTTTTGAACTTATAGTTCAAATAAATGTTTTGTGTTTTAATACAAAATGGCCCACTAGGCGTTTAAGCACTTGCCAGCAAGGCCTAAAAAGAAACCTAATAACATACTACCAGCAAATACGAACCCAAACCAATAGAACCTTGAAGTGGAACCTTAACAATGTGGTTTGAGAGGAGGAATATTCCCATAATATTTTTATGCAAAATTTTTAGAGGAAGATAAATTTCCCTTATGTGGCAGCGATTGTGAATGGTCAAAGTTGTAGGTTTAATTTTATAATATACATATCAAATATGGATCAAATATGGAATTGTATGCAAAATATAATAGTCTCATGCCATTGTAATAATGTAAGTGGTGAATATTGGCATGGAAGTCAAGAAGTAAGCCCTACATGATTGGTATGAAGTTTATATTTATTTTAAAATATACATGAAGGAAAAAAAGAATCCAAATTCCAATTTAAATAAGATACCAAGACTACTTGTATAAACATGTTTTATTTGAAAAGAAACATTGACTATATTAATTTCTATGCAAATTATAAAATGGAAAAATATTACAATTATATTTATAATTATTACGAATTACTGTAAACTAACACTTATATAAGTATTACAACCATAAAATGGAAAAATATTACAATTATATTTATAATTATTACGAATTACTGTAAACTAACACTTATATAAGTATTACAACCATTTAATTTATATAGTATACTAATTAAATGGTTAATGTTAAAAATATGTATTAAACTTAATGTATTAAACTTAAAATATATATTCAATTTTATGTAACTTGTAAAATAGACTACTAAAATAATAAATCGTTAATTAAAATGAATTGCATATTTACAAGTTTCTCGTATAAATCTATCCATGACAGGTAAACGGAACATAAATGTGTGAAATGTATGATTTAAGTTTTAAGCAGTAGAGTAATGGGTTGTAAAATAATGTATAAAATTAAATTATTAAATTTAAGTTAATGTAATTTATATATAAGAATGGATTCAAAAATGAAAAATATATTATTATTTTAAAAAAATATAGGTAAAGAAATAGTTTGTGTAATTTATTTTTATATATATACATGTTTTAATAACCAAGCTTTTAAAACTAAGCACATTTCTTATTTTATAAATAGAAAAGAAAACGCTTTAAAACACCAATTTAATATGTATTTTGATGATATCTTTGAAATAAAATTATTATTATATTATATAGAAATTGTTATTATATTATATAAAGAAAATTATACACAAATAATTGAAATTTGATTTGATTCGTATAAAATCAAAATTAAATTATTATTTTTATATAATATTGTATACTTTAATAATATTTATTATATAATATTGTATAATTTAATAATACTGTAAAATTAATTTTTTATTATATCATATAAAAAATTTAAAAGTAAATATTTAAAATTTGATTTAAATTTCTTAAAATTAAAACTAAATCATTATTACTATCCTATTATAATTCTATTAGAATAAAACTTATAACCACAACGAGAATTAAGTTGCAGTGGAAGAGAACGGTCGACCTTCCCACACATGTGCAGCCAAACACGTTGAGTTTATCGAAGTTTAATTCGTAATACCAATTATGAAATTAATTCTTACATTTGCTAATTGAGGCAATATTGCATGAATGTCTTGCATCATGAAAATATTAATATCTTATGCTGTCGAATCTATTTGCTCTAGTAAAACTGGTAGCTCTGTGGCCTCTAGCTGACCCATGTATTCCCGTTAATGTAACCCAGGCTCAAATATGATGCAATCTGGGAACGATCAGTGACTTTACTAACCCACGAAACTCGTCCCTGTTGTCCTGCCCCAGGCCCAGAACATTGGAACTCGCTATATTTCGCAGTCCTGCACATTCACAGAACGAATGATAGCGATAATATTAGATCGAGATATGGAATTCTAGTTGTCAGCGCAATGCAGGTTTTCTGAATTTATTTCAATTGTAAATTTAGGGTAAATTTTGGAATTTCAGGAGTTCAATTGTTGTTTGATATGGTATGTTTTTTTAGGGTTCCGATTTTTTCAGAATCTGCAATAAATATATAGATACTAAGAAATAGAATAATGTAACAACTACATACTTTCTTCTTTCGGGCTTCCCTGGCCAGTCTGTCCATCCTTCTGGCCAGATAATGTCGTCCATGACAGTGTTAGCAAACACTACTGTGGAGTAAGGTCCCCATGGCCTGCCTAGATGCATTTTTCCTGTGCCTGTCAACTTGCAATTTAAAAAGACGAAGCCTGAGTCTTCCGACGCAGACATTCTCTTCTGAGCCGTAAATATGCCATAAAGTTTAGGAATGGCATGTAGCTGGCATTTCTGCGGTCAACAAACCGAAAATTCTGTAATATTATTTATCAGCGCCTAGCTATATTGAAATAGATAAAGAAAAAAAGCAATGGAAAGAGTGTCCAGGTTTTTTATTTGGTTTGCCTCATAGAGAGATTTTCCATTGCCGAATACGAAGTCGACAGCACCCTCAATGTAACAGTTTTGAAAATAATGCCTCCCACTTTCGTCTAACAAGGTGTCCTGATACCCCAGAAATCTGCAATTGTAAAACGCAGAACGATCTCCCGAAACCCTCAACGCCACAGCTTGATCGTCCACAGCATCATCACCGGCACGATATGAATTCTGCACGACTCTATTTTCTTTTAGGTAAACCCATCTCATGATTTACTGTGATTTTAATAGGCAATTAACATAACTTAACTCGAATGTAATATCTCTTGCTATGAAATCTGAAGCGAGCACTGTGACCGTTCCGGAGTCATATGTCCCGCCGCTCGATTTCGCGTTGGCATTCCATGTGATGACAGTGTTCTTGGCGCCCGAGCCCCTGAGAGTTATGAAGGGCTTCTCCTTAGGAATAGTCACCTTCTCCCTGCGCAGCACATAAAATAATGAACCATCATAAAAGCTTCCTATCTCTACAGTATTTACTCCTTTGATTTCATCAAATATCATATAGATTTTCAGCAGTATTTACTCCTTTGATTTCATCAAATATCATATAGATTTTCAGAAGACATCCAGGACGACAAAAAGTTGCGCAAAATTATACCTAAACCTAACTTCATTTGGATTGCAAATTTCTGAAATATCTATAAGTTGAATAGAATTTCTAGAATCTGCAATCAACATAAAAATAAAAGAACTTCTGATTCTTTTATTTCTCTGCTGGCATAATTTAAAAAAAATTAAACTAAACTTTTAAATTTATCCAAAATTCAACTGAAATTATTAAAATGACAACGGTATGCTGTGAACTCTGCGCAAACAGAATATCTCTATAATTTTTTCAGAATACTGAATCCACCTATAAAGTCAGAATCTCAATGTTAAACACAAAAAGCCAGAAACTCATTTTTAAACACAAAGATGTATATTTAACCCAAAGTACTCTCCCCCAAAACATTAGACAATTCCATTCTCTCCCGGGAAATAAGCTATTCTAATTTTGATTTCATTGATTACTAACCTATAAGTCCCTGCTTTCACATCAATGGTGACGGGATTCTTATTGTTCGATGGAACTGCGTTGATGGCATCCTGGAGCGTTCTGAAATTACCCTGACCGTTCTTATCCACTGTAATCACACGTGCATTGCCGGAATTCGCAAGAAGCCCGATCAGTTTTCGAGACCAACTGCTAAAGAAATCCGTAGAATTCTTCTCCCCATTACTGCTACGTATTGCATGGAGTTCAGATCCAACCCGTACAGTAAGCAGGTTGCGTTAAAAACACTGTTGTAAGAAACAAACAGATAACTATAAATCCTCTACAGATGGAGTTTGCCATTGTTAACGTTCGCAAGAAAACCCGAGTGTCACGAATGGATGGATTAACAGGACTTTCGTAATGAGGAGACTAGAGTACTATTTATCGATTCTCGCACTGAAGTGCAGGCCTGCAAAGCCCATTCACAGGACTTTGGTGAAAAGCAGACACTCTCTATCAGTGCTCGCAACGAACTGCGGGCCCATGCAAGACTTCCCAAGCCCCCCAGACTTAAATACCTAGGAAGCTCCATATTAGACGATTCGAGTCCAAATCCTGCGGAATCAGTTGCGGCCCTTGCATGGCCCCAAACTTTCATCCAAGCCACTTTTCATGGCTCCATGCTTCACAACTAAATATGTCCATTTAACCAAATGTGGTTAAGATATGCCCGTTTAACCAAGTGCTATTTAGTAACCAATTCGTTGTGATATCCGTTTATTTATGTCTGTAATTTGGATTCTCACCTTTACATGTCAGGATTCTATTTTTGCCACGGCGAAGTCCAGAGCAACCCTAAAATCAAACAGTTCTCGCTAGGAACGCGATACATACGCGAGCGTATTGGATAATGTAATTTTATGAAGTAAATTAAGTATATGAATGTTAGAGATTTTATTTTTTATTTTTAATATTTTTAGTTTTATTTGTTTTTCAATGTATATATAGAGAAGACATTTTTTTAGGGTTATTATTCTTAATCACAAAAAAAAAAATGAAATAACAGTCAAGCTTATTAGGAATCATATATATATATATGGAATAACCGTTACATTGGGAACATGAGATTAATTTCCCACTCAAAGTAATGGAAAGGATTCCAAATTTTATTACTACTTGAGGGTTTTAGTGTAATGGAAAACCTCAACATGTCTAGATGTGTGTTGGAGTAATTGTGACACTCACCTCACTAGGAATCAATTATATGGATTAATCACCTTCCCATGAGTATTGAGACTAAAACCTCAACACCAAGTAACAATCTCATTGTATGGATTTCGCAATCCCTATTAGCACAATCTCTTTTTAATATAGAAAGAATTAGAGTACTCATAAAACCTAAACATAGCCTCTAATAGTAAATTTTAAATGTCTGCCCTCTTTGAATAAATTACATTAAGACAATATTTAAACGTTATGTTTAAGCACTAGATCCCTAACTATTGTAAATCCTAATTATTGTAGGAAACTCTAGAAGCCCTATTAGACACCATGATTAAGGAACCTCTCATTCGGATTCCACACTCTATCAACTATTTTAGAAAATTCAAAAGCCTCTTAACTTAATAACATATTCACAAGCTAGTCATGTATTAAGAGACCTAAAGACAACAATGAATCAAATACATTGATTTGGCAAAACAAATCAAGCTCTAACGTGGTCTCCAGGGAAAATTTTAAGAACCCTCCCTAAATTTATAAATATAATAAATGGGCGAATCTCCATGGTATATAGGAAAAATAGAAGGCGATTTTATCAATAATATAATATGTATATATAATTTTTTGGCGAATCTCTCACCAGGCATGGCAAATATTTTACTCAATTATAAAATCTTGTAAGATCTTGGCGAGTCTTTCGCTAAATAATAAAACTTTGTAAAGTCCTAGTGAATCTTAGCATAGGCTACATGCTGGTTTAATTCCCCCATTTAAATAGGCTACATTCCAGGTGAATACCATGGGTCAATACCATGTACCATTTTGGTGAATACCATGGGTCAATACCATGTGCTATTTTTATTTTTATTAATTCTAATACTAGGGTTAATAATGGTTTTTTGCATGGTATTAATAACAATCTAGTCCATGGTATCTGTCCCATAGTATTTTGGCCATAGGTTTCACCTAAATATAACCCATTTTTTGAGTGTCCTTAAATATAAGGTGACTTATGGAGTAAATATAAAAAAATGTTTTATTTGTTTACCATACCTCTCGTTTATTTATATTTTTATTAATTTACCATACCTCTTTTACAAATATGGTATTTGGCCCATAGGATTCACTTAAATAAAACCTCTTTCTTGAGCCTTCATAAATAGAACGAGGGTTATGGACTAAATATAAAAAAAGGTTTTATTTATTTATGATACGTCTAGTTTATTTATATTTTTATTTATTTACCATACCTTTTGAGTAAGTATGAAAAGATGTTTTATTTATTTACCATACCTCCACTTTACTTATATTTTTATTTGTTTACACCCTTACATGTATATAAGGTGACTTATGGAGTAAATATAAAAAATGTTTTATTTATTTACCATACCTCTCATTTATTTATATTTTTATTAATTTGTTTATTTATATTTATATTTATTTACCATACCTTTTGAGTAAGTATAAAAAGACATTTTATTTATTTACCATACCTCCACTTTACTTATATTTTTATTTGTTTACACCCTTACATGTATATAAGGTGACTTATGGAGTAAATATAAAAAATGTTTTATTTATTTACCATACCTCTCATTTATTTATATTTTTATTAATTTATCATACCTCTTTTATAAATATGGTATTTGGCCCATAGGATTCACTTAAATAAAACATATTCTTGAAAATGGGCGAATGGATTCACTTAAATAAAACCTATTCTTGAAAATGGGCGAATGGAAGGTTGTAAGTCCTAATTTCAAGGGCTAAATTTACCTTTTTTACCCTCTCCCTTAAAATAAGGTGGGCTATTTGAGGTGATTTGTAAAAATGTACTATGATACAAAATTTTCGCCCACTAAAAATTTAAGACCCCTTAATTTCGCCAAAGGGCGAACATTCGCCCCTAAAATTATCCTTGGTGGTCTCCTGGAAGCTTGGGGATTAGTGGAACCTCAAGGAAAGAAATGTTATCCTAAACAATAGATGTCAAATAATATGTACTCCAACAAGCTCAAGAGGCATGGTGTCGTTGTTATCTTGGTAGTTTCATGGGTCAGAGGAGAGCTTCACTTTATCATTTGGAGAAGAGGCATGGCTTCTTGGAAAACTTCATTCAAACAAGGAAAGGTTGATAGGTATGAGCATTCTCCCATGTGGATCATGTTGTCCCTTACTGAAAAATTGTTTGAATGGTGCCAAATGATGTCAAAAGAGTGAAAAATGATAAAGAAGTTTGTAGTCATCTTCTAGTCTGCAGAAGGACTCAACACCTACATCGAACCATATCGAATGGAAAGTGGCTCTGAACAAGTTTTCCAACGATACGTGGAAGTCGAAAAATGGACTCTTGGATACTAATATATGGTTTGCCAAAGTTTCAAGGAATTGAAGCCATATGAAGGAAGTAATATCAAAGATCGCAATATCGTAGGTCCCAAATATCGTAGATCGCATATCGGAGGTTTGGTATATCATTGCATCGCAATATCAGAGTTCACATATCAGAGGTTTTTCATATCATTTCGTCGTAATTTCGGAGATCACATATCGAAGCTCCGACATATCGATGCATCACTATATCGGAGATCGCATATAGGAGGTCTGACATATCGATGCATCGCAATATTAGAGGTTCGACATATCGGCACATCGTAATACCAGATGTTGGAAGAGCATCGACACATCTAAACATTGACATATCACAAAATCATAACTTCTTAAAGTGAGATCCTTTAAAAATTTTTGATATCATAAAGTGTTGCTAGTATTAGAAAGCGTTGGGGAACGCCAATAAAGGATTTCATTGCAAAACAAAAGGTTGACATGCCCTTTTCTCTCTCCTCTACTGGGACACATGGAAGCATATCATTAGCTCCAATAAAGGCACACAAAAACATATGATTGCTTGTAATAAATATATAGTGGCATCTGACGTCAGCATGACGTGGAGGTACGACAGGACATGTGGAAAAGTAGTTTTTCCATTTTGAGGGGCCTAATGGCACAAATATGGATGACACGTGTCACTACTCATAATTTGGCACATGGATTGAGGACATCATATCATAGGTCGACATATCGAAGGTTGATGATGTCAGGACTTTAGAATAGTTGGTGTTTGAAAAATTTTCGATGAAATACAAAGAGTTAAAAGGTGGATGTGTTGGCAGTTGTGATTTTGGAACACCACTAAAGCCACCATGTTTGATCGCTCCCATCTCTAGAAGGTGGGGAATTCAAGTGGTTAAGAGGAAAGCATCAAGCGAATCGATCAAGTAGCTTATGAAGAGCATCATGGCAAAGACATGGCCTAATTAGAGGTCATCACATAATTGGAATGGAGATATTTTTGTTGTGGCCACGATTCCATTTTCTGATGTTTCATTATTTTTTAATCTATTTTAATGATTTGGGTGGTAGAGACTTTGCACGCTGAGATAGTTAGTCGATGAGATAGCAAGGGCTTTGCTAAGGTTTTTTTCTCAGCCATCACTCAGTTGTTCTGTTTTGTTATTTTTGTGATTTTGTGTATTTTAAAGAAAGGAATCAAATCATTTGTAATCATTTAGGCAACAGATCCTTTGCATGCCAAGGCAACTAGTCGACCAGACAACTGGAGCTCGACGAAGAAATTTGGTAATTATTTTTCAAGCCCTCTCTCTCTTTATAAAAGAGGGAAGAAAAACATAACAGAAGGTTCCAAAAATTATGCATTCTAGAGGCTTGAATTCTACGTTTGCAAGTTCTGAGCTCTATTTGCAGAGAAAATTATTCCACTTTGGTTGAATTTTCTTGTTCATGAGGCACTCAGGCATATACAATTGTTAAATGTTATGGACTGGTGATTCAGACTCCATATTGAAAGATTACTGAAGCAGTTTTGTTGATTCCAATCAGAGCAATTCACAATATCTTTTCCCCTTTGTATATCATTTCATATGTGGCCATTCTCTTTTGAAATTGTGTAATTAAGCTGCCAATTTCCTCTCTCATGGTTGTATGTATTCTGCTAAGTAGTGAGAAGTAAGTGTGTAAACAAAAATTTACTTGTGTTATTTGATAGATTAAAGTACCTGTATCTAAGCATAGATTTACTTCTGCAAATTGGTGATAAATGTATTCATGAGGCATAGAGCTTGAGACCTTAATTCACGCTCCAAGCTTTCCACATTTTGACCTCTTCACTCTTCCATATTTATGTTGGATATTGTTGCTTAGGATTTTGTGTCATGTCCAACCCTCTACATCGATTTTCCTCCTTTCCTTCCTCTTGTTCATCTATACTACAATAACAATGTTAAATTGTGTATTGTTGTGTGTCAGCCACGGAACCAATGCATTTCTCTTTGAGATTAGCCATATCTACCAGTGTGTATTTCGAGCTATTCTTTTCTTGAATTTACCTTGGTGAAGGGCTATTGAACCATGCTCTGAATTATCCTTTTTCAAATTACATGAAATATAGAGTGCAACAGAAAGCTTTTAGATAACCTTCAAAAGAACTACTCTTGAATGCCCTAGGCACTAACCCTTTTCTTCCAACCTAGGTGTTGTCTCTAGGAGGATTCTATATCTTCTGAAGAACTTTTGTGACAGGGGATAGGAAAAGATAGATCATGTTTCTAGTGTCATTGTTGGTGAACGACTCAGAATACTTTTCCCTAGGTATGATAATTTTTACATTCCCTCTCTCGGGTGAACAAGGGAAGTGCGGGTTGAATATAACTCACATTGGCGACTCCACTATTTGAATCTTATTGTAAACACCCTAGTGAATCCACTATCTATATTTTTATTTGGCTATTCTGGATTTCAAGGAGCCTCATACTCGCTTTGATGCTAAAACAACTGAAAATTCCCCCTACCTTCGAACTTGAGATCAATCACTTAAAGTGGTTTTCAAAATGGCTCTTCCTTCATTCTTAGCCAACAAATTTGGCCCACTTGATTTTTCTTCTATTACTTATTATCCCCATCATGTCTGTTTAGATCATGAATGGTATGCCTATTTTCCTATATTCAATGGAAACACAGATAGAAGAATGAGCCAACACCTCTAGGACTTTCATGAATGCATGGAATAACACGATATTCTTCTTGAAGATGTGAAAATGAAATTGTTCATGTATTATTTAGATGAAGATGCTAGAGGTTGGTGCAAAATAATACCCCATGGCAACATATCTTCCTTGAATAGATTTAACATAGCATTTAATCATTTCTAAATAATATTATATCCACCGGGTGCTCTGTTTGAAGATTGTTGTGCACATTTTAATGTTGAAAATATTTCTGAGGCACTAGTTTATGATTCACATCCCTCAAATTGAGAAAAAGTTCAAGTATCTAGTATTAAAGTTGATAAATATTCTCCAATCTATGATTTATATGATTTAGAGGAAGATGAGATTGTTGTGGACTTTCAAATGGATTTTCTTACCAGCAACTAGGGAGAAGACTTCAAGCAAAAAATTCTTCAAAAGAAGCCAAAATTTGTAAAGCCAAGTAGCATTTGTGGCTACCTACTACAGAAACATTCATGTCGGGAAACTATTTAAGAGAGGGAGACAACCATAAATTTTTCCCGTCAATTCTATGATCCAATAGCTGACTGCATGGCATCTTCATTTGGCCCACAATAGTATATATCAATTTGAAGCCTAATTAGAAGGTTCATGGACGAGAGATTGAAAGAGCTGAGCATCAAATATCAGTTTGGGGGTAGTGGTGCATGCATGTCTTAGTTGTTGACTTTCAAGACAATGATAACATAAGGTGTAGTGCTCATATGCTGGGTTGATATCATTGGAAGGTTGACCTCACCTGGGTGAATTGATCCCTATGAATAAGCAGGAGTTTTATATAAATAAGCTCACTATGTGAGAGTTTAATTTCTAGCTTTTAGAGTTTTTAGTTCTACATTTCAGTATTATGAAGAGAGGGATCCCAAAAAATAAAGCTCGATGGAGGTTTTATGGTTTTACAAGTTTATATATTTTCTGACTCCGTGACAAAAGGTTGTAGAGCCTCCAATAGGTATTCAAAATATCATTCACTTTCACCTTTATCGCCACCATTTCACTCACATATCGCAACTCCATGACCATATAAACTTTCACTAGCCTCCATTTTCATAATTATATGGGTTCCCTTTGTGTTTTCCAAAATCTAATTATTTCTAGTATTTTAAGTGAATTTATGGTTAAAACTTAGAAAAATGACATATACTTGATAATACTTGAAAGTGGATTGAATTTCATGGAATGCGTAGGTAATTTGGAAGCTTCCAAGGAACCCTTATGTGGCCTGCAATGCTCAAATTCGAATTCCCTTCAAGATATGGAAGAAGATTTGGATAAAGGTTAAAGAGGATATGTGTCTCATCATTACATATATGAGTTGTAACTCTATGAGATTGTCTGTCTCATCATTACATATTTGAATTGTAACTCTATGACATTTTCTAGGGATCTAGGGAGAGAATAGTGGACCTCCATTAATGAGCTAGCTTCTAATGTTCTTGTATAAATAAGAGAGCCTTCTCCTTTCAAAGGCATGTGTAGAGTTGGAGATACTCAGGTAGACAAGTTAAGATTACTCATGTTTGAATGGAATTTGGATTTAGCACCACACTGATGAGTGATGTTCACCTTTTTTTGGTAATTCTCGCATTAGGAGCCTCTCAACTTTCCATCTCTCATAATTTTGGATTGGCCACCTATAATGTGTGAGATTTATTGTTTTTCATAGATTAATATTTATTTCTTTGATAGATTAAGAATTTTTTTTTCATATCTTTTCCTGTGTGAGAGGTTAAGAGTGATTGTTTTTTCTTTCATTTTATTGGATCCTGATTTGATAATGCACACATTATCCCTTAGAGTATATCTCATTTCAAGCAATTTAATTTCTAAAAGAGTGGTGTTTTTTTCAATTCTTGCAAGTGTGGTAGATTAAGATTTCAATTCATGTAATTGTGATAGATTAAGGTTTCGATTCCGCACACTATACTATAACTCTACTATAAAACTTTTAGAATTTATTTTTGAATTAGAATAGGTGAATTTGGTTTTCCATTATTTAGATTTTTAGTTGAATTGATCTAAATTGAAAGTTAATTTCTATCATATAAAGAGCACACACACTTTGCAAGTTTTACAAAACCCTCAGGTTGACAATTAAATGATAGGTAATTAATTTTCCTCAAGAATGGTGAAGACTACTATTCTGTAGGTTCTCAGCACCTTTCTAGCAAGGCACTGTCCCCAATTGGAGCCAATGTTGTCACTTACTGAAAAATTATTCTAATGGTGGAAAATGATTTTAAAAGAGTGCAAAAGAGTAGATAAGTTTGAAGTCATCTTGCAAGTTGTAGAAAGACTCAACGACTACATTGGACCCTCTCCATTGAAAAGTGCTTTGAACAAGATTTCGAACAATATGTGGGAGCCCAAAAATGGACTCCTAGATCAAAATATATCGTTTGTTGAAGTTTCAAGGGTTTGATACCTTAGGAAAAAAGAAATATCATAGCTCAAAATACTAGATGTCCAAAATATCAGAGATCGCATATCGTAGGTCTAGCATATCATCACATCACAATATCAAATATCACATGTCAAAGGCCTCACATATCGGTGCATCGCAATATCAAAGGTTCGACATATCAAAACATCACAATATCTTAGGTTGGAGGATGTAACATCCCCTCGTCCAAGGTCCACCCAAGCAACCAACTAGCGGGGGAAAACATGTGATGAGAAAGGTCACTATAAGGGATTCAATCTCCTTGGTAACCTTAATGAAATGGAATCAATAGAAAAAATCAAAAGAACCCATCCACATCAGCAACAACACCCCCAAAAGATAGGCTAGCCACTAAGACATCCTATGCATGGGTCCCACCAATGTTTTAAGACTTTTAAATCAAATTTCCTCTCATGCTAAAGGAAAGATAGTGATTAACAACCCAAAGTCACTATCATAGGCCTATGTGCCAATGACTATGGAATTTTCTCAGCAAACCTGTGCTAGCAACCTCGAGATTTGAGCCAATTTTATGGCCCATAATCCCGGCCTCTGCCCAGAACTTGCTACAACCATTAGAATTCGTCAAATACATGACAAAAATACCGATAAATAAAAAATTAACCTGAGGACTAGGCCCAAGTATCACCACCCGAGACTGCCATTATGTCAAACACTTGGCATTAATGAAACGTATAGGTCTAGGATACAAGACAAAGTATAATTGAATGAAATAACTTATGAAACATAACTAAAAGGATCCCATCCTTCTCCATTAAGTTATTATATAATCATTTAGGTCTTGCATCCATCCATTTAACAATTACAAGTAAATACATGAAATAACCATGACATGAACTAGTCATTTAACCATTCTTATAACTAGGATAAAACCATATACATATTAGAGATATGACGACAATCATTAAATCCACATATAAACCGATGGAAAAGTAGGAGAACATAGATTTTATTAATCATAGGAAAATCCGACCAGGTTCAGGACTTCCATGTACCACCCGACCGAATACATGGTTGAGCCAAATCTCTCTTTCAGCCAGTCACCCCCGTGACATATTCCAGGAATGAAAGTGAGATATTATATAAAAATCAATCCAAGAACAACCAAGGCAATACCGAGGTTAAACCACCTCCACCCTCATCAAACCATGATCACACCAAAATCGATGCTTCAATCATAACCAAACCGAACTTGGAATGCCATCTAGAATCCATCACTAGCTTTGAGGAATTTTTCATCTCCTTATGTCTTCGGCTTTACCGTAATCCAACCCTACATCACTAGGTCGTAAACTGATACCAGCCTCTTAGCCTTTACCACAATCCAAACACATATGACTAGGCTGTAAACCGATACTTATCCCTTAGGCTTTACTGTGTATCCCACCAAAACTGGTTAACAGATTCCTAGGCCTTTGGGAATGAAACTTGAGGCCACCTCTGCCTCGGATTCTGAAATACATCTAGAAAACCAAAGCTCAAAACTAGGATAAACATTTCAGCATACCATGGTATGGGGAAAAAGGAAAGGCTAGGCTTAAATCCCTTACCATAACCTGGCAAAAGCATGCCCAAACAACAAGAGAACCATACACCAACATGAAAATCCATGCATGTCAAAACGGGCTAGGAAATCACAAATGAAAAAGGTTACTTGCAAGTATTCCTACTGAAGTTGTTTGATTCTACTCTTCTTCCTTGATCCTTTCTTTCCTCCCTTTCCATTTTCTTATTTTTTCCTTGCTTGATCCAAACCTATAGTGCTCCAAGAAAACACTATGTGACCAATAGTGAGTGAGAGAGAAAAAATAATGAGAGACATACAAACTAAAACTAACCAGAATTTTAGCCAAAATCTTTCCCACTGATTGTAAGCCTTTTTATTAATGAGGCCTTTAATTTATTGATTTTCTGTTACTTTCCTTCAATTTCCTCCTCACATGCAACATGTGACCATCTACCTTCATTTTCTCCTATTTTCCTTTATTTTCATAAATAAATGTGCCAAAAATTCATTTTTTCCTTTTAATGGCTTTGTCGTAGCATTTTACAATTTTCCTTAGCCAAAACACACATCCAGTGATGCCCAATAGGATATCTTAGCCCAAAATTCAGCTTGGAATAAGTGTCCTTTACCCCTGGTCTTATTTTTCCTTTAATAACTTTCATTACATGAAATTTTCACCAAGGTTGTTACAGAACCCGCCCCCTTGGGGAACACCATCCTCGGTATTAAAACACACCATGACCTCAACAAAAATGCTGACAAGAAAGCATACTACTGATGGATCTCTGTAACTTATATTGTTTATTGGAGATTTATAGCTTAGCTTATGGTGGTATTTGCATCAATATACATATAAATACATGTACCAAAACATTAGCAAATCATATGCCAAACATAAACATCAAACCAAAAATTCTTTGCCTCAACTAGAAAATAATGAAGGATACAGGGCCTTCATCTAATCTGCCATATCCCATGTAGCTTCTTGAGGCCCAAAGCACTTCCACCGTTCTTTAACTTGCTCTATGGATCTACTCATGAGCATGAGATGTTTCCATTATAAAATGCACTGAGGCTCCAGCTAGAACTCTCATTCTTTCTCCACTTGCAATACAGATCAATCAATAACATGATTAACATCCTTTATATACTTATTAAGTAATGAAATATGGAGAACATCATGGAGTTTCATTGTTCGAGGTAGTGCAAGTTGATATGCAACCAGTCCAATCCTCTCAAGGATTTCGAAACACCCACAATACTGTGGTTCCAGCTTGGCACATGAGACAATCCTCAAAGAAATTTTCTTAGGCTTGATGCACAAATACACATGATCCCCAACCTGAAACTCCTTGAATACACTATGTTGATCTCCATAACTCTTTTGTCTATCTGTGGTGCCTTTAGATTCTTATTTATAACCTGCATTTATGGCTCCATGTTTGCCAACATGTCCGGTCCAATAAGTACCCTCTTCATTGAATCACTCCAGTTGATGGGAGTGTTACAACTTTGTCTATACAATTCCTCAAAAGTACTCATCCTCCATGACTCTTGATTACCATTTTTGTATGCGAACTCAACCAATGGAAGATAATCATCGCATTTATTTTGATAGTACATCACGTAAATCCTCAAAATATCCTCCAAGATCCTATTGACCCTCTATGTCTATCCATCCATCTGCGCATGATAGGTTATACTGAAGGCCAACTCTATATCCAATCCTTTAAATAGCTCCTTCCAAAACATAGAAATGAAATTTGTATCCCTGTCCAACACAATCTTCTTCGAAACATTGTGCAATGTCACCATCTCTCTAATGAACACTTGTGCTACCTCACTGACTAAATATGTAGTCTTTACTAGAATGAAGTGAGCTACCTTGCTCAACCTGTCAACTGTTAGGACTCCACTATGTACCATTTTTGCTATATATTTTGACATCACTTTACTCTTAAAACCATGAACCTCAATGTCTTTTTCATTCACTTTATCCCAAGGTATATAGAAACCTCTTCTTTATTATATGGTTAATCTGTCTTACATTTAATTCCACAATACTCTTATATTTTATCATTTATTGAAGTGCATTGTTGCTAACACAAGTCAAAGATCGCAGATAAGTTATATGCCTTGTTGGGAACGAGCGGTCGTTGCTGAAATAGCTGACTCCGTTGCTGAAACAGCCGACTCCGTTGCTGAAACAGCTGGTCCCGTTGCTGAAACAGCTAACTCAGTTGCTGAAACAGCCGTCAAGCACGCAAATCCCGTTATGCGTAATTTGCGATTCTGGAAGAACTTTTTGTGGATAATAGCAGCAGCCCGAAGATACGGTTACCTGGATTATCTTGAAGATAGCACTTCTGTTGTCTCGGTTGTAACAGTATCTCTTTTTAAAAGAACAGAATAGTCCTGTTTTGAACAGAATCGAGATATTCGCTCTCATGTAAATTGTAAATGATGTCTCCTCTTTAAAAAGAGGAGACATCATCATTAGAGGGGGATTGAATTGTAAGTCACAGAACAGTATTGTGTGAAAACAGGAGCTAGTCTCCTTCTGTAATGTATCAGTTCCTTGACAGATGAATAAAGACTTCTTTTGAGCGTTCCAGTTTAATTCTTTCTCCTGGGGAATCTTGTGAGAAGGAAAGGGCCCGCCTTCCTCACAAGATTCACCCCTTTGGTTCCTGTAGTTGTTTATTTCCTTATGTGTTTGCACTTTCTTTAATTCTGTTGCTGAAACACTAGTTACATGGTTTGCAATACTCTGTTTCTTAGCGCTACACGTATTGAATGCACGAGTGGATGATGTTGAGAGCATGTGCTGAAGATCCCTGCATAAAGGGATAGGGTCTTGCTCCCATTGATTGCTCTCCTTTGCCTGCAGTGTGATTAGAAGCAAGAGAACAAGTGCTGAAGGTTCCTGTTCTTGGGAATAGGGTCTTGATCTCTTGAGATTACTTTTCTTACAGTGTGACTAAGTGCTAGGCGGCAGGTGCTGAAGTTCCCCACCAGGGAATAGGGTCCTGTTCCTGCTATGGTTGAATGATTTCTTTCCTTATAGATTGATTTTCCTTTGCTGTAACAGAGAAATCGTTTCTGCTATAATTTAATTAACTTCAGCTTTAATTAAGTAGAGTGTGAATTGATAGATTGATGAATTTAACAGATGTGTGTCTTTCTTTCACTACAACATTGATCTTGCTTTTGAAATTGAGCATATCCAGTGCGCTATTACCTTTGGAATAAAAAGACCTTCTCGGGTTGACAGTTTATGTGGAGCTCGAATTGTGAAAGCAATTAGAGCGACCAACATTTTGGCGCCGTTGCCGGGGAAGGTAATTATAAATTTCAAAAGCATTCATTTTTCTTACTTTTAATGTGCAGATTGTATGAGAGGACAAGGAAACCAGAAGAAAAATAACCGCACAGGTGGCAAGGGCTGGGGAGGACGAAAAACGTTTATTGACGAGATTGTATCGAAGGCTGAATCATCACAAAGATTAAGTTCTCGGAAATCAAAATTTCAGCGTTCTCCTCAGTCAGATTACAGAACAGAGGAAGTTGTGGGTCCTGAAAATATAGAAGAACCAGCAGCCAGCGCTGAAGAGTCAGAGGGAAGTATTAGCAGATCAGTAGAACACATTGAGGAAATAGTAGAAAGTGCTGGACGACCGGTAGAAAACATTGAAGAACCAATAGAGGATTCTGACGATCGAGAAAGCGCAGTAGGAGGGCCAACAATGGAAGATAATAATGATGCATTCCTCTTTGGAGGAGGACGTGCAGGTCCTGAAGAAGAAAGAAGGGATGAAAATTCCCTTTCTACCTTGGGATTTCCCATCAGTGATCTTCCTGCAGGAACAATGAAAAATATCCCATTGTCTGCCCTACCTAACTTTCATGGTTTATCAACTGAGGATCCTGACGAATTTCTTTTTGAATTTGATATTTTATGCAGAAGTTATGATTACGTTACTAATGCTCAAAAGTTGAAACTGTTTCCAGCTACCTTAAAATGGAATGCATTAAGGTGGTTCATGAGCCTTGGAAGTCAGGTAATCACAACATGGGAGCAAATGAAACAAAAATTTCTGCTTAAATATCAAGACTACTGCCGGAAGAGAGAGAAGAAGGATGAACTATTCAATATGGCACAAAAATCGGATGAAAGTCTGGAGGACTACATCGAAAGATTGCAATACAACATACAGAGATCCGATCATCCAGATATAAGTAAGGAAATTCGTAAAACAATATTACTTAGAGGTTTAAGGGATGATTGTTTAAATATGTTAAATATGCTTGCTAAGGGAGATATATCTAAAGAATCATATGATGAGATTTGTGAACTTGCTAAAAGGTGCTCTAGGGGAGCTGCAAGAAACAGAATAAGAGATTCCACCTATTCAAGGGTACAGAAATCAGCCAATGGAGGAGCAACAAGAGCAGAAATAGGTAATTTACTTGAAGAATTTAAAACCGAAATGCTAAGTTCTTTTGCTTCGCATATTGACACTTTGCAGGTTAAGAAGAAGGAGGCTGAAGCAGAAGCAACTCTGGCTGTCTATTGCCCGAAATGTAGAGACAAACATCCACTAAGGGAGTGTCCAAGAGATAAAGTACCAGTTTGCACCCTTTGTGAGAAAGATCATGAGACAGAACAGTGTCCATCTCTACCAGGAATAAAAGCAGCGTTGCAGCCAACGGAGGAAGAAGCTGAAGCAGTCTACCTGCTAACTCAAAGAAGACAATGGCAACCTAAAGGGCAAGGTACGAACTCTGGTATGCCATTTAATCGTTGGAACAATTATTCTGCTTTTGGCCAAACAAGCTACCCCCCCTTCAACCAAATGCAATATCCACTTTTCAATCAAATGAATTTCCCACCCATGCAAATGCAAAACCCTCCCTTTGTTGACCCTTCAATGTGGACTCCTTGGCCTCCACAGCAACCACCTCCTTTCAATCCTTGGAACCCAAATTGGAATAGTCAATCACTCCCGTACCCAAATCAAATGCCTCAATTCCAAAAATCACTCTCTCTGCCATCAAATGCTCCATCAAACAACCAAATGAGACCCCAACTACCTGCGCAGCCAAATCCTAACCCCAATAATAAAGTTGTGCAAGTCATTGATATTCAGAATCAGTCTATATTTCCTACTATGCAATGTAATGATATTCATCTGAGATCTGGAAGAGTAGTAGAGCCTATTATAGATGACATAACTGATTCAGATAAAAATGAAACCGAGAAACAAGAAGAAGCTCAACCACCTCCTAACAAAAATGTTGAATTAACAGAACCACCATTCCCCGAGCGTTTGGGTCTAACCAAAACAGCTGAAACACCTGCTTTCAATTTTATGGGGGAATTGCAAAATTTGTATATTAAAATTCCACTTTTACAAGCATTAAGAGATGTACCAATTTATGCCAAAACATTAAGGGATATTTGTGTTAAGAAACCTGGTAGGAAAACCAAGGATCCCCTTACAGTACATGTGATGGGAGACTTGTCTGCATTAATGTCTGGAAAAGCCCCTCCTGTAAAATATGGTGATCCTGGCCATCCTATTGTCACAGTTCAGATTGGTAAAGCAATGATTCCCCGAGTTCTGGTAGACTTAGGTGCAGCAATTAATATAATGACTCTGGAAACTTCACAATTGTTACAGCTGAATAACACAATCAGAGATACACCCACCATTTTAGAGTTAGCTGACCATTCCACAATTAAGCCAGAAGGGATTGTTGAAGACCTACTTATTTCAGTTGAATCCTAGAAATATCCAGCTGATTTTGTTGTATTGCAAACTAAAACAAAGCTGGGGGGACATCCCTTAATTCTAGGAAGGCCATGGTTGGCCACAGCTGATGCATTTATTAGTTGCAGATCTGGTTCAATGACAATTTCTAATGGTTATGAAACAAAACAATTAACTCTTTATCCTCACGCTACGCCAGTAGTTAATAATGAAGATTCTATATGGATGGATTATGATGATAATGCTGTTCAGCCGATTTTAACTATAGGACAAGCTTTAACGCTTAAAGACAATACAGAGGATGAGATAATCAATAATTTTATTTGTGAACCTTCTTCTGTTATTGCTGAAACACACAATCAATTAACTGCAATTTTTGAAACTGATGTACAAGAAAAGATTGAACCTGAAGATTCATCTCAAACTTTAACCACGATCCCATCTAAGAGCATAGCAGTTTAAATTGAACCTGGTAAGACATTAAACATAAATCCTGATCTAACAGATGCTGAAACACAGCAACTAATGAAGTTATTACACGAATATAAGGAGGCATTTGTCTGGGATTACACGGACATGAAAGGTATTTCTTCTGAATTATGTACTCACAGAATTTACATTAAAGAAGGATGCCGACCTGTTTGTCAACCCCAAAGACGAATGAATCCTAATTTACGAGAAATTGTTAACGAAGAACTTCAAAAATTGCTCAACGCAGGATTTATATACCCCATATCTGACAGTGAATGGGTTTCCCCGTTAGTAATTGTTCCTAATAAAAACGGGAAATGGAGGGTATGTGTCGACTATAGAGCTTTAAACAAAGCTACTCAAAAGGATCACTTTCCCTTACCTTTCATTGATCAAGTGTTGCACAGTCTTGCAGGGAAGAAATTCTTTTCTTTTCTAGATGGATTCAGTGGGTATAATCAGATAAAAATTGCACCCCAGGATCAAGACAAGACCACTTTCACCAGCCCTTGGGGAACTTTCGCCTATAGAGTTCTTCCATTTGGGTTGTGTAATGCACCAGCAACCTTTCAAAGAGCTGTTATAGGAATTTTTTCCGATATGCTGAATGATTGTATGGAAATATTTATGGATGATTTTACCCCCTACGGTGTGTCTTTTGAAGAGGCATTACAAAACCTTGAGAAAGTACTTAAAAGATGTATTCAAGCCCACCTCTCCTTAAGTACCGAAAAATGCCATATGATGATGAGTGAGGGAATAGTGCTTGGACATTTTATTTCATCTCAAGGTATTCAGGTAGATCCATCTAAAATATTAATCATTCAGAATCTTTCTGTTCCTAAAACTCAAACTGATGTGAGAAGTTTTCTAGGACATGCTGGTTATTATAGGAGATTTATTAAAGATTTCTCTAAAATAGCTTCTCCATTATTTGTATTGCTTATGAAAAATTTTGAATTCAAGTGGACTAATTCTTGTCAGAAAGCTTTTGAAGAGCTGAAGCATCAGCTGTCTACTGCTCCTATTTTGAGGGGGCCGGACTGGAATCTTCCGTTTCACATATCTTCTGATGCTTCAGACATTGCTATTGGAGTGGTTTTGGGACAAGAGGAAAATCGTCTTCCCTATGCTATATACTTTATCAGTAAGAATATGACCTCTGCTGAGCTTAACTATACAGTTACCGAGAAAGAGTTCCTTGCAGTAATCTATGCCATTAATAAATTCAGACACTATATTACTGGTTATCCTACTTTTGTGCACACTGATCATTCAGCTATTAAATACTTAATGAACAAATCTGTCACAAATGCTAGAGTTACCAGATGGCTATTACTATTGCAGGAATTTGATATTACAATTGTAGATCGGCCTGGTAAAGAAAATGTGGTGGCTGATTTTCTTTCACGGTTAAAAACTGACAATGATATTCCAGTAGATGATAGTTTTCCTGACGAATATTTGTTTGCAGTCTCTGCTCATTCTCCATGGTATGCAGATATTGCTAATTACTTGGTTGCAGGAAAACTACCAGCACACCTGTCATATAGAGAAAAGAGAAGAATTGTTCAACAAAGTGCCAGGTACAGCTGGATAAGCGGGTGTCTCTTCTATACTGGGCTTGATCAGGAGATCCGAAGATGCATTAGAAAAGATGAAGTGTATGACATATTGAAAGCTTGTCATGATGGCCCTTGTGGAGGCCATTTTGCTGATAAAAGAACAGCACATAAAATTCTGAGGATGGGTTACTATTGGCCCTCATTATTTAAGGATGCAAAGAAGTATGTAAGGGCTTGTGACAGCTGCCAGAGAATGGGTCAACCCAACCATAGAGACCAAATGCCATTAAACCCCCAGGTAGTTTCTGAACCATTTGAAAGATGGGCCTTGGACTTCATAGGACCCATTAACCCTCCATCCAATCAAATAACCTATATATTAGTCTGCACAGACTATATGACTAAGTGGGTGGAGGCCAAAGCACTTATTAGAGCCAATGAAGAGGCTGTTCTGGCCTTCTTGTTTGAAGACATTTTCACTAGATTTGGAATTCCCAGAGAGCTAGTTACTGATGGAGGACCTCCATTCAATTCTCATGGTTTTAAATCTACCCTTCACAAATATCATATTCAACATAGAATGACTACACCATACCACCCCCAGGCCAATGGGCAGGTGGAAAGCACAAACAAAGTTTTAGAGGCCATTCTAACTAAAACAGTGAAGGACAACCGAAAGGATTGGTCCCAAAGGCTCCCTGAGGCATTATGGGCTTACAGGACTACTTGGAGAAACACTACAGGTTTTTCTCCCTATGAATTGGTTTATGGTAAAAATGTTATTTTTCGTGTGGAATTTGAAATTAAAACTTTAAAGACTGCTTTAGCTGTTAATCTTGATTTGAATGATTTGCAGATAGCTAGATTGCAGCAGCTTTTGGAGTTGGATGAAAAGAGATTGGATGGCATTCACCAAACAAACATGATTCAGCAACAAAGGATGAAGTGGCATGACAAAATTATCAAACACAAGCAGTTCCAAAAAGGTAATTGGGCCTTGTTGTATGACTCTCGGTTTGAAAATTTTCAGGGAAAGCTACGTACACGTTGGCTTGGACCATATGAAGTAGATGATGTCTTTCCAAACGGAACGGTAAGGCTTGTAACAATTGATGATGCTAAAACACCTCTACTAGTCAATGGCCATAGGCTCCGTTTATATAAGCGCCCTGTTTCTAAAGAGGATTTCAAGACTGCTTGCATGACTGATATTCATTATCTTTTTCTAGGGGAGTCTTCTGCTCCTCACAGCACTTAATTTTCTGCACTATATTTTTAGTACTAGATTAGATTTAGCACTAATAATCCCTGTCAAGGATTGGCATATTACAATTGAATTTTGCAGATTCTGGAAAAGCAATAAGGAGGACAGATTCATCATGAGAAGATCTGAAGCTTTAAATCAAGAAGCTTCTTCCCATCATTTTACCCTCTTTCCTAGACCAATATCCCTCCATACCCACATTACTTCTATCATTCCCACCACTCCTGAAATATCCTCCTTCAGTCAGTATTTCCCACCCCTTACTGCTGAAATAATCCCTTATCATTCACAGACCTAAGTCAGTTATCCCAGTTCTCTGATTTTTCCCGTTGCTGAAACACCTGTTTCAGCAACGTAACGCCAGCTTTTTCCGTTGCTAAAACACCTGTTTCAGCAACATATCATTGATTTCCCCCGTTGTTGAAACACCTGCTTCAGCAATGTATCGTTCATTTTTTAGTTGCTCAAACACCAGTCTCAGCAACTTGTTATCAAAGCAGTATCTCTCTTTGCTATCATATAAGCTTTCTGGTTCTTCACGATTATACTCCAGATCCTTTTGGTGATAATTATTGGGCATATACCAGATTCAATTACACCTTCGTTCTAAAAATCCACAGACCCTTCTATGATCATTAAAGCTATTGCAACCGACACTTCGAATTATTAAATCAAAGGTAAAGTATAAGGTATAAGGTTTTAATGTAATTCGGTTAAATCATATTAAAGAGAGGATTTCATTTCATAATGATTGCATATCTCTACACGTCCAATCATTATTACACCATACGTAGGGGGGGGATTTCCAAAAATGGAATAATTATTTCGCATGAACCAAGCTGCCACCTGTTATCATATCCATTTCTGTCGTCATTTAGACTATGCAGCCTCTGTTGCAACAACTAGTGCGATCAGGGTCTGAGAGTACTGTATTGCTGCCTCTGCGGAAAACTCAAAGCTACAGCCATGGGAGGGTCGGCCATTAGAAATGAGCCCGGCTCCATAAGTCTTCTTCAGTTCTTTCCTGAAGTGTATCAGATCTTCCAACAAGCGGGATGGACAGTATATTTTGAAAGGTTGGGGGAATTCAACCCGGAACAAGTATTAGA
Source organism: Pinus tabuliformis (assembly GCA_031772625.1). Lineage (NCBI taxonomy): Eukaryota > Viridiplantae > Streptophyta > Pinopsida > Pinales > Pinaceae > Pinus > Pinus tabuliformis. The sequence goes on from CM062816.1 coordinate 400,129,433, forward strand.
GTTTGCACAAAACCTTGAAGACAATTTTTCAGTGGTCCAAGGGGTTCGCATTTCAGTGACAGAGGATGACATAGTTCAGGTATCAGGGTTGCCAGCTGAGGGCATTCGCTGGTTTAGCAGGAAGCAGGTCGTTCTCAACGCACAGCAAGAATTCCTGCGCCCAGACGAGCAAGTGGAACCCAGAGGCCGCGGGGTTAGTCTGCACTCACTTCCTCAACCATGGCCATCAGTGGCAGAGTTCATCAAACACTACTTAACATGTGAGGGGCATTATCAGGTAGTGTACAATCACGATTTTGTTTTGATGAATCATTTGAGGAATGGATGACTGATTAATATCCCTTATTATCTGCTTGGTTGTATTAAAAACATGTCTTATTATTGTAAACGAGCCAAATCTCCAATGTCATCCCTTACCCATCACCGTTTATGCCAGCTGCTAATACAGAGGGGTTTTGCTCAGCAAAATTCCCCTCTGCAGGCCCTACCGGAAGTTCCCTAACCACCCGAAATTCCTCTGCAAACGCCTGAAATTTCCCAGCCGGCCGAAATTCCTCTGCAAACATCTGAAATTCCCCAGCCGGCCGAAATTCCTCTGCAACCACCCGAAAATCCCCAGGATATTCCGGAAATCCCTCAGCAGGACCAAACGCCCCAACCATCTGAAAGTCCTCATGACATTCCAGAGATTCCTCATGAAGAGCAACAGGAGGAAATCCCGCATTCCCCAGTCAACCCAACCCCGAGCTCGCCTCATTTAGTAGAGCCAACTGCCTCTACTATTCCTGTCCCTAGTGACGACTCTCTAACACCCCCTTCTTCACCCGTTAAGAAAAAGAGGAAAACCTCAGCAGTCACAGGCTCCAGACCACGGACAAGGTCCACATCCCAAATTCTTACCCCTCCGGAAAACCCTGTCCCCAGGAAAAAGCCCTCCCTTTCAAAGAAAAGGAAGGGCAGCGATTTTGCTGCCTTCCTATCAAAAAGAAAGAGGACAAAGACTGTTGAGACAAAATCCACTTCCATTTTCCCTAACCCTGCCACTATTCTACTAAAACCTTTATCCCCATCCCAAACTTCCCAACCTGTCTCGTCCGAAGGCACTGTCACACAAGAACCAGTGCCTCGGGATAATATGACATTGTTTATGGGTCAAGAAGTGACTGCTCCACAAGAACCAGTCACTTGCCCAGTGACTGAAACACAAGAACCAGTCACTGAAGCAAAAGAATACACCAAGCAGGACAATAGTGGGAAATGCCCAGTGACTGCTCCACAAGAACCAGTCACTGAGGCACAGGAATTTACCAAGCAGGACGATAGTGAGAAATGCCCAGTGACTGCTCCACAAGAACCAGTCACTGAAACACAGGAATTTACCAAGCAGGATGATAGTGGGAAATGCCCAGCGACTGAAACACAAGAACCAGTCACTGAGGCGCAGGAATCCATTTCTAGCCCGGTGGATGAAACACAAGAACCACCCACTGTGGTATCAGAACTAGTCACTGAGGCACAAGAGTCCATGTCTAGCCCGGTGGATGAAACACAAGAACCACCCACTGTGGTATCAGAACTAGTCACTGAGGAACAAGAATCCATTCCTGGCCCGGTGGATGAAACACAAGGACCACCCACTGTGGTATCAGAACTAGTCACTGGAGAACAAGAATCCATTCCTGGCCCGGTGGATGAAACACAAGAACCACCCACTGTGGTGCAACAACCAGCTACCACTGTGCATCAACAAAATATTCCAACAGAAACAATCAGCATACAAGGTCCACATACGATGACATCTCTACTGCAGGAAAATGAGTTCCTGAAGTCTGAATTAGAAGCTTACAGAGCTGAATTAGCCATGGCTCGAGAGGCTTTTGAAAAAGAACTCAATCTCCATACATTAGCACATGTAGCCTCAATGCAAAACAGGGAGCCATGTATGGAATATATGTGCAAGGAGTGTGGCACCATTTATCAGAATGCAGGCTATGAAGTAGTTGAAATTCCACTCCCTGAAACAATTAGGATAGATGGAATACAAGAGGAATGCCCTACTGCTCCACAAGAACCAGTAGGACCCCCTATGATGCAAGAAGAAGAAGAAATCAAACCAGAGATATCTCATCCTTTGTGGACTGATGCAGCTATCCCGACAGAAGAAACACTGCCCCAACACACTACTACTGATGCAGCTATCCCGACAGAAGAAACACTGCCCCAGCACACTACTTCTGATGTAGCTATTCCGACAGAAGAAACACTGCCCCAACACACTACTTCTGATGTAGCCATACAGACAGAGGAAATAGTGTCCCAAATCACTACTTCTGTCAAAAAGACACAGACTCTGCCATGGGACCCATTGGAACAACTGAACAGATGGAAGAAGCAATATGCTGAAGAACAAGATATAATATTACGACAGCATAAGTTGCAATGGCAGAGCTATGTATATACTAACTGGGATAGCTGGGAACAAATACTGCAAGAGCACAGGGAATATAAGAAGGAAGCCAGACAGTCTAAGGAACGGATAGCCTTGATGTTTTCATTGGTGCGGAAGTTGATGGTTACACGTAAACCCTCTGTAAATTACTCTCTCTTTCTTACTGAACGACTAGTTTATTTTCAATTAAAATCAATAGCAAATGGCAGACCACATGAATTAATGACTTCAGAGAAATTTGTTGAGACCTTTAAGGAGGCCCCTGAAAGTGACCAGCATCTGTTGTGCGAACTCTACCTTCATAATGAGGCCATTCCTGAAGATAGGAGAGTTAATCTTATTCCAATTGCAGGCGATATACAAATTAGGGCATTTGCTTCATTTTTGTCTAATCGGCTCACTTGGCAGACTGCGTTCACTGCTAGCAGTCATAATGAGGAGAATAAACTCCTGTGGATTAGACCAGAGCCTGTAGGCCCGGCCATGTTTATAGCACAGTATTATGAATTCTTGCAGAAGCCAGGAATGAACGAGCACATACAGCAATTACAGGATTCAATCCTTTTTAAATGTCAAGAGCACATTAGAATGAAGGGTCCTGCTGCATTGAAGGCCAATGATATCTTTTGGCAGCAGTCATGTAAGGAAAGACAGGATTATCATCCTTTTAACCGTCTCAATCTTCAAGCTACATTGTCCAGGGTCCCTAAGTATATTGATTGCATTCAACATTGTGGAGTAAACTGGATTGGGTATCATTTCCGTTTTCCAATCTTATGGCTGCCTTCAGACAAATATCAAGGTCATTATCAGTTGACTGACAGAGAGGAAGCCTCGGCATGGCAACAGTTGCAGACCAACAGCGGATTCCGAGCTCCTACAGACGCCACCTTCTCCAGCTACTGCTTGAGTAATTTGCATTGCCAGTCCCAGTACTCAGACTCTGATTCAGACGAGGGGTTGCCTAAGGACATGCAACATTTTTAGCTGGGGGGGATGTTAGGACTCCACTATGTACCATTTTTGCTATATATTTTGACATCACTTTACTCTTAAAACCATGAACCTCAATGTCTTTTTCATTCACTTTATCCCAAGGTATATAGAAACCTCTTCTTTATTATATGGTTAATCTGTCTTACATTTAATTCCACAATACTCTTATATTTTATCATTTATTGAAGTGCATTGTTGCTAACACAAGTCAAAGATCGCAGATAAGTTATATGCCTTGTTGGGAACGAGCGGCCGTTGCTATATATTTTGACATCACTTTACTCTTAAAACCATGAACCTCAATGTCTTTTTCATTCACTTTATCCCAAGGTATATAGAAACCTCTTCTTTATTATATGGTTAATCTGTCTTACATTTAATTCCACAATACTCTTATATTTTATCATTTATTGAAGTGCATTGTTGCTAACACAAGTCAAAGATCGCAGATAAGTTATATGCCTTGTTGGGAACGAGCGGCCGTTGCTGAAACAGCTGACTCCATTGCTGAAACAGCCGACTCCGTTGCTGAAACAGCTGGTCCCGTTGCTAAAACAGCTAACTTAGTTGCTGAAACAGCCGTCAAGCACGCAAATCCCGTTATGCGTAATTTGCGATTCTGGAAGAACTTTTTGTGGATAATAGCAGCAGCCCGAAGATACGGTTACCTGGATTATCTTGAAGATAGCACTTCTGTTGTCTCGGTTGTAACAGTATCTCTTTTTAAAAGAACAGAATAGTCCTGTTTTGAACAGAATCGAGATATTCGCTCTCATGTAAATTGTAAATGATGTCTCCTCTTTAAAAAGAGGAGACATCATCATTAGAGGGGGATTGAATTGTAAGTCACAGAACAGTATTGTGTGAAAACAGGAGCTAGTCTCCTTCTGTAATGTATCAGTTCCTTGACAGATGAATAAAGACTTCTTTTGAGCGTTCCAGTTTAATTCTTTCTCCTGGGGAATCTTGTGAGAAGGAAAGGGCCCGCCTTCCTCACAAGATTCACCCCTTTGGTTCCTGTAGTTGTTTATTTCCTTATGTGTTTGCACTTTCTTTAATTCTGTTGCTGAAACACTAGTTACATGGTTTGCAATACTCTGTTTCTTAGCGCTACACGTATTGAATGCACGAGTGGATGATGTTGAGAGCATGTGCTGAAGATCCCTGCATAAAGGGATAGGGTCTTGCTCCCATTGATTGCTCTCCTTTGCCTGCAGTGTGATTAGAAGCAAGAGAACAAGTGTTGAAGGTTCCTGTTCTTGGGAATAGGGTCTTGATCTCTTGAGATTACTTTTCTTACAGTGTGACTAAGTGCCAGGCAGCAGGTGCTGAAGTTCCCCACCAGGGAATAGGGTCCTGTTCCTGCTATGGTTGAATTATTTCTTTCCTTATAGATTGATTTTCCTTTGCTGTAACAGAGAAATCGTTTTTGCTATAATTTAATTAACTTCAGCTTTAATTAAGTAGAGTGTGAATTGATAGATTGATGAATTTAACAGATGTGTGTCTTTCTTTCACTACAAAATTGATCTTGCTTTTGAAATTGAGCATATCCAGTGCGCTATTACCTTTGGAATAAAAAGACCTTCTCGGGTTGACAATTTATGTGGAGCTCGAATTGTGAAAGCAATTAGAGCGACCAACATCAACCATGCCCATAATAGAATTATGATGCCTTAATTTCCTCAAAAGACCTATAATGAAATCCATGGAAATGACCTCCCATTTCCATTCTCGAATTTCTATAGGTTCTATTAACCCACATGGATGCTTACACTACACCTTGGCCTGCTGAAAATCTAAACATCTAGCCACCAAGTTTGCCACATCCTTCTTCAGATTCGATCAATAGTAGAACTTTCTTACCACTTTAAACATATTCTAATATCGTAGATGACCCAAGTATGGCTTGGGGTGAAACTGCCTCAAGATAATATTCTTAAGCTCATTGCAATTCGGTACAAAGATCCTATCTCTAAATCTCAAAAAGCCATCTGTCGTGACATGATAGTCTGCATCCTAATCACCTATACCTATACTTGTACATATACATGCATTGGTACATATACCTGTTCTCTGTTGTAATTTGTGCATGATCTCCATGTATTTGACATCCCACTATCCTGCCTACAAAATCCTATCATGTAACTCTCTCCCATAAGATGGGAGTTCATAGCTACTATATGATTTACCCGTACCTTCCTACTAAGAGCATCTACAACCATGCTATCCTTCCCTTCGGTGTATCTGATCTTGAAATCGAACTCACTAAGGGTAGCCAACAAGCTAGCTTACCTGCAATTCAGATTCAACTGATCAAATAAATATATCAACCCAAAGTGTGATCTCTAATCAATGTAAACCTCCTATCCAAAAGATAGTGTCTCCACATCTTCAATGCATGTATAATTGCTGCTAGCTCAAGATCTTGTGCTGGATAGTTCGGGTCATTCTCATTTAGTTTCTGAGACTCATAGAACACTACCTACCCTTCTTGCATGGGAACTCCACCAAGTCCTTTCTTGCAAGAATTTATACATACTACGTACCCCGTGTCTAGATCCACAATCTTTAGCACTGATGAATGTGTCAACAACTACTTAAGTGGCTAAAATATAGCCTCACATTCTTCTATCCATTCAAACTTCTTACCTTTTTGTTCTAATGATGTGATAGGATATGAAATGCGTGACATGTTCCTGATGAACCTCCTATAGTAACCTTCCAATCCCATAAATGATCTCAACTCATAAACATTATTAGGAGTTTCCCACTCCATGATGACCCTTATCTTCTTTGGATCCACTGTTATGCCATCCTTGGAGGCAACATGCCTCAAGTAATGTATCTCATTCTGAAAGAAACTACACTTTATAAGTTTAGCATATAACTGATTTTTTCTTAGTAATTTCAACATTTATGCTAAATTCTTGGCATGTTCTTCCTCATTCTTAGAATATACTAGTATGTCATCAATGGATAGAATAACAAACTTGTCCAGATAAGGATGCAACAGATTATTCATCAAGCACATAAATGTAGTTGGAGCACTAGCCAAACATAATGGAACAACAATAAACTCATAATTCCCATACCTAGCCCTAAACACAGTCTTGAAGATATCCTCTTCTTTGATGCATATCTGATGGTATCTTGACCTCAATTCTATCTTAGAGAACATTGTTGCTCCCTTCAAATTATCAAACAAAACATTGATCCTCAGTAAAGGGTACGTATTCTTGATAGTTACCTTGTTCGGTTTCCTATAGTCAATGCATAATATAAGAGTACCATTTTTCTTCTTCCTGAACAGTACGAGCGCACCCCAAGGTGGTACACTCAACCTAATGTACCCCTTGTCCAACATTTCTTTCAATTGCAACTTTAACCCAACCAACTCAGGTGTGCTCATCTTGTAAGGTGATTTTGTTCTTGGGGCTTCCTGTGGAACCAACTCAATGAAAATTTCTATCTCCTTGTGAGGTGGAAAATTTGTAAAGTCCTAAGGAAATACATGATGAAACTACTACAATACTAGGTATCTTCTCAACACATCGTCATCCTCAACCTCCTTACCCTTGTCACTAGAAATGTGTATTGCAAACATCACACAACTCCTTTTGCAACTACTCTTAGCTTGCATAGTAGTAACCATCCTCGTTGATGTAGGCTTCCTCTTCGCTTGCAAAGTCCTCTTTTCCCCACTATAATCCATACACTCAATGGAATTTTTGAAGCAATCCACTTTGGTTCTGTGAAGATATAGCCAATCAATACCTAAAAGTGTACTATACGAACCCAATGGGAGTACATTCAAATGCGTTGTTGTATGCATGACATTTAACATAAATGGACAAGCTCCTACCCAATGGTGAACTCGCTTCTTCGTACCTATAGCCAACTGCACCAACCAAGATTATGCATGCACTTATTTTCTCAAACCACACTTATCCACCAGGTTAGGATTAATATAACTATAGTTAGATCTAGGATCAATCAAAATAGAAACAACTTGATCACAAAGTTTACTATCCTTCTCAATGATCGATGCCTAATGATCTACCTGCCTTTTGTCCACAACTGAATAGATATGAGGAATGCTATGACCAACATAAAAAATTGTATGTGTCTCCTGAGCACTGTAGATTTGGGGTCTACCACCACTCTCATACCACAGACATTCCGTCTTACGATCATCCTTACCACATCTCCAACATCAACGTGCTTCTCTCAATGTCACTTCTCAACTATATTGAATCTCTTGTAAGGAACTGTATTTCCCTTCTCACTGTCACCTTGAGGTCTTCCTCTCTTTGGTCGCAATTTTCCTTTAGCTTTGTCAATTATTTTCAAGTCATGCTTATGCTCATCTTTGCGCTTGGACTTCTCATAACAATGCTTCAAATTTTGGACTATCTCCTCCAAAGATCTAGGCTCATTAGACTGAATCCAGTCTATATATGCAAATAGCAGTCCACTGATGAATCTCTAAGCCTTGACCTTCTCGTCCCTAAGGTAAGGCACATATCTCTACAAATCCAAAAACCTGCTAGTATACTCATCATCTGTCATAGAACCCATCCACAACTCATAAAACTCCTTAGCTCTATCATCATAGTATCTCCATGACAAGTAAATCTTCATGAAGAGCCTTTCAAATGCATTGCAAGTCAAATCCTCCTCATGTATACCTTTAACATTATTCACATCTTCCCACCAAATATCTGCTTTACCTTTGAGACTGAAAGTGCCTGTCTTTGCTTTCATGTCTTTTGAATAATCATGCAATCAAAAGAATTTCTTCATACCAAGCAACCACGCCTCTACATCTTATGATTTCATCATCTCTCCATTAAATCTAGGAGGCTTCAATTTCTTAAACTCATCCAACAAGTATCCCTTATCACTCCTCCAGTAAGGATGATAACTATGAAGATCATGATGCTTATCAAAACTAGAACTGGAATAGTACATGTGTCTAACACCTTTCCTATCCAGAGTGTCCAGCAACCTGCCATCTCTGATCGTGTCATATCTATCTAACCTATGTCTACTATGAGACCTACTTCCATATGGCCCATTACTTTTTTCCTCATGTCCATGGCTGATCCAAAGTGGTCCCAATCGCTGAAAATATGACGAACTCTAAAGTACTATCACATTCACGTCTTCTTGTTTCTCTTGTTCCTACATGATTTTGTAATTATCTTCTTTTCAACTCCTTATTTCTTCCTTTAGTCTTCTCAATGTGTCTTCCAAGTCAGAAGAGTGACCCACAGCATGCTTCCCATCTGATGCATAGGGAGATTCTATGTAGTCTACCACCTTTCTAGGCATATAATCTCTTTCTTGCAAGTCATACTATCTCAGCTGAACCAAATCACAATAAACCAATGTACCTTAGCATAATTTGGGGAGGATACCTTGTCTGCGAGATCATAAAATCAACGTGATACATGTATAACATAGGCACAACATCATATATATGTATACCAAATAAGTGTATCAACACATAAACATCATTCTAGGTAGGGTCCACTCATCAATGTAAGGCCATGTCAACAATGCATGTTATGACCTCATGCATGACAAAAATCATTACCCCATTGCACACATTTCCACATGAAACTATGAGTCATGCATAAGCAATGCCTAATAAACTACGCATACGTATGATTGCATGTACTTGAGCATAAGTGATCAACTCTTGTAACCAAACTACAAGACTCATACATGTAATTAAAACTTTCAAGAATGCACCTGACATACAAGTATGTAGTCAAGCAACATATAATCAACATGTAAGTGACATATAACCATATGAAACCAATCATATATTTCTAATGATACATCCCACAAAATCACATCAAGTTCCTCACGAAAACCTTACTACAATGATGATCAACATGATGCAATGCAACAAGCACATGGAATGCAAGTGTAAGAGACACAAATCAAACTGACATGCATGCATGACCAAGAAACTTCAACCAATGAGGGCACAACCAAGCTCTGATACTAATCTATTACATCCCCTCCTCACAGGTCCACTCAAGCAACCAACTAGTTGGGGAAAACATGTGATGAGAGAGGTCACTATAAGAGATTCAATCTCCTTGGTAACATTAAGGAAATGGAATCGACGAAACAAGTCAAACAAACCGATCCACATCAGCAACAACACCCTTAGGAGACTTGTCAGCCTCTCAGACATCCCACCCCTGGATCCCACTAATGTTTTAAGCCCTTCAACTCAAATTTTTTCTCATGCTAAAGGCGTGACATTCACCATTGGCCCAAAGTCACTCGCATAGGCCTATGTGCTAGTAACTGTGGACTTTTGTCAATAGACCTATGCCAATGACTCCAAGATTTAAGACATTTTATCGGCCCAAAATCCAAATCTCTATGCAGATCATTCTACAACCTTCATATTGCATCAAAGTCATGATAATCATGTTCATAAATAAAAAATCAGCCTCAGGACTAGGCCTGAGCATCCCCAACTAGGACTGATGTTTTGTTAAACACTTGGAATCAATGCAACCAATAGCTGTCATAGACATTTTTGGGAACTACAACCCCAAGCATGAAATGTCCATAAACCAAGGGCTCCTAAGTCCCTAACGATGTTGTTCTAACCCCTAAAGGAACAAGGTTAACCGAGTACAGCTTCTCCTAGAATTTCTCCATGAAAAACTCCTCAAAACTGGTCAAAACAGGATCATTTCAGTAGCTCCATAGGCAAAGTGTGTTGCATCTCACCTAAATACACTGTGTGGGTGCGTTGCATTTCAAAAAGCCCTTCTATGGGGTGTGATGGCTGAGAAGTGACAAATGGCAGTGTCATTCCGCGAGGTGGAGAGGCATGGAAACTTCCAGAAACTTCTCCTGTGACACTTGCCTCTCTGAATTCGACCAAGGATGAGTAAGAGATCATCAATCTCCAAGTGGAAGCAATAACTATCAGAGGGGGCCCAGTAATAAAATCACAAGATGACTCCTCTCCCTTACAGATATCTATATATGGATCCCTCATCGCAGAGATCCAGAGGCTGGAATTTTGCATATTGTAAGGAATTGTTGTTGCTTTCTTGAGACAACATCAGATTTTTGGGTGATCTAAGCTTTGTATGAGGTGAAGAGGGGCTTCCTTGTTGAGAGGATGATGCTGGGTCAGAACAACTAGTTGTAACTCCCTTGGCTCTTTCTTGTTTATCAATAAAAGCTATTCAAGTTTTCCTCCATACTCTTGTGTCATTTATGTTTTATGCATTTGTATGGTCAATTTACATCTGATCCTAGATTTTTTATGATTATATATCCATGTTCTTGTATAGTGCTATGCTACTGTGATCTTACAGGTACTCTGTGAAGCTGGGAGTGCAAGGGAACAAGTAGCAAAAGACTATCAAGAGATATAAGAATCAAACTAGGAGATTAGCGCGAGACAAAGGTTGGTCTTCTTTGTTCTTCTCTCATCTATATTTCATAAAGGAAAAATGAAAGTAGCTTTACTTTGTTTGTTTCTAAGGTAGCTATCACACCTTAGTGGGATAAGCAGTTCTGTGTAGACACTTTTCCTTGTAACAATAGGTCTCGGATACAAAACAAAGCGTAAGTTCCTGAAAGGAATTATGAAACATAACCAAAAGGATACCCTCCTTCACCATTGATCTATTATATCATCAATTAGGTCTTTCATCCATCCATTTAACAATTACATGTAAATACATGAAATAACCATGACATGAACTAGACATTTAACCAAACTTATAATCATCATAAGACCATATAAATATCAGATATATGACAACCATTAAATCCACATATAAACTAATGCAAAATTGAGAGATATTAGATTTTATTAATCATAGAAAAATCTGACCATGTTTAGGACTTCCATGTACCACACGACCATCGACATGGCTTAACCAAATATCTCTTTCATCTAGACACCCCTGTGCAATATTCCAAGCATGAGTGTGGGATCTCATAGAACAACAAATCTAAGAATAACCTAGGGAATCCATAGGTTAAACCACATCCACACTCATGCATCCCAGCATACCATGGCATCTGGAAAATGGGAAGGCTAAGCTGAAAACTATTGTCATAACCTAGAAAAACATGCCACCAACATCAAGAGAACCATACACGAGCATGCAAAGCCATGCATGTCCAAACCAGCTAGGAAATGACACATGAAAAAGGTTACCTGCAAGTATTCTTGTTGAAGCTACTTGATCCTCCTCTTCTTCCTTGATCATCTGTTTCATTCCTTTCACTTCGCTTTATTTTTCCTTCCTTGATCTAAAGCTAGAGTGCTCTAAGAAAACTCTAAGTGATCAAGGGTGAATGAGAGAGATCCAAACTTGTACTGACCAAAAGGTTAACCAAAATCTTTCCCACTAATCCTTAAAAGCCTCTATATTAATGAGGCCTCTAATTTCTTCATTTTCCTTTATTTTCCTTCAATTTCCTCCTGACACGCAACTGTGACCTTTTACCTTCATTTTCTCCTATTTTCCTTCATTTTCATAAATACATATGCCAAAAATGCCTCTTTTTTTTTTTCCTTTTAATGCCTTTTCCTTAGCCTTTAACAATTTTCCTTAGCCAAAACACACATCGACTCATGCCCACTAGGATATATTTTCCCAACATCCATCTTGGAATAAGTGTCCCTTACCTATGGTCTTATTTTTCCTTTATTAACATTTATTACATGAAATATTTACAAGTGTTCTTATAGAGGAGCATCGACACATTTGAGCATCTGTGTATCATAGAATCAAAACTTCTTAAAATGAGATCCTTCAAAAAATTGTGATATCATAAAGTTTCGAAAATATTAGAAAGCCTCTAGGAACATCAATACAGGATTAACAAAGGATTTCATTGCAAAACAAAAGATTGATGGGCCCTTTTCTCTCTCCACTAGCGAGACAAATGGAAGCATATGATTAGCTCCTATAAAGACACACTACAACATATGATTGGTTCTGATAACGCTACAATAGCATCTGACATCAACATGATGTGGAAATATGGCAACATACGTGGCAGACAATTTTGGCATTTTGAGGGACCTAAGTGGACAAATTCGAATGACATGTATCACCACTCATGAGGTGCCACGTCAAGTGATGATGTCATATTGAAAGTTGGGATATCGAAAGTTGAGGAAGTTGGAACTTTAGAACAGTTGGTGCTTGATAAAATTCCGATGAGAGGGGCTCTGATAGTGAAATACAAAGAGTTAAAAGGTGGATGAGTTGGAAGTTGTGATTCCATATAACCGCTAAATCCACTACAGTTTATCACTCCCAACTCTAGAAAGTGGGGAAGTCAAGCAATTAAGAGGAAAGCGACATACAAATCGACTAAGTGGTTGAACAAGAACATCATGGCAAAGACATGGTATGATCAAAGGCAATCACAAGAATTGGCATGGAGATATTTTACTGTGGCCATCATTTCGTTTTTCTATTTTGTAATTTGTTGTAATGATTTGGGTGGTAGAGCCTTCAAATGCCAAGATAGATAGTTGATGAGATAGTTGGGGCTCGGCTAAGATACTCTTATCTACCATCATTCAATTGTTTTGCTTTGTTATTTTTGTGATTTTTTGTATTTTAAATAAAGGAATCAAATCATTTGTAATCATTTAGGTAGCAGATCCTTCGCACGCTTTGACAGCTAGTCGATCAGATAGTTGGAGCTTGGCTAAGATATTTTGTAACTAGTTTTCAAGCTCTCCCTCTACTTATAAAAGAAGGAAGAAATCCTAAACAAAAGATTCCTAGAATTCTACAGTCTAGACTCTTGAATTCTTCTTTTGCAAGTTCTAAGATCTATCTTTAGAGAAATTGGTTCCACTTTGGTTTAATTTTCTTGTTCGTCAGGTACTTTGGCATATAAAATTGTTAAATGTGATGGGCTAGTGATTTGAACTCCATATTCAAATACTAATGAACCAATTTTTTTGATTCCAATGAGAGAAATACACAATATGTTTTCCCCTATGTATATCATTTCATGTATGTATTTCCTCTTCTAAATTTGTTTAATGAAGCTATCTGTTTCACTCTCTCATGGTTGTATGCATGATGCTAGATAGTGAAAGCACCTATGTAAACACATAGTTACTTGTGTTATTTTGAGAGCCTACAATACAAGAACATATTTACTTATGCTAATTCATGAAAAATATATTCACGAGGCATAGAGCTTGAGACTTTAATTCTCAATCCACTTTTTCCACATTTTCACCTCCTCACTTTTCCATATTTATTTTGTAGATTGTTTTGTAGGATTTTGTGTTATGTGTATGCCTCTACATCAATTTCCCTCCTTTCCTTCATCCTGTTCATCTATACTACAATAACAATGTTAAATTGTGTATTGTTCTATGTTAGCCACTAGAACCAACACATTTCTCCTTGAGATTAGACATATCTGCGAGTGTGTATTTCAACCTATGTGTTTCTTTATTTTACCTTAGCAAAGGGGTATTGAACAGAGAATTGAATTATCTTTTTTCAAATTACGTGACATATGGAGTCCAATAGAAATCCTTTAGGTAATATTCAAAACAAATCCTCTCGGATGCCCTAGGCAATGACCCTTTTCTTTCAACATCGGGGTTGTCTCTGGGAGGCTTCTATATCTTCTGAAGCACTTGTGTGATAGGAGATAGAAAAAGCCACAACATATCCTATGTGTGATTAGATTTGTGGCCATCTAATGTCAATTGCAACATGGTGTCGATCCTGAAGGGAGACCTATACATCTTGGAATTCAGTTAGTGCTCCATCATATTTAGTAGTCTATAAATTGGTATGACTAGGTTGGCAACATTCTTAGTTGGCTCTATGATTTATGTGGATGATTCAAAAATTTGGCTTATGCCTCTTTGTTGTACGCGGATTGTTGAAGCCTCAACAAGAAAACAAAGTCATATGTGCCAGGACACTTTGGCGCCTCTACAATTCACTCTGATGGAGAAGGGTAAGCATAGGGGAACAAACAGAGGAAATAAATGTCAATGAGGATGTTTTGATGTAGATTGCAATGACGGCCCTAAAAATGGAACTTTATTTAGTATTATCTCCTCTCAATGTCAAAAAATTCTTTGCCTTTAGATATTTAACGTCTCCAGTATAAAGTATGGCATGGAGAGACTCTGAAGTGAACATATAATATCAATAGAAAATTTGTTCCAACTAGATTGCCCGATCCTTAAGGAATATACCAACCTAAGGTTACGTTCTCTATGCCTCTACCCTACATACTTTTTTCATGAAATAACTATTTTGATTTAGGGGAAATTATCTCGAAAACCCCTAGTATGATAGCCCATCATATATTCAACTCTTTTCCAATTATTCAATCATTACCTCAATTACCTTATTAATAGTTGACATGTACAGTTCAATTATTTTACTTCAACACTTTCCAACTTAAAAAAAAACAACAATTAAAATAACTTAAATGCAAACATGAACATGTACATAATAATACATGGGTGGGGGCAGTCCTGAATAATTACCCTTTAATGAACTTCAAATCACAATTGCTTGTTTCGTTCAGCCGAGCCTTAGATGATCGCTACCACAACCCTGTATAGAAATTACACTTCAACCATTTTTGGTTGGGCCAATCCCTAAACAACATTTTCCTCAGCGTTCAAGAATATTCATTCCACAATCTTGTCACATAGATTCCCTACTATTTGCACAAACATGTTGCATGAATGAACTCACTCAGGACCCTTTTGTGACATCCTCATGTGGCACCTTCACACTATGGCTTCTTGCAGTGCCTCTGTTTAGCGACCTCACATGACCTCATCTGGAACACCTTCTCCATGTCTTTGTGTGACCTTCCAACAACCAAACTTTAGAAAGATAATTTACAGCTGAATTTCAGACATCCCAAGGGTTCACCCTTCTATTAGCAAGCTAGAAACCCCAAATAGAATGTACACATGGTTTTCCTACCCAGTGCACTCATGGTGAGCTCATCCACAACCTACATGCTTCTTCTTTCATGTCAACTCCTTGCCTTATTTTGTTGTTCCATTTTCTCTTGTCTTAAGACTTTCACCTGTTCTCCTTTCCAAGTTGGTTGGTTTATCCTCTCATCTCCTTCCTCTATATGTATGTGACCACCCTTTACTGAATGGGTGCATCAATCCATCAGGTTGACCTTAAATTCAACTTCAAGCCTACTTATCTTCTATTCCTTAATGTTTGTACAATCCCCCTTGTGTGCATTTGGTTATTCTCTTCATGTGCATGGAACATGCCCGATGTTAAATATAGCTAATTACTCCCACATGCAAAAGTTTTCTAAATTTAGAGAGTCAGTTAACTAAGTCAAGTTGGTTTTTTGAAAAGAAAGTGTTTTTTAATATGGCATCAACAAGAATCCGGTCATTTTTTCCACCATTTAAGGGAAGGATTATGATGTGTGGGCCATAAAGATTGAGACCACATTAAATTCTCATGATGTTTATGAGTATGTCATGAACAAATTTCCAAAACTTAAATATGAAACAATTGAATGAGGCCTCATTAATGTAGAGAAGGAGCAATTGAGGAAACACAAAAAGAAGAATGTGCAGGAATTGCAACTTCCACAAAAAGTACTGGATGTAGCAGTGTTCTAGAAAATTATGACCACATCTTCATCAAATATAACATGGGATATTTTGGTGACAATCTATAGAAGTATGGCCAAAGTCAATATTGTTAAGTTGCAGAATACTAGGAGATATTTTGAAAGCCTTCAGATGAAGGAAATAAAGGTCATTGATTCATTCATGAATCAGTTCTTGACTGTCATAAACAAGTTAAGGATTTATGGTGATGACATAGAAGATCAAAAAGTGGCTGAGAAGGTCCTCAGATATTTTTCCTACCAAATTGTATGCTGTAGTAGCATCCATATAAGAATTTGTTGAACCCTTGAAAATCATTGCCTCAACATGGGGGAAAACCACCCAGTCCGGACCTTGGTTGGTAGCTCCTTTTCTATTTGTAGTAGTGGCTCTAATTAGGGATAATGGGGCTAGTTTCCAAATTTATTAAATTCTTGTGCTAATGGGGTGATATGTGTGGTTTAAATGTAATGTCTAAGCTAAAATTAATCTAATTTAAGCTAACAATCACATGCATGTTATCCTAATTTTAGCACTATCTAATTGTAAATATACCCAGGATTTGAATCGATATATGTGATCTACAATAATATCTTAAAGAAATTGGTAATAAATATCATCATCATACAAAAGTGCAATAACAACAATCAAGATCTAGACTTTCATACATAAACAATTCGGAAAGAAATAATTGCTTAATACATAAGTAAAAAGGATTATGAGATAAAAGTACCATTTATAATACGTCATAGTCATATGTTTCAACAATATTGATCTATCTTTAGTCCATTCAACACCATCTAAGAGTACTAAAGTGAAATTTCAGTAGAAGATGCTAAGTCAGATAAAAATAAATCATGTTCCATATATTTCACCAGAACTTCCTTAAATGGACACAAGTGCACGCTTTGAAGAGAGTTTCTATAAAAATTCTAGACCTCTCACTAAATGCATGACAGGGGTTTAAATACTAAAACTATAAAACAAAAAATAGATTATTACAAAAATAGTTGAGGCAGTTTAAATGACCTACCTCAATTTGTGAAGATATAAAATAAAAATGGAAATAAACAAGGTGACTAACTATCCTGCATTTGATCCTTCAGATTGCAAATGTCCATCATGGACTTTAGCTATGTTGATTGGTTACTTCAGCTTTCAATTTTCTAGTGAATATGGCATCGATTAGTGCTGGTGCCATTTTCTATGTATAAGTGGTTAGGCATTGCAGGTTCATCCATTGGCTGTGAGGTTGATCAATTGTTGCCAATATGCCTCCCGGTCTAACCTTGTTGTTTTCCTTATCACTTCTGCTCTTTCTGCTGCTGCCTGTTTCCATTATTGTTCAAGTTGTTTCAAATTAGGAAGGAAACCCAGAATGGATTCTACCACAAGATTGGCACTACACAAATTTTCATTGATATTTTCTATGACACTGTTTGTTGTGGCCGCCGCCTCTGCTATTTCCTTTCCAACTTATTTAAGTCAAGAATCCCAGCTCGCAAATAGAATTTATTTATGCGATTCTTCTAGCTTGGGCAGGTCCGCCTTTCTCCCATCTTCTCTATTTCGCCATGCGATGAAATCAGAGACCTTTTTAAAGATGTCATCATATTCAAGTCTCATCTCGACGACTTGACTTGTGAGTTTATCACTTGTTTCACAATAAGATTTCCACTGTGAAATCCTTTGGCACAGTAATTCTTTCTGTTGCATCAGTTGGGAGTTAAGATCAAGTGCTTCGGTAATAAACTGATCAATTTTTGGATGATCTTTATGTAGATTAATTATTTCATGCACATGTGCTTCCTTCTCGGCTAAGTTGGTTCGATGTTCTATTTGCATTTTTTCAAATGCTTGTTGAAGCTTGGCCAACTGTATATCTTCCTACTGGTCGGGTTTGACTTGTCGTAATTGTTATTCACTTATTAATTAAATTTATAAATGGAACACATCTACATTAAGTGTTACACATATATTGATTACATAAAACCTAATATTACAATATTATACGTTACCCAATATTTATAACCACCCCCACCTAATAAATATTGCCCACGAGTGTGGATAAATACTAATTAAAATGTAATATTATTAAATATTACATTCTACTCAATATTTCCCCTCACTCGTACTAATTTTATTGAGCACCTTCCATTATATTGAGTTTACCTTCCTACAACCGAAAACCTTGAATGCAATGAAATATATGATTACCTAATTATTATTATTACAAAAATCACAGAACTGAAAACCTGAGTGCCACGAAATATAAATGTACTCGGTTATAGTACAAAAATCACACAATGGAAAACCTAAATCGTAGGAAATTTAGATTTTTATTATTACAGGATATGCCCATTTGAATCCTCTGCTTCCTTTACCTAATTTTCTTTGCTATTCAATGAATAATCTAATCGATCTTTTTTTAAAATGTATATATATCGTTTCCAAAATTGAGTTTGTTAATATTAGCAGACACATTTTTTATTTTATTTTAAAGTAACATTACACATATCTTCAGCATATATAATATATATTAGCCCACACATATGTAGTAATGTTACACATATCTTCAGCATATACAATATTTATTAGCTGACACATATATAGTAAAGTTACACATATCTTCAACATATACAATATATATTAGCTGCACATATATAGTAACGTTACACACATCTTCATCATATACAATATATGTTAGCCAACATATATATTCTTGTTGTTTTAATGTAACGTTATATAATGTGACAACATCTCCCTCATATTTTTGTTTTAATATAACGTTATGTTATATGACAACATCTCCCTCATATAATGTTTTTAATTTAATTTTTTATTTTAATAATTTCTTTTATAATTTTATTTTAACATTTTTTTCCATTCTAATTTTAAATTATGATAAGTTTTTTTTTCTTAATTGCTATAAGTGTTTATGTTTAGTCTCTATTTTAATAAAAAAAATTAATGTTTTTTTTTTTTTTTTCAATTTCGTTAAATTTGTTTTAAGGTTTTTCCTAATATATTTTTTCAATTTTATTTATTTATTTTTAACTTAATATTTATTATTTCTTTTGTTTGAAAGTTGGCATTATATTACTTCAAAAATGAACTACATGCAACATTTGTTGGTGATCGGTGTTGCCCCACAACGAAACCAGCCCATGGACACCAATTTCGACTCTTTAAACTACATATGCTTCACTTTACCAAATTTTCTTTGAAGGGCGAAGACAGTACTAAACCTATATTATGAAAAACTACAAAATTACCATGACCATCACTGTTGAACACAAAAATTCCAAAGACTCAAAAATACCTTTGAGTACTAGATGATAAAGAGATAATTAAGAAATTCAAGGAGTTTGGTAAAGGAGGGAGGACTGTTCATAGGCTAAAGGCCATGACAAGTTGAATGAGGGTTTCTCACTATTAAAGGGACACCACCACCAACATTTTGAAGGCTCCAAGATGTTGTCGCACATCCTATGTTGAAATAGCACCTACCCCACAACCTCATCCATGCCTTGATACCACCACAATCCTACGATCCCAACTCTAATTTCACCTAGCTAGAATCCCTCGAGCCCAGCAAAATTCCAGGTTGTACTCTAGCATTAATCATTCAATGACCGATGGGCATGTAGTAGCCATGGGCCCAAATGAATACATTAAACATGAACCATTGTATCAACCTATACCTCAAGCAACGCCCCTTCTCAATTGGGCTAAGATGCCACCCCATGACACAAGTATGAAAATTCACCTTAAAGTGAATGACATAGAACAAAAGGTGATGAACCAGAGGAGGGAATCACCTTGGATTCCACCCAATTTTACCATATCGAGTGCCCAAGAGTGTCACTGCTACCAGTCAAAAGTTCCTAGGAGAGGTACATATTATTATAGGCCCTATTTAATGAGATTTCCCAAATTTTATCACCCCCACCATTGGCTAGAGATGATGGATGTGGAAATATAGCCTCAGGGTCAGTTCTCTCTTCCATGGAGACCACAGGAAGTCTATTGGTCTTCACAAACCCCGTGACCAGTGGACAACTAACCCAACTCTCCAAAAAAGAGAGGAAAGAAATATGCCTATCATTGGCACTAGGTTAGATTTTGAGAGAATGGTCATTATCAGCAGCATGGGTGCAGATACCCACCGTTTCCTTAACATGTATAATTTCCTCACTGACCTTCATTCAGGTGGTGGCTTGTACAACATTCCCACACGTGGCAACATTAAATCTCCATGGATTGATCTGAATCAGGCTGATCAAATAATGATAGCTTCCCATGATTCCAAGGGTATCGATGTGCTTGTCGACCTGAGTGGAGATGGCTTGCAGCTTGCTTGAATTAATAACAATGTACACCATGGTTGGGGATGACACATGTCGATCGAGTTGGCATTCTGTTCGGCTTGGCGAAGTATTTTCACTATGATTGGCATCCATTGGCACCCACAGTGGGAGTAACTTAATGTTAATTATGATTTAAATAATTTTTTTAATTAAATTTTGTTTAAACTTCTTCTAATTTGCGTTTATTTTGTTTTTTTTATTTGTTTTTTTTTAATTATCCATTTTATTTTTTTTAGTGTTAAATTTTTAAATCTTTTCCTTAAGTTGCGGTTTTTTTTTTTTTGAATTTTTTGTTTCTTTTTTCGTTCATTTATTTATTTTTATTTTTTGTTTAAACTTTTATCTTTTATGAGTTAATTTTGTTGTTTTAAACAACTTTTATGCTTGATTTTTTTTTTAGTGTGTTTTTGTAAGCTTGGTGGGACTACATCTTCATCATGTCCAATATATCAACCCAATCAGGATGGAGAATTGATCTAATGACTTCACATCAAGGAGTTCCTTAATGGAGCACCTGATCACCATCTATCCAAGACCATAAAGGTATTTTTTGTATATTTGGCAGGACTACATCTTCATCATGTTCAATATATCACCTCGATTACGGCAGGGCATTGAACCCATGACTTCACATCAAGGTGTGCCTTAACAGAGCACCCAATCACGTCTATCCAAGACCCCATGGAATTTTTGTGATCCCATGGACTTTTAAAGCTTGGTGGGACTACATCTTCATCATTTCCAATATATCAACCCAATCAGGATGGGGAATTGATCTAAAGACTTCACATCAAGGAGTTCCTTAATGGAGCACCTCAACACCATCTATCCAAGACCATGAGGGGTTTTTTTGTATACTTGGCAGGACTACATCTTCATCATGTCCAATATATCACCTCGATTAGGGCAGGGCATTGAACCCATGACTTCACATCAAGGTGTGCCTTAACAGAGCACCCAATCATGTCTATCCAAGACCCCATGGACTTTTTATGTGTTGTATATATATATATATATATATATATATATATATATATATATATATATATATATATATATATATATATATATATATATATATATATATAGATATATAATGTTTGATTTTTCTTTGCCATTTTTTATTTTTTTACATTTTAATATTTATTTTATTTATTAGTGTTTTTTTTAACCTTTTCTTTAACTTTTATTTCTTTCAATCTTTTAATTTTATTTTTTTTTGTTTTGTATTTTCATTTTCATTTATTTATCTTTCTTTATTTCTTCTTTTTCTTTCTTTTTCTATAGGATCTGTGTCTATCCTCGACTAGCATCATGACCCCATTATGTATCAATTTGATAGTTGATTTTAAACTTTTTGTTATAATAGATCAAGTCTTCCCCCACAATGTGTCAATTTCATGGTCGATTTTTAATATTTCATTGCAATAGGTTGCATTCACCTACACTGCATGTCGATTTGATGGTTGAATTGTAATTTTCTGTTGCAATGTGTCAAGTTTTATTAGGTTGAGATTTTAAAATATTTATAATTTTAGCATTTAAAAACGAAATTACTCTTGGTATTATGGATATTTAATTCGGCTATTCATTTTTAAAGTTTTTTTTAGTCATATAATTTTCCATAATGCGATGGTTGAAATATATTGAAAACTTACTTTTTTTGTACTCGTGATATTTCATTTTAATTCCATGTTGAAAATTTGTCAAAATTTTAAGGTTTTTCTGAGTCATGACATTTTATCTTTAATGTTATGGTTGAAAACTGTTATAAGTATTTTATCTTTAATGTCATCACTGAAAATTGTTCAAATTTTAAAGCTTTTCGGAGACATGATATTTTATCTTTAATGTCATAGTTGTAAATTGATAGAATTTTAAGGTTTTTCAGAGTCATGATATTTTATCTTTAACACCATTGCTAAAAAAGTTGAAAATTTACCCCAAAAAAAGGATGTTATTACAACATCAACACTTTTCATTTTCAGGGTATTTTTTCATGTTTAAAAATTGGCCTTCATTGTCATTTTTAAAAAATGTTGAAAATTTACCTTGAAAAAAAAGACATTGTTCTAGCATACACACTTTTCATTTCTAGGTTGTTTTTATGGTTTTTTGGGGTTTTTGGCTATAGTTATCATTTTGAAGTTACAGTTCATGTTTGATATGTTACTTTGTTTCTCCTCACAGTTCCAAAAAATGAAAAACCTATTGGAAAAGCACAGAAGGGAAGGCACAAATTTGACACACAAAAACAACACATTTTGTTTCTCTTGCCTTGGTCGCAAACTTCACTTAATTACAATGAACTTGTAGAAATTTCACCTGTAGAACAAACCAATATATGCAATGTCCTAAAGCATAATACTTGTTCTACTTCTACAAAACATTAAGAGGAAGCATAATCGAATTCATGAGCAATACCAAGTAGAAACATGCATAACTGATCAAGAGAAATAATCACACATAACATAAGATATATCTAGGGGAAAGCACCAGCATAAAATGCCAACCATGTATTATGAATCAAGTGGAGACCTTCAACAACATACAAAAAGAATCGGCTCAAAAGCTATCCTGCTCTCTCTGTAATCGGAAGATGAAGATCATAGACTACCTAGGCCTCAATATATAGGCCACAAGTCCTCCAATATCCTATAATAGATCCTTCTCCATGCAAGGAATACTTACTAGAAATATCCAAGCATATTATAGGACATTGTCCCTCATCTAATCTCAATTGGGTCTCTGTTTAAACTGACATGCATCAGTTATCCATGAGTGAATCCTCAGTTATCTAAAATAATAGTTGTCACATGCTTGCAAGCATTAAAAAACTATATTTTATTATTTTAACAACTTGTTAAAATAATCTACCTGGACTTGACTAGTTAGAACTAAGTCAACTAATTCTCTCATTATAGAACTCATACTTATTCCCTCAATCAGTGGAGGAAATTAAGGATAAATTCCTTAATCAGTGGGACAGCTCATGTGCATGCTCACAAAGATTTCAAATTCGAATTCCCTTAACTAATTAACTCAACTGGATTAATTAATTAATATTTCCAACTGCTGTTAAGACCAAAATTAATTTTACTTCCTATAGACAGACTAGTGACTGCTATAAATAGGAAGGGACCCAGAAATGCTATTTTTAGAACTTTCTATTTTTAGGAGTTTCACCTCTCACCCAATGTGGCCAATGAACTCACTGGCCAAACTGCTATTTTTAGACATGTTATTCTTAGCAGGTCTATTTTTAGCACATTCTAAATTTAACGTTTCTTGCTGCACGTTTTTCAACAGAACCCGTTGGGGGTATTTATAACTTTTAACAAAAAACTCGACTGATACTCCAACATGTAAGAACACACTAATTTAAACCTTTCCCAAAATAATATTAAACTCAAACACACATTCATTTCACTTAATTAAATCACACTAACACTACTTGACTCAAATTCTAAATTTTGGCAACTCTACATTGGGAGTTATTAGTTATATTTAATACTCCCCCTTAATTACGACTGCTAAACTAAAACATGACTCATGGAAACTCAATCATCCTTATTCTTCTAAGCCTCAGTTAGGCTTAAAACACCTAATCTTCCTCTATGAAACTCAAACACATATTTTTCTAATGGCTTAGTGAATATATTGACCAATTTCTCACTCAATTTACAAGGCTTTAAATAAACTTCTCCATTTCTCACAAGTTCTCTAATAAAATGATATCTTGTATTAATATGTTTTTTGTTTTGACGAAACACACTATACACGGATAGTGTCATGGCTGAGGTTTTTTCATAATATATTGTTGTTGATCACTCTTGTTTTATTGAAGTCCCTCCAAAACTCTTCGTAACCATAATTTTTGACATGACGCTGATGTTCCACTACATATTTTACTTCTGATGATGAAAGTGACACAATAGCCTTCTTATTAGATGACCATGATATCACACTTGAGCCAAGATGAAATGCACCACCGTGAGTGTTTTTCCTATCTTACAAACATCTTACAAAATCATTGTCATTATATCCAACCAAATTCTTCTTATCTATACTTTCATACAATATGCCACAGTTTGTATTTTCTCCTATGTATCTCAAAATTCCTTTTCCATCTTTCCAATGCAAGTCTTTTGGAGACTCCATAAATCTAGAAATCAAACTAACTCCTTGCATAATATTTGGTATTGTAGTTGAGAGATACATAAGGATACTAGCCAATCTTTTGAATCGAGTTGGATTGACATCTGATCCTTCCTCATTCTTCCTTAACATTATACATTTTGCTATTAGTGTAGGACCAAGCTTAGAACTTTCCATCATGAATCTTTTCAACAATTATTAGCATAATTATTTTCAGAAATAGAAATAACTTTCTCTGATTTCTTAACTTCTCTGCTAAGAAAATATTTCATAACACCAATATCGTTCCTTCCAAATTATTTCTTCATTGTTTCTTTAAACACATCTAATTCAAGATTATGAGTATAAATCATATCATCCACATACAAGCAAACAATCAAAATTTGACAATTCTCATTTACCTTTGTGTACAAGATCAATTCAATGTCGCTTCTGCAAAATCCATTCTTGATCATATAATTGTCAATTCTACTTTACAAGGATCTTGGAGCTTGTATGAGTCCATAGAGTGCTTTCTTAAATTTATAAAAATTGTCTTCCTGGCCTTCAAATTCATAACCTAGAGCATGTCGCACATAGGTTTCTTCTTCCATGATTTCATTCAAGAATGTTGGTTTCACATCCATTTGATACGCTTGCCACTTTTTCTCAGTTGATTTTGCATAAACTTATCTTACAACATCCAAACTGGCTACCAAAGAAAAGTTTTCTCCAAAGTTTGTTCTTGGTTGCTATGAGGACCTTGTTGGTACAAGCCTTGATTTAAATATGTCAATCTCTCCTTTATCTTGTAGATATTTCTTGTACACCCACTTCATACAAATGAGATTCTTATCTTTTTGTAAATCAATCAAATCCTAAGTATCATTATTATTTGTAGATTATATTGCTTCGTCCATATCTTGTGCTGAATTTTCATCTCTAATGGCTTCTTCAAAACATCATGCTTTTAGGCTTCAAATCTATGATGATTTTGTAAAACATTTTTTTTTTTAATTGCAAGCATTCCTCGATTTTATTCCTGATAGCTATGCAAGCTCCTCAGATCTTATATTCCTTCCTCAGCTCTGATACCAATTCTTTGGAAAGGCAAAGGAGGAAAGGCACAAATTTAACACACAAAAGTAACACAAGTTGTTTATCTTCTATTGACCACAAAATTTATTTAATTACAATTAACTCATTATGGGGTATTAATACTTCTTAACTAACAACTCAACTAATGCTAACTTCAATATGCAAACACTCACCAATTCAACCTTTCCTAAAATAAAAATAAACTTCAAATGGAACTCACTTCACTCAATTAACTCACACTAACACTAATTAACTCAAAATTTAAATCTAGACTTCTATGCATGTGGGAGTAATCAACTATCTTTAACAGAACCTACAAGTGGACATGCAATGCCTTCCATATCAAATGCAACAACCTGAGGTATCGTATCCAGGAGACCAAGGCAGAGAGCGTAAGATATGATTAACAAATCTAGTACAATCAGTGTCAACTAGATTGCTTGATAATTTATAATAAAGAAACTATAATTTCAAAATATTTAAAGTGAATTATATTAGTTTATTTTGATGTTAGTTAAATATTACTACGTACGTAGGATTTTCAATATACTCTCTCTATATGGTTTTTTCTGAAGTTTAGTAATACATTCTGGGCATAATGAATCTCGCCTAACAAGGATAGTTTTAAAACACTATTGCCTTTTCTCTCGAAAAACAATGGTAATGGTTATAGATTTTCTAAAATTGGGTTATTTTTTTATAATATAATATAGTTTTATTATATATATATATATATATATATATATATATATATATATAGATATATATATATGTTTATTTTAATTTTAGTTAAAAATAAGTTTTTGGGGCATATCATTTGTACATGGCTATGAAATTGAACTCTTATAAGGAGGTTCAAATTCCCTGATTCCCATGTAGAAGGGGCATACGTAGGCTCCTAGAGGATATATTTGTAGTACATGGAATTTAACACATGCCCTATGAGGTTTATGATTCCTTCATATACAAAAAAAAATAAAAAAGTCACTATGAAAAAAATTATTAATAATTTTAATAATTTTTTTTAACAACAGTACAACTTTATGGAGCGTTGGAATTGGTAATTTTGAAAGATTGGCTTTCATTATTGCATTGGATACATCCATTTTCACTATTACACCTACATAGAATTGTTAACCATGGTTAAACATGTTCATCCCTTATCAATCATAAGCAACCAAAGGTAACATGGTCAATCATGATGAGCTTGGCTAAATGATGTTTGGCCATGGTTAACATGGCTAACATAATTAACCCTGGCCAAATATGGTTTTCTATTCTACATAGTCAACCATAGCCCACATGGTAAATCATAGTCATTTGTAGTTAGATGTTGACAACCATGGTTAACCATCTTCACCCATAATCATCCATAGTTGACCACATTCAACCTTTATCAAACAAGCTCAACCATGGTAAAAAATGGTCAAACATGGTCACTAAGTTAAACATGATCAACATGGTCATCCATGGTCAAGTTTATTCCACTAAAATCTATCATCTATATCCCAGGTCAACCATGGTAATCTTGGTCAATAACTGTTGACCATGGTTAATTAAGGTTGGCCATAGTAATCCAGGTCATCCATAACTAAGCAAACTCAATCAATGGCAACGAGAGTCAACTAGTATCTATCTCAATCAACCATGCTCAGCCTAGTCAACCCTCTGTAACCAATAAAGTAGCCATTATTGTAACATTAACATTAACATCAATGTAATGTCAACCATAGTCAACATTGATGTAACAATATAATAAACATCAACATTAATTTAACATTTTGAGATTAATGTAGCACAAATACATTGTTACGATAATAATTGACCACGATCAACCTTGATTAATCATGGTCAACCACTGTCTACCCTCCACAACTATTTTAAACTATAGTTAGTCAACATAAACCATAATAAACAAAAACATTAATAAATTTAGTTAATATATAATGATTACTGACATTTTCCATCTTAACACATTAATAAATCTGATTAATATATACAAATTAATGACATTTTGCATGTTTTATATATTATTGCACTAATTTTTTATTAAATATGTTCTAATATATAAACATCGATACATAAATAATAAACAATATTATATTTATACAAAATTAAAAAATACAAACCAACAAAAAAAAATCAAATATAATCACTAACCAATATCACTATATTCTTTAGTTAAGAATGAGGCTCATGAGAAAATCCACAAACTCTCAAACAATTAACCATTAGATAAAAAATGGCTTAACAATACACAAATTCCAACTATTCTAGAACAAGCGATTATGTTGCATCATACTTTTATTTCCAAATGATATTATAAGTATGTAATAATAAAGGCTTTACCAAAATATTTAATGCACAATTTTATGATAACTTGAATAGAAACCATTTTTAATATATTATTAATATATTAATAAAATCGATTATTTATAATATTATTTCTTACTAAAAACATTGTTTATTTTTTATTTTTTAATTATTTGGTTAAAAAATTACATATATAGCCAATATTAAAATCTAATACATATTTTGTATGAAAATTAATTAATTTATTCTTATAGAAGGAAATCTCAATATTATGTGCCACCTAATCACTACTAATATTTTGTGTTGAAAATGTATGTCGTGTTTTATATGCAGTTGTCTGTAATGAGATTTTTTGGAAGTTTTTCCGGTGGGTTTTTCTGGTCAAAATCCGGAAGTAATTTATTGGAATTGCAAGCTTGATAGCTAGTTTCTGCATAATCAAAGTGTCCGAGGGGTTTTTCAAGGTGCTTAAACCAAATATGCAGTTAAAAAACCATTTTAAATAATACAAATCAAGATTTAACCTCAATTTTTTCCTCGGATTCCATCACCGGAATCTCCAAAAAATCGCATTATAAACAACTCCGTTTTATATAATTTGTGGAATAAGTCATTAAAATAATAAATTGTCGATAAAAGAAATAACGTATTAAAATAATAAATGGTTGATAAAACAAATAACGTATTACGATTTTCCGTAACAAAACTATTGCTCAATGAGAAGATAGGTCATTAAAATAATAAATGGTTGGTAAAAGAAATAACGTATTTTTCGTAACAAAACTATTGCTCAATGACAAGATAGCAAAAATAACATAAATGTCATATGTATGATTTAATTTTATGCATTAACTTAATTAGTGAGTTATTTAAATGTTATTGTGGAGAGATATTCTTATGTAGATGTTGGAATGTTTAATATTTTTATTTAGTTAAAATAAAATTAAAATTAAAAAAAAATTAATTCATGTTTTTTTTAATATTTTATTATTGTATTTTTATTTAATATGGTATATTTAAATGTTAATAGTTGAACTAGCTTAGATCTATTTTTATTTTGGATTCACTGAGCTCAAAAGAGGTTTGCATTCGATGAGAGTATTTGAGGTTTTATCTTTATTTAAGATTTTATCCTTCTCTAGATTTAGGTTTGTGTGTTCATTTAATAACTAAGTCGTTTAAGTATGTCTATTTTGAAATAAGGGTTCGAAAACTTCAATATAATTATTAAAAATTATGAAATGGATGGGAGAGATTTAGCATCCATATAATATTTTAGAATATTTTTAATAATATACAGAAATCAAAGCATGAGATTTCTTTCTAAAATAGTTATTTTTTGTCTTTTTAATTTAATTCATTAATTAGAAAATTGTCATTTGAAAAGGTGTCATATAAAATGATTTACAGTTTCTTCGGCATGTGGTATTGGTAGGTCATGGTACTAGCTCATGCTATTATAACATGACATATTTACAAATTAAGAATCTCCATGATTAAAAATCTTGTAACATGTTTTTTTTCAAATGTACATATGTTTAAGTTATATAATTAATTTTTTTATGGTTAATCACAATAATTATTATTTTAAGTAAAGTTGTTGTAATAACTTAAGAAATTTACTTTGTGACTTGAATTTTAAGTTATTACTCTTTTACATTGCAACTATGATTGAAAAGATAAGAGTGATAAATAAATAAAAATATTGGTGTAAATATTTAATTTTAAATAAAAGAAGAAATTATTTTTGTATGTTAATATTGTTGGAAACATGTTAAAGATACATGTGAGATTAACTCCTAACTATAAGGAAACATTTCAAATTGATTATACACAAGGAAGGAAGGAACAAAAAGAAGAAGAAAATTCTAGTTTTTCCATTATTATTCAGGAGAATAGTCGGTAGAGGCACACAATTAGAAAACTTCATGATTGGAGATAACTCTCATGAGATGGAACATGTACCAAACTAATTGTGGGAGATAAATACAGTCTATTTGAAAATAAAACTAGTGGGAGTGAAAGGCTAGTTTTGAACGTAGAGGATTAGCAGGACACTCTTAGGGGTTCATGTGGAAATTTTAACAATGATTTCCAAATAATTTCCTGGCAAATACAAGTGGAGCTCGGGAGAACTAACAATAAAGTTTGTTTAAGGTTGGGAGAAATGTGGAAGCCTTTAACTTATTCCCTAAAAGAACTTAGATAAGTAAATGCCTTATTTAACTTGTGAATAATAAAAATGTACATGTTGAGACTGTTTAGGAAAAGATAGAACATATGATTATTTTAAAAGATAGGGATTCTAGAAAATCATAGAATATTAAATGAAAAAATAATTGTTGTTGACCAAATGACATGAATATATTTGTAATAAGATATGAAAATGGTTATTTATATATGTGTAATAGGTAATGAAAATGGTTATTTAGTTATTTGTGCCTGTTCCAGGTACAGAAAGAGTGCCGAAGTGCTAGGAAAAAAGCCCTTCTAGTCACTCGAAGTGGTAAGAAGTTACCTAGAAATTTCTCTTGGAATTCTCTAACTCGAAATAATGTAAAAATATAATGACATGGTAAAATTATTGATTAGACAATCTCTTGAACAAGGATAGTACGAGGTGGTAAGCCTAGGTATTTATACATAGATATAAAACTGAAAGAAAGTCTTGCTGGCATCAAAATGTGTGTAATGTGTGTTTTAGGAACAACAGAATAAAAGAAATTGGAAATATATGTCTATATTTAAAATTGAGGCCAAATTTTTTATCATGTTCAGGTGAGTTGTGCATACTTATATAAAACAATTATTTTTTTCATATTCCCAAGCACAAATAGTCAAACAAAGGTGAGTTCGGGATTAGAAGACCTAACGTGGTCGCCATTACAAGTGCAGACTAGGTTTCTGGCCTAGTATATATTTCACTAAAATAAAGACGTCCCGCATTACAAGTGCACACTAGGTTTATTGCCTAGTATATATGCCATTAAAATAAATTACAGTAATTTTGTGCCTTGAAAGAAGTAAATTGATATATCTAATAAATTTTGAAAAGCAATAGTATGGTTCCATACATTAAGAGTAGAGAAAAAAACTGTATATCTAGTAAGCGTAAAATGTATGTTGGAACTTTAAACTAAATATACTATCAAATCAATTGAAGAGACCAAAGCTAATTAAAGTAGGGAAGTAAATTGAGTTATTTTCTTTTTTGGAAACTTCAATATAAATGGAAACATATAGAGAATATACTACTGACAATTATTCGGCATAAAATGGATTTAAAAAGTTATTCTTCCCATTTCTTCTAACTAGAACAAATAGTTTTTTAAAGTAGCCATTGTTGAAAATAGCAAACAAGAAATGTTAAAAATAGGATCTAGAAATTCCAATTTAATTTGTTCTTGAATTAAATTATGAATTAAGATTGTAATTATTTTCTCATAGCAACTTGTTGTAATAGTTAACTAAGTTCAGTTGGCTTAGTTAACTTAGAAATTTCTAGTTGGAAGTATCGTAGAGGTCATGTATATGTTCTCCCTAAGTTTTAGGGCTTGAGGATGAGCTTATTTATGAGTTGTAATTAGATAACTTAGTTTACTTTTCTGAGTTATGTTCAGTTAAATTAGTTCTAACTATTTGTGGAACCAATAGAGGATGATTCCACAAGTGTCACTCTAGTTAACTAAATATTCCTTCATTAAAAACTCATGTATGTCAATCCTGAGAAAGACCCAATTGAGACTAGAGTGAAAGGATAGTGTACTATCAATTGTATGATTTACTGAGCTACAAATATCATGCATGCAATCAGGAAGAGGACCTAATGCATTGCGTAGTTTTGAGGAAGGATATCCCACATTAAATATGGGTTATTTCAAAAAGGAACAGTGCAAGGAATTAGGAGCTTGGAGAGTAGGAGAAGAGGCTAGAGATTGGCTTCAACTTGCTTGTGAGAAAGGATATTGATCATACCGAGTACTAGGATTTCTCTTGTGAGAAAAATAATTTTATTATCATTTTGGATTTCTGATTAATGAAATATAGATAGTAGGGGTTTTGAGATGAGGATTACCCCAGATACATCTTGCGTTATGTGCCATTGATTTATATTCCTCTTGTTCATATTGTTTTCATCAATCTATTGGTTGAAAATAGTAGATTCTTGTCCTATTCTTTAGTAAATTGCATGATCTTGTGAAGCTATAGGAAATTCTACAGCCATATTCTGATAACATTCATAATTTGAATTATAGAGTAGATTATAACTATTGTTCTAGAAAATAAAAGATACAACTATACAAGACTCCTTTCGATGTCGAGCTAAGTAAAAGAAACTTCAATATGAACAACCCTCATAGGGAGTCAGAACCTTTATACATTCAAAAATAAATCTTGATAGAGGTGAAACAAATATTATATAGAAAATGGGGCATGTCCTTGAGAATGATTACCACTTTTCCCAACAAATAGGAAGTAGCTTATGGCCAAAATAAAGCCCCCGACTCCAAATCAAAACATTAGTATACAATATGACTAACCAATAGTAAGCTAGAGGGATGTTGTTGCATCAAAGTCCTGACAAAATTAAAAGATTAAATAAGAACCTATAGCCATCGAAGGAAAAACCAAAACGAAGGAAAATAATCCTTGACACCTTCTAGTATGCTTTCATTTATAAAGAAAAACCCTATTTCCACTAAAGTGTACCTTTGACGGAATGAGCAAGGTAAACAATAGTTCTAGTTTACTAGAAGAGTTTGTCAAAAGGAAAGAAAAATTAAGAACATAGGGTTATATTTATTACACTTGTGGATGTAGAGTAGAGTCGTCGTTCTTTTGTGAGGAAAAGGAGTAATTTAGCTTCATTAACAAGCCATATAAGGAGTCAAATAAAATCCCTTGAGGAACGATAACATCAAGGTAAGGGTTTGATAAACATACCATCATGAATCTCAACATAATAACCTGCTAGAATTGCCAAAGTCGAACCAAAAACCCTATGAAACATTATTGCGATGTCAAGAGAAACATTAATGCAGATATACGATAGCTACGAACACAGCGAAGTAGTGAATAAATACTAATGGAGGACAGTGATAGTATAAACTAAAAACCCATATGAAAAAAAGAAAGGAGAACAAAGTACTGATGAAATTTACTAAGTGGGAAAAATAAAGCCACACTATAATCAGGGACCTTATCCAAAATTGGGCTTGGATGGCTTCGAGTGAAACCAACTAAAAACGTGAAAGTAAATTCTTTAAAAAAAAATTAAAAAATCCCCTTATTTATAATATTGTTTGGAAGAAAAATTGCAAAGCTCATTTTCACCACTGATGCCATAACACAATGAGTCAATGGTGGTGGGGTTTGGATGGCTAGTTACACTAATCAATCCCCACCATTACTTGATTTTTCTTTGTAAAATAGTGGAGATATTGCATATGGTATCCGAGTAAAATGGGTTAAAATATTATGGCCTTTGAGATGAATACACTTTTATTAATTAAATAAATGTTTCTATTTATATAGAATAGGAAAAACACTGAACAAGATGAATAGAATAACAGAACCGCATGGAAGTACGCATAGAGGAAAAAATTATGTGCATTTGGGACAATGAGCACAAGTACTGATTAGGGAGCTATTAAATATGATGAAGGAATCACAGAAAAACATGGTAAATCTATCTGCAAGACGTGAGCACTTACTGAAAGATAGTGCTGAATAAAAGAAACTTATTAAGGATCTGATTGATAAATCAAATCCCATAATAGTAGAAAAAACGAGGGATGAGGAGAGTAGAGGAGAAACATATAAGTGGAAAATTGTTGAGAATATGGAGAAAATTAAGTAGTAAAAATATGAATAAGGGAAGGAGCATAACTCATAAAAAAATAATACAAAATTGGGAAAAAAAATCAAAATAGAACTCCAT
Organism: Pinus tabuliformis; assembly: GCA_031772625.1. Classification (NCBI taxonomy): domain Eukaryota; kingdom Viridiplantae; phylum Streptophyta; class Pinopsida; order Pinales; family Pinaceae; genus Pinus; species Pinus tabuliformis. The sequence goes on from CM062816.1 coordinate 400,163,404, forward strand.
GGAGAATTAAAAAAGATAAAACCTCCAACTTATGATGGGGAGAAGGAAGAAGAAGTTAAGTCGTGGATGCTTAATATTAATAAATACTTTCAAGCATATGATTATTCTACAAAGTTAAAATCTAGTTGGCTACTTAAAAGTTGTAGGGAAAACCCTCTCTATGGTGGGAGGAAAGGAGGAAAGTTCACAACTTAGATGATAGAGAGCTTAATTTGGAGGAATTTTGGTGGTTGTTTAAGGAAAGGTAGTTGATTAAGTGTTATTTTGACAAAGGATAAATAATTCCATGGTCTCAAATTGGGTTAGATGTTGATGGAAAAATTCATAACCAAGTTCACTCACCTATTACGATATGTGTCATACTTAAAAGAATAAAAATAAAAAGTACAACAAATTCTAAACTTCCTTCCACTCTCATTTAAAGAGAAATTGAATACGATGATCCAAAAACTGGGGATGAATCCATTAGGATGGATAGAATATGCTATCAAAAATCCAAGTGGAGAAATAAAAATATAAACACATGGTCTAATAATAAGAATGATTGAATGGGTCAGGGTGGAAAGGATAGAAATTATAGGACATTTAAACAACCTAGTAAAGGTGTCCATAACCAAAAGTTTAGTAGAAACAACAATCAAACACTAAGACCATAGCTCTAGACCCAGGATGGGTCTAAATAGGTAGAAATAAGTAGTAATGGCATTAATGAGAAAATATAGGAAACCTTTCAAATGTTGGTGTTGCGAAGAAACCCGTTTGTTAAAAAAATGACCCTATAAAACTAGATACATGCAAAACCTGAAAAACCTCTGAGAGTCCTCCACTATCAATGATGTCGACATGCATATACTATAGATAGATGCATATTTGGAAGGACACAAAGAACACCATCAATATATTGTGGTGCAGATATAAGGTGCTACTGTTAACTGATATGTTTTTGTATAAATAGACCATGGTGCCAGCTAGAGTTATGTTAGCCGTCATGGGGTGGAAAATTTTAAGTTAAAGTCTAATAAATACAAAAATTCATGGTTGGCTCAACTAGCCACTGGAACAAAAATAAAAGTTACTAATTTGGTAAAGGCATTCCCGATTATACTACATGGAAATAAAACTACCATAAATTTTAATATACTACCATTACACTCATATGATGCTCTAGTGGGGATGGATTGGCTAGAGAGGCAATAGGAAAATGTTAATTTCCTTGATAAAACCATCACCTATACATCAGAAAATGGAGACACCTAAATTATAAATGGCATGCTCATTACCATTTATGTGCGCCAGATATCTATGCTACAATTGAAAATTACTGCAAGGAAGGCATGTAAACATTTTTCTATTCATGGGAGGACCTCTCATTGAAAAAATAAATTGTCTTTAAATGAAGTGGAAGTTGCCCAAGGCTAACAAGATGTATTTCCTAATGAAATTCTTATTTTACGGCCTAAGAGAGATATAATGTTTTCCATAGAGATAATACCATGGGAAGCCCTATTTTTTAAGGCTCCATATTGAATGCATGTACTGGAATGGATGGATTCGAAGATGCAGTTGCAGGAATTACTAAACAAAGGGTACATCTGATGTACCGTGTCACCCTATCATTCACCTGTCATTTTTTCGAGAAAAAGGGATGGACCTTTTAGGTTGTGGATTGATTATTGTCAGTTCAATAAGTTAAGAGCTGAAAATAAATATCCTGTACCCAGGATGATAGATGATTTGTTTGACCAACTCAAGGGAGCGATATTGCCCCCTAAAATAAACCTCAGATTTGCTTACCACTAGCTGAAAATTAAAGAGGAAGACATACTAAAGACATCCTTTCGAACACGATTGGACATTATGGATTTATAGTATTTTCTTTTTGACTTGTGAATGTAGCCACTACTTTCATGTGTTTGATGAATATTATGTTCAGTAAGTTCCTAGATAAGCTAGTATTAATTCTTATAAATCCAAGATCTGGGAAGAGCATAAGTATCACTTGGACATAGTAATAGAGACCCTACATGAAGACCCATTATGTGCTAAATTTAGCAAGTGTGAATTACACCTAGACAACATAGGATAGCTTAGGCTTGTAATCTTGAAAGAGGGGATAACAATGGATCCAAAAAATGTAAAGGTCATTTTTGATAGGTCAATCCCAAAATATATGGTTGATATAAGGTCATTTATATGAATTATTGGTTATTATCACAAATTTATAGATGGTTTATGCAAGTTAGTGTATCATATAACCTCCTTGCAGAAGAAAGGAGTGAAATTTGTGTGGACATAAACATGTCATGAAAGTTTTGAAACGTTGAAACACTTACTTAATACTACCCCTATCTTAAAAATAACAAACCATGCTAAGGACTTTGTGGCATGAATTGATGCTTTCTTGGAGTGCCTTGGGGGTGTGATCATGCAAGAAGGAAACATGGTTCCCTACGAATCTCACAAACTGGGAGCATGAAAAAAAATATGCATTATACGATATTGAGTTGGCAACAATGATCCATGTGTTGGTTGTGGCGCTTGATTATCTTCTTTATTCATAGGTATCACCACATTGGACCACAATTCGTATTTGGGTAGCAACTCCACCCATTTGTTCGTCTCTACACGGGGCAACGATGATTTTTATGAGGCACCCCCCCCCCCAACAAGGATTCGAGGGAAACAGTCCTCAAGCTAAAAATAGATATAAAATTGACTTGTAAAATGTGGTAATTTCATAGTCAATATCAGTTGTTCATTAGGTGGATATCTCACAATAGAAGTTATGTTTAATTTAGGATGTTTTTCCCTAGAAGGAAACCCTCGTTATATATGATGGAACTGTATTGTGGCTATGTATGTGTTTATTCTGAGCGAGAAAGAGAGAGGAGATTGTGTGAGAGTGGAGAGGAACTTACAACGGATCTGCTGCAAGTTGTATGTCCTCATTTTGTTGGATAATATAAAAGGAGGGACTTGTAGTTTCTCCATGGATGTACCCCAAATTAGGTGAACCATGTATATCTATGTCTCTCTTGTTTTATGCATTTTCTATCTTTATGTTTTTGCAATATTTTTTTGTTTTCCATTACTCTGTAATATATAATTTTCTAACTACTAATATCAAAGAAGAAGGTCTATTTGGATGAAAAACTTGTAGGAGAGAAAGGTTCCTAGTTCAAGTGGGAGAAATGGAAGAAGATGGTAGGTTTACGGTCGAAAAATTAATGGCCAAAACTAGTAGTTGTAGAAGATGCAGATGGAAGATTATCTATATCAAAAAGATTTGTGCCTATCATTGAGTGGAAAGACAAAGAAATCGATGAGTATGACTGACACATAATGGGATATTCTTGATAGAAAGGCACTTGGAAAAATATGACTTTACCTAGAAAATTCGATAGCCTTTAGTATTTCAAATGAAACGACGACAGAGGGTTTAATGTCGGCATTGGGAAAACTATATGAAAAATTGTTGGCCTTAGATAAGGTATTTCTTATGAAGTGTTTATTTAATATGAATATGTCATAAAGTGGATATGTTGTTGATAATTTAAATGAATTTAATACGGTCACGACTCAGTTAAATTCTGTAGGGGTAAATTTTTATGATGAAGCTAGAGCTCTGTTATTTTTGTGCTCATTGCTAGAAAGTTGGAATGCTTTAGGTATGGCCATTAGTAACTTTGTCTTTAGATCTAGTGCTTTAAAGTTTGATGATATTGTCAGTGCAATCCTTAGCAAGGAAATATGACAGAAAATCTCTGGTCAGACATCAGGTAATGCTTTGACTACATATACTAGGGGAAGAAAAGTGGAAAGAGGAAAGAGCTAAGGATATCTCAATAAGTCAAGGAAAGGCAGATCCAATTCTAGATCGGTGATAGTGTGTTGGAAATACAAGAAGAAAGGACACCTGAAGAAATATTGTAAGAATTGGAAGGGAAAATAGGGACATGCACAACAAGAAAACAACCATGAAGCAGATGTGACAGGTGATGTGTTGCAATATTCTTTTATTCTTTCATTGGAAAATATTATTGATGCTTAGGTGGTAGATTTAGGGGCCTCATTTCATGCCACGCCCAATAGGAAACATTTTCATGATTATGTGCAAGCCGATTTTTTACAGGTTTGTTTGTGTGATGATAAACCCTATAAAATCATTGGAATTAGTAAAGTTTTCATAAAATAGTAGAATGGAAACAAATGACTATTGAAGGGGGTAAGGCATGTTTCAAATCTGAATAAAGATCTAATTTCAATAGGGCAGTTGGCATGTGAATGTTGTGTAACTACTTTTAGAGATAAAACTTGGAACGTCACTAAAGGAGCCCTGTTAATACAAAAAGGAGAAAAGGTTTGTACATTGTGTTTATGCAATGGTATTTCTAATTTTGTTAATTCTTTAACCTCTATAGGAGAAGATACAACATTGTGGCATCATAGTCTCAAGCACATGAGTGAGAAGGGGATGTAGATTCTTCACTCAAGAAATTTGTTTCCAGGTTTGAAGCATGTTGATTAGGAATTTTTTGAGAATTTCTTTTATGAAAAACAAAAGAGAGTCAGATTCCTCCGAGTTGGGACAGAAAATAAGAGAGAAAAATTAGTGCTTGTGCATACATATGTATGAGGACCTGCTCAGGTATTTTCTCTCAGTGTCTCTCATTAGTATGTTCATTTTATTGATAATGCAACCATAAAAACATGGATTTATTGTATTCAACATAAATTTTATGTATTTGATACTCTCAGGAAATAGAAAGCTTTGGCTAAAAATGAGATAGGAAAAAGGTTGAAGTTTCTCAGATGAGATAATGGAGGTGAGCAATACAACAAAGAGTTTTATAAGTATTGTTCATAGCATGGAATTCACAGAGATAAGGAAGTTCCAGCAACACCACAAGAAAATGGTGTGTAAGAAAGGATAAATAGGATAATCATGGAGTGTGAAAGCTGCATGAGATTGCATGCAGGAATGCCTTTACAATTTTGGGCAGATGTTGTAGATACAATTGTTTATCTAATAAACAGAGGTCTTTTAAGTTCCTTGTCTGGAGGTATTCTAGAGGAGGCATGGACAGGTAAAAAGGTAAACTAATATTTTTTAAAGGCTTTTTGTTGTGAAGCCTTTGTCCACATTAATAAATAAAATAGAACAAATCTTGAGGAAAATTCAAAGAAATGTACCTTTATTGGGTATGGTGTTAATGATCTTGGTTATCTCTTATATGATTATGAAAATCACAAAATCATTAGGAGATGAGATTTCATATTCAACGAAAGGGTTTTGTATAAGGATTGGATGCAAGAAAAGAAACAGGAAAAAGAAAATAAAGAATACAAAGTGCTTGATGAGATCATAGAAAAAGTAAAGGTGCTTGAAAATCATAATGATCAACATCCATAACAACAAGAAAAACCACAATAGCAACATGAACCTCAAACACCTGAAAGTGGTGTTAGAAGATCTACCAAGATAGGTAGAGCCCCTCAATGATACTCTCCTTCATTATATTATGTATCGTTGACTAATTCTGGTGAACCAGAATGTTATGAAGAAGCAGTGCAGGTAGAAATCATGAAGAAGTAGGAGATAGCCATGAAAGGAGAGATGGACTCCTTGGTACATAACCAAACTTGGGACTTATTCAAGTTTCCTGCAAGTAAAACAACATTGTAGAATAAATGGGTTTGCAGATTGAAGGGAGAATATGGAGGTAGAAAAGTGTATAATGGTAGACTTGTGGTGAAGAGGTTTGCACAAAAAAGGTTATATAATTTGATGAAATATTTTATCATGTTGTTAAAATGACTTTAATTGGAACTATTTTAAGTGTAGTAGCAGCTAAAGATTTTCACCATGGGAAGTTAAATGTAAATACAACCTTTCTCCATGGGTATTTGGAGGAAGAGATCTATATGTATCATACACAAGCATATGAGGGAAAGGGAAGGATAAAATACTATGCAGGATGAAGAAGAGCTTGTATGGCTTAAAACAGGCTCCAAGGAAGTGGTATCTAAAATTTGACAGGTTTGTGTTTGAACAATGTTATACTAGATGTCACACAAATCATTGTTTTTATCTCAAAAGGAAAAATGATGGAATCCATATTATAATGTTATTGTATGTAGATGACATGCTTGATGCAGGGTCTAACATGTAGGAAATAGCTGTGCTCAAAGGAAAATTGGCAAATTCATTTGCAATGAAGGATTTGGTTGTTGAAAAGAAAATCCTTGGTATGAGAATAACTAGAGATGGGGAAAATAAAATTAACATTGTCTCGAAGTGAGTACACATAAAAGGTGTTGAAAAGATTTAATATGCGGAATGAAAAACCAACTATTATACCTTTGGCTATCCATTTCAAACTAAGTAAGGAGATGTGCCCTAAGACCCAGGAAGAGATGGATTATATGTCTAACATTCCAAATGCATCAATACTTGGAAGCTTAATGTATGCAATGGTCTACACAAGGCCTGATATTACACATGTAGTGGGAGTTGTAAGCAGGTACATGAATAATCTAGGAAAATAACATTGGACTGCAGTGAAGTCGATTATTAGGTATTTTAGAGGTACCATATATCAAGTATTATGGTTTGGTGGCTCAAACATTTCGCTACAGGGATATGTCGATACAGATATGGCAGGTGATAAAGATAGCAAGAGGATCACCATAGCATGTATGCTTACTGTAGGCGGAACAACTGTCAGTTGGGTTTCAAAATTGCAAAGTGGTATTGCACTCTCAAAAACAAAAGGAGAGTATGCTGCTCCTATAGAGGTTAGTAAAGAAATAATTTGGTTACAAAGCTTTTTGAATGAATTGGGTAAGAATCAAGAGTTGGGAAGGTTATACAGGGACAACCAGAGTGCCATTCATCTTGCAAAAGACTCTCCACTTAATTCCAAGAATAAACATATACATGAAAGTACCATTTCATATGGTTAGTGTTGGGAGATGGAAAAATGAAGCTGGAAAAGTTACACACCAACGAAAATATTGCAGATATGTTAAAAAAACTTGTAATCAGGGAGAAAATGAGATACTACAAAGTTTCAATTGGTCTTCAAGTATGATGATGAAGATGAGAAACATACAATTTCAAAGCAGAGTCATTGTTCAGCAAATGAAGCAGCGGTGGAGTTTCTATAATCAATCTCCAAGTGGGAGATTGTTGGGTGTGGAGCTTGATTATCTTCTTTATTTAGAGGTATCGCGCATTGGACCCCAGTTCATTATGGAGTAGCAACATCCCACATTTTTTTCCAGGGGACTCCAGGGGGGCCAACAACGATTTTTATGAGCCCCGCCCCCCCCAAGGGGGCTTGGAGGGAAGTTCCCCCAAAGCTAAAAATAGATGTAAAATTTCCTTGCAAAATGTTGTAATTTCGTAGTCAATCTAGGCTATGCCATTCATTAGCCGGAGATTTAACGGTAGAAGTTATGTTTAATTTAGGTTATTTTCCCCTGGATGAAACCCCTCACTATATATGAGGGAATTTTATTATGGATAAGTATGTGTGTATTCTAAGTGAGAAAGAAAGAGGAGATTGTTTGAGAGTGAAGAAGAAATAACATCGGTTATGTTGTAGGTTGTATCTCTTCATTTTGTTGGATAATATAAAATGAAGGACTGGCTATATATCCATGGATGTAGCCCAAATTGGGTGAACCACATATATCTGTGTCTCTCTCATTTTATGCATTTTCTATGTTTTTTTTTTCTGCAATATTTTATGTGTTCCATTTCTCTGTAATATATAATTTTCTAACTCCATGCCCTTAAAATGAGGACACATTACCTGATTAGTAAGAAATTTTATTTTTTTTATAGATCACATAAGTTTAAAATAATCTTTTAGCTAACCTAACATGAATGCCAGGAAGACCAGGTGGATGGGCTTCATAAGTGAATATAATTTTGACATTAAACAAGTAAAAGTGAAAGAAAACAAGGTGGAAAATATGTTCAGTCAATGTTTAAAACAAATAGGTGAAGTGACACTGAGTAGAATTCAAATATATTACGTTGAACAAATAGAGAAGGAAACAGTAGAAGACCATAATTATAAACAAATTCATGATAATCTAAGTTAAATTGGTCAAAGAAAGCATCATGATTACGAAATTAATGAGAAAGGAATGTTAGTATACAAAGACATACCTTATATTCCAAATGTAGACTAAATTAAAAGATTAATATTTTATTAATACCATAAAAAACCATATGCAATAGATCTAGGATATCAGAAAATGATTATTTCTCTAAAAAAGAATTTTTCTATCTAAGAACGAAAAACGAAGTTGTTGAATACTTGGAAAGGTGCAAAGAATATCAGTTTGTAAAGGCAGAACACCAACACCTAGCATGATTTTTGAACCCCCTACCTGCACCAAAGTGGTAGTGGGAGGTGATATCATTATATTTTATTACTAGACTACCCAAGACATAGAGGCAACATGACTCTATTATGGTAGTTGTAAATAATTTAACTAAATCTACCAATTATATACCTATCGAGTCTATATATATAGCTATACAAGTTGAAAAAATTTCCATGAAGGAAATTTTTCGACATCAAGTTGCGCAAAAGACAGATTTATTAGATAGGGATGCAAAGTTCACCTCAAATTTTTGGAGAGCATTGTTTGTTAGAATGGCTACACAGTTGAACTTTAACACTTTGTACCATCTACAAACTAACAGGAAAACAAAAAGGGTTAACAAAGTCCTTGAAGACATGCTACACATGTATGTAATGAACCAACCCAAAAAATAGGAGGACTATCTACATTTGGTAGAGTTCACCTATAACAATTATTATTAGATGTCACTTAATATGAGTCCATTTGAAGACCTTTATGGAATGAAATGTCATGTTCCTTTAAGTTGGAGTTGACCTAAGGATGGAATTATGCTAGGGCCAAATATACTACAAGAAATGGAAGATATGGTGAAAAGGATCAAACATAATTTAAAAGAAACACAAAACATTCAAAAGAGTTACATTGATTTAAAATGGGAAAATAAAGAGTTTCAAGTGGGTGAAGATGTTTATGTTAATGTATGACCCAAAAGAAGCTCCCTGAAAATCACGGGTTGTTGTAAACTAGCCCCTTGATTTGTATCTCGCTTCAAATATTAATTAGGATAATTTTTTTAGCCTACCAATTGGCACTACCAACCCATATTAAGATTCATAATGGTTTTCATGTCTGTCTTTTAAAGAAATATATATATCTATCTATCTATCTATATATATATATATATATATATATATATATATATATATATATATATATATATATATATAATCTGGCTCATATAATTGATTTGAATGTTGCACAAGTCACGTTATACGAGATTTATGATTGCAAAAGTATCTCCCCTACATTGATGACTAATCTAGAACAACAAAGAGACAAGGAACATAATGTTTTTCCATAAAGTAAATAGATGATGGAGCGAGCACTACCTATAATCCTTCACACACTTCACTCCTTTAGCATGGAAGCTCCAATTCTAGCTCTGAATACCAAAACTAGAACCTACACAGTCATATATCAGAAACCAAGAAACTACGAGATCTTTGTACTATCATTTAAATATTCCTTTCAATATATCAACATCATATTGAAATAAGTCAAATAACAACATCACATATAAGAAAACAATGATTTATTTTCATTAATATAAATGGAAGGAGATTACAACCATAAGTAGCAGTTGATATTGTACAAGAGCTCCTCCAAGTTGTTGACTTTTCCTTTCCTTGTCACAATATGCACCTCCAATCACCCTAAATGCATGATATGATGGCCACTCACTATAGCAACATAAGGGTAGAATCACTCTCCAAAATCCAACCCCCAACCACATAGAAGGCTAGAATATATAGAGAAGTAGGGTAAGATGGGAGTCCTTATCCAATTACCAATATAGGGTTAGAGATTCACCTTTCATGGAGGGATAGAATCAAAGGATATGTGGTGAAAACTAGAAATTATGGAAGGATAGGATCTGAATGTTTTATCCACGGTAAGTAGTTGAAACAAATTTTGGAAACTCTTAAAAGTGGAATCTTCCGGACCCTCAATCATTCTCCTAGATTTCTAGAACCAATGTAGGTGCAAAGGGGAGCAACAGGTTGGTGACCAATGTATACCATAATGGAGAAACATATAGGTGATCACACTCGAGTAGGCATACAAAGAGTGTTGGTCCTAAAACTGGCTCAAAAGATGCTGTTTAGGGCGGAAATTCAGGGGGAGGGGGGGTGAATGGAACATGTTAGGGATTTGTGCAAGATGGTGACAAGGTGGAATAGGATGTTGATTGATTGCATTAGGAGGATCGCTGATCAGATGTCCCAAGATGGCCTATAACATAGTTCTCATCGAATCATAAAGTCAGTGACGATGACCAATAACTGAAGTGGTTTACCTTGTGACAAGTCGAGATAAAGGACAACTGACAAGCTTCATCTGTTACAATACATTTACAACATGAAATATTTGTTTTCTAAGGGAGGCATACCCATACATAGCTCATAATATAACATGACATGTGAAATAATCAAATGATGTGTCCATAGATGCCATTGGTAGACCCATGACTAGATGATTATCTATATGATCATTATTTGATATTCTTAGGAAAATAGTGAGGGTGAAACTCAACTTCTCTTTCATTCTTAGAGAGTTTGAAAAACAGGCGGAAAAGAAAAATCTAGATGTCCCTCTTTGTAGGTAGTCCCTTAGGTCTGAACATTTAGACAAAAATATCCAAGAGAACCTCTTAGCCATGTTTGACTCAGGTAATCCTTCTCCTAGCTAGTCTATCTCAATCCGGAAAAGGGTTAAACTTATACTAAGTAGACATCTTTTCATTTACTCTTACGAGTTCGAAAAGACAAGTGCTCTACAAACTTTTCATATTTTGGGAGTCTGAAAAGAGTTGAAAGAGGACTCTTCCTAAAGGAACAAGTGATATAAAGGGTGGCAATTAGATCCTTTCATGATGGAACTACTCAAAACATATAGAGGTCAAGAGTCTGGCTAATAAGACCACTCATAGCAGTGATTCCTAACGAAAGGGAAAAAGAAACCGAGTGAAAGGATATGATCAACAAAGTAAATGGTGATGATGAAATTAAAAAAAATGTTGTTCAAGAAAAAATAGGCTAATAAAAATGACAATCAGAAGGGATAAAATGGGAATGGTTTCGTGTTTATAGAAGATTGAAAGATGGGAAACTATGCTTGAAATTTGTTTCATTTTTACATAAGCTTGAAATAGAGAAAAACTATGCTTTAAATAAGTTTGCAATCCCCCAACATAATGACTTAATGTGAGGTCCATTCCGCCCAAACATCATTTCTTTGACATAAGTAGACTACTTGTTTCTAATAGGTGGCTGGAATGAAGGTTCATTTATCAAATCAAGTGAAAGAATCAAATGGGAATTTACAAGATCTAATCAAAGACTCTAATTGAAAGGGGATTTGTTTCATTTTTTAACAATATTGACATAGGAAAAGAACTATGCCCATCAGAACCTATTTCATTTTTAACAAGGTTGACATAGTAAAAGAACTATGCTCATACGAACCTATTTCATTTTTAACTAGGTTGACATAGTAAAAGAACTATCCTCATAATATCTTATTTCATTTTTTAATGAGCTTGACATAAGAAAATGAACTCCACTATGGGAACCTTGTTTAATTTTTCAAAGAGCTTGACACAAGAAAAGGAAATCCACTCAAAAAATAGATCATGGCATCTAAGAGACCACAGATTCCAAGAGGTTCTCATCAGATGGGAGAGCAACGATCTAGAAGGGATCAAAGGATCCAATGGACAAATCAGACTCAAATTCCCCCAGTAAATGATGCACTATATCACCTACAAGATCATCAGTAGACGTGGAAATGGAACATGTTTCCACATAATTAGTATGCAGTGGGGGAGATACCACTTTGCTATAAGGACCATCTAGGGAAGCTGGTTGATTGGGAGTCAAATTAATACTAATGAATTAAAGCTAGTAAATGGTCACAATTCTTCCTTGATGCGGGAAACACATCACATGTAACAAAGAGGAGACAATAGCTCCCATGAGAAAAACACAGTCATTCCCAAGGATTAAATTAAAATCCAAAGGGAATTCAATAACCATCATATCAATATAGATAGTCTTTCCTCCCAAAGTAATAGGAAATTTAGCAAGGATCCCTAATGGTTGATTGGTTCCTCTGTTGAAAGCCAACTGATTCTGGGTAACAAGCAAAAGTTGCGGGAAACTAAAATATTTACAAGTATTTGAGGATAAAATACTAACAGATGCACCTTCATCTATGAGTGTGCTAGGTATGACCACATTATAACCCTATGCCATGATATAGAAGGGCACATGAGGTGGAAGATGATATTATTTTAATCGAATCCTATGAAAGGAAATGACTAGACTACTTGGAGTGGTTATCATGGGAACAAGAGGATTTCCCCCTTATGCCATTGGAATGGGATGACTACCACCGAGTTCATTAGAATCTAAAGAAATGAGAAGAACCTAAGTGGCATGAAGTTCACTCTATACAAGAAAGGCATGATGAAGTGAAGGTGGAATCAAGTCAACCATTTTCTCAACCAATGGTTGGTTGGGAATGTACTCATGGGATTCATGTGTAGAGAGCGAGGGGTTGATTGGATTCATATTCTGATGAATCACTTCATCGACTATTGGAGGAATGGGAGAAAGATTCTGGTAACCCACTACAAGTCGTGCTTGAGAATTTTTAAGGATTTCCAACAGTTTTGAGGCTACATCCATATAAGGAAAAAGGTGAACAGGATGATTCCCATCACATAACTTACAAGGAAATTTGACTTTACCCTTTTTCCAATGGACTTTACTATCACTAGTTAAAGGTTTGTCACCAGCATGATCTTCAGAGGCTGACAACAACGGTTGTTGTGAGACAGTTTGGACCACACATCTAATACCTTGGGAATACCAATACAATATCTAATAAGGCGGTCACCCTTACATAACATGCAAGGGAAATAACTTTATGCAGTTGGTTGGAAGATTCTCCATACTATTTGTGTCCACAGAAATGGTTGTTTGGTTTCCCCCTTGCTTATTTTTCTTCTTCTTCATCATCCTTTTCTTCTTCTTTCTAGTTTCTTGGTTATAGAATCAAGATTCACCAGGTGAAGAAGAAGAAATGGATGAAGAAACAATCCGTGAAGAACGTAAAGGGACAACTTTAGTATCAACACAAGTTTGATGATATTCGAGGGGAGGAGAACTTGTTCGATAATTATTTTTGAAATTCAGAACCATAGGGGTGAAAAACAACCAAAGTGGAAAACCAATGGTAAATCTGGGAAGGGACAATGTTGCCATATAAGGAGCACCAATATTTCCAAAAGAAGGAAATGGACCAAGATTCCCATTAGAGGGGCTTCCTTGATTAGTAGACTCAGGAACTGTTTCCATTACTCCCAACCTAAGATCTACTAAGGAGATATTCCACGAGGATGATGTTCTTCCATGGACAATTAATTGATTTTATAAATTAAAGACACAAACAAAACAAAGTGGTAGCCAAGAAAAAAGGTTTACCAAGCAACTATGAACTATAATTTATAGCTTAGCGAACCAAGGACTTAAACTACGTACAGGAAATATCCCTGAATGTTGTGTTTGGTGTATCATGGTATACAAGGAGGTCGACTTGGTTACCTATGGATTGATAGAAACCTATTGGGGACTCCCAAAATATACACAATGGTACGTGGGAGTGGAGTCCATAGTAGTGTTTTCTAATGCATAAAAATTCAATTAGTAAATTCCCATATACTTTACATGTGTGGAGCACCACCAATATACTCAAAGGTATCTGGACTATAATCTTATACGCTCACATATGTGGAACACGATTTCACCCTTGGGATGCAACACTAGAAGACAACGATAGCTCCTATGTTTAACGACATCAGAGCATGTCTCTAACCTAGAACTCTAAAATTTTTCATTAATGTTACAAATTCTCCTTAGGTGACTCAATAAATTTTACTATTTATCTTTGATTATGTTTCAGTTTTGGGGCTCACCATGAATGTCACCTAAATATCCTAAAATTAAAATCTAGCATGAAAAAATGTGAATCCTTTCTCTTTCAATGAAAATCTAGCTAAGGAAGGGAAGAAACAATCAATATGCAACCCAAAATATGCAACAAACAAGATGCGAGATGCAATTTCCTTTCCAATGCAACTATTCTTATGCTAACACACATTAAAAACCCTAAATGTCGATGAATTTTTTTTCTTTTCACCGCACATAATTTTCGGAATGAATAAAATTAATATGCAAATGTTCAATTATTGATTCAATTAAACCTTTTAGAATGAGGACTAGAACAATGACTCATCCAAGTGACCAACAATCAAAGAAAATCATTTTTCAAGCAACCAAATGATATGAACAAAGAAAAATCAAAACCAATTCTTACCAAATTAAAAATACACAAATGAAAACCAATAGATGGTTTAGAGAGACCATAAGACGCTAAAGACTCAGTGAAGTTCAGTTGGAAGTAGGCTCATCGAAGAAAGGCTCACGAACCAAGGAAACTTTCATACAAAAACAGGGGCCATTGCTAGTGCACAAGAGGCATTGTGCATTGCAATGGTAGTGTATAGTAGGCCAAGGTGAGGTGCAACACTTTGTCAAAGACACAGGAGGTGCATTAGGCTCAGGAAAGAGAACTCGACATAAAATTTGGTAAAAAAATCAATGAAATCACTTCCTAGGTATGTTCCTGCTTGGATGACACAACAACCGTATGTCAACTTGGAAGTAATCAAACACAAGGGATAAGGAAACCACCAAGGGAATACTTCATTCCCTAGTATGGTCCCCAATGCTTTATACAAGATTTATTATCACGGACCAAAGTATCTCCCCTATGTTGATGGCTAACCTAGAACAATAGAGAAACAAGGAACATAATGATTTTGATTAAAGTAAATCAATGACAGAGTGATGCCTACCTGGAATCATTCACATAGTTCACAACTTCTTTAGCTTGGAAGCTCCAATGCTAGCTCTGAATGCCAAAATTAGAACCTACAGAGTTAGAGATCACATGCCAAGAAACTATGAGAGCTATGGAGTATCATCTAAATACTTCATTCAATAGATCAAGATGGTATTGAAATATATTTAATAGCAACATCACATACAGGAAAACTATGAATTATTTGCATTAATATAAATGGAAGGAGATTACAACCATAAGTAGCAGTTCATCTTGTATAAGAGCTCATCCAAGTTGTTGACTTCTCCTTTCCTTGTCACAATATGCACCTCCAATCACGCTAAATGAATGAGATGATGACCACTCACTACAGCAACATAAGGGCATAGTCACTCTTCAAAATCCAACCCACAACCATATATAAGTCTAGGAATATTTAGAGAAGTAGGGTAAGTTGGGAGTTCTTATATAATTAACAATCTAGGGTTTGGGATCCACCTTTGATGGAGGGATAGGATCAAAGGATAAGTTGTGAAAACTTCAAAGTAGGGAAGGATAGGATTAGAATATTTTATCCAAGGTATGTAGTTGAAACAACTTATGGAAACTCCTATAAGGGGAAGCTTCTAGAATCCCGATCATTCTCCTAGATTTATAAAACTGACACAAGTGCAGAGGGGAGAAACCTGTTGCTGACCAACATAGGCCATTGTGGAGCAACCTATATGTGATCGCACACCATTAGGCATATAAGACGTGTTGGCCCTAAAACTATCTCTCAGATGTTGCAGTTTAGGAATGGAATTCTGGCTGATGAAGGCAACATGCTTAGGGCTTTGTGAAATCTGGTGACAAGGGGAAATATGATATTGATTGATCCCATTAGGAGGCTCAGTAATCGAATGTGACAAAATGGCCTATAACAAGTCAAACTGGAAGGAGAGTTCTAGGTCAAACCACTATAAATTTTGGATTGGAAGGAAATCATTCCTTGGAAGTGCCATCATGTAGGTTAAAGTGCAATACAAATACTTTGAGCCTAAGGAGACCACTTGGGAAATGGAGTATAAGATGAATGAAATATTTCCTATGTTGTTCCAAAGATGATGGAAGTCTGAAAAACATCGAGGATGGTACCTCTTTTAAGGGGAGGGAGATGTAATACCCAAGGAAATTTATTTTGTGACTTGAAATTTACATTATGACTCTTTTCCATTAAAAATATGATTAAAATGTTAAGAGGGATAAATGAATAAAAATACTAGTGTAAATATTTATTTTTAAACTAAAAGAAGAATTATTTTGGTATGTCAAAACTCATGGAAATATGTTGAAAGGATGACATGTGACATCAACTCGCAATTGTCAGGAAATGGTTAGAATGAGTTATGCCAAGAGGGGGTAGGAAAATAGTTGGCATAAATAGACTCCCAATAAATTTCATGATTGAAGATAAATGTCAAGAGATGGAAATTGTACCAAAAGAATAGTGGGAGATAGAGAAAATTGTTTTGAAAAGAAAAAAAATGTGGGAGAAAGACTAGTTTTGAACCCAGATCATTAGTAGGATGGTTCTAAGGATTTAGGATGAAATTTTAATAAGGATTTATGCATAGTTCCCTGACAGATATGAGTGGAGCTCGTGGGAACTAACAAAAAAGTTGGTTCAAGATTGGGAGGAACCATTGAAATTGTAACTAGTGTCAGTCTTCATACTATAATGTAAAAAAATCATTGGTTTATTTATTATGTTCATAATTATATATATTTTTAGTCAAAGCATGTTCTTCTTTCTTATAGAGTAAAAAATACTCAAAAATAATTTATTACGAGTAAAATTAAAATGTATTTGAGTCATGTCCCATTTGGAAATTTGAAAGAAAAAGGAATTTAAAGTATTTCTTGATAAAAGTCCACCAACTGAGCAATTTGGCCCTCCTTGGAACAAGTCATCCCAATCCTCCACGAGATACCGATTTCTCCCTCGTGGACAAGTATATATAAGAGGTGGTTTGACTCATTTAGGAGATCATCTAATAACACAATAAGAATCATTTTTCTTAACCAGAAAATGATAAAGGAATTTGAATTAAGGGAGAGATAATTTCACACATGTGGAGGATAAATTTTGTAAATAGGCCGAATTACTTTGTGCTATTGTAGGCACGAAATTTTAGGAGATGAAGTTCTAGGAAGATGATTAGTTTGACCTATGTTTAATTTGATTCGAAGTTGACTTAGAGAAGGGATATAATTGGTTTTTTTGATGGCATTTATGTCTTGGTCTTGGTCTTGGATATCTCATTTTTATTTGATTATATAAGAGAACGATTTTTGGGTTTTCACCCTTGGGGTTTTTTTCCCTATCTTGGAGCCTAATTTATGTTGTCTCTTGTCTCTTTTTGATCTTTATGTTTTGAACATTTATATAATTTATTGATGAAGAGAACATAATAAGTAATAAGAAAGAAGATAACATTCACCATTAATTAGTAGGTTAAGATAAATCAAGCCTGATCTACTCTACACTTGGTTTCACAACATGGTATTAGAGCTATGGTGAATACATGAGCACTTTTAAAGAAGTCCTCAGTAAAGATAATACTAGAAGTAATTAAAGAAAAAGTCTATTATGAAAAAGAGGCCAAGTTCACAAAGGTGTTGAGATCGATAAATAATTCTACTGGCCATGGAAAGCATTAATCATGTTCTTATAAGACCAATATTCCTCACCTCTGAAGACTAAAGAATCTTCATGGAATGAAGGTAAAAAGTTCAAAATTATATATATATATATATATATAGATACATGTAAATATATGATCCAAGGTAGGCATTCAAACTACTATAGAAAATCTAATCCTACTCGTTCTTGGAGGATGAACATAGAAGACTGAAATACACGTTCTTTAAAGAAGACAAGGCTACAAGGATACGAAGGAAGAAAAATACAATGAATTATTATATCTCTTTCATATATATATCTATATATTAAATTTTTTAGACTCTATACTTCTGAGGTCAAATGATTTTTTCTGATGCAATTTACTTTTAGAAATGTGAGGCACAAGTAAACTAGTATATATATGAAGACATGAGCTACATGAAAGGGTATGGCCTATATGAAATCAGAGCTACAGGAGAAAAAATAAACCTATGAAAGATAAACTTTGTAAGGCATGTACAAATATATTTGAGATTGTGGTCTCTACATCGAAGAATTAGACAGTGGTCCAGGATATGTAGCATCTTTCTAATAGATATGAAGCCTTTATATCAAGTCCAAAACTATCACTTGGTTGAAATATGAAGTTAATGCTACTCCAAGATTTTTTTGGGAATGCTTACTAGATCCAATCCCAGAGGACTGTAGGCCAAGACATAGAATAGAAACATTTGTTGTGAGTTGAGAACTGAAAATGAAATCATTTATCTCTTTAAATGTATCTGAATTTTAAGTATGAAATTTTGAAAATTTCAAACATTATTTGGTGGCATCTGAAATTTCTATCACACTTTGGTTTACATACTTCTAAGAGTTAAGGCAGATGTGATGAAATCATGAAAGACATATGAAATTGTTTTACTCAACACCATAAATTGAAATGATGAATTTCTTTATGGAGGAATGTGAATTCTATGGCACTATATTTATTTATAAGGCACTATGATCATATGTGAGGTCCTGAGGTACATTGTTTTGTGGTTATATAAGGATTTGATTGACATTTCTTTGTAATTTATGAGAAAGACATATTTTTGACAGAGTTTATATAAAAGACAGAAGTTTGTACAAAATTCAAGTTCTTGTGGTATACAATCTATTGAAGAGACCAAAACTATGCAAATAATCTATGTAGTTAAATTTCAAGAATTTGGGAACTCTGTGGAAGAACTATGACAAGATATATGAAGGTTTATAAATCTTATGAAGTAGCGATGCTACTAAGAAGAAGGATCAATTACATTATTGAAGTAGATTTGTCTATGAAGCCTGAAAGGAATGATTTGAAGAGTCTGAATTTTATGTAAATATTGAACCTCACTTTTCTATCTCCATTGGAGGAACATTATACATGTCAACTGTAGAAAAATCAAAGGATCATATCTCCATATCGTTGGACAGGTAAGGTTAGAAGAGGTACATATAAATTTTTTTCACTTGCATCAAATGACCTATGTTAATTATATTGCACATGATACCAAGTATTCTAGGTCAACATGAATTCACACCTAGGAATTAACATGAAGAGTAGGCCAATGGTATTCTGAGAGACAGTGATGTACTATAAAAGGGTCTACATAGATACATTATATATCATGACTTAAATGATATATGAAGACTAGGTTTTTTCTTATAAATAAATGAAATGATCCCCATCACATAGAAAGCTTGACAATAACATATATTAGGGTTTGCAACTAATTCATTAATATTCTTGTAGAATTTTTAATTCTTAAATGGAAAATGTTGAAGAGTTCGAAGAATCTAGAGTCTGTAAACCTTAGCAAAGTTTTGAATTAGAAAACACTAGGAACAAAGCCCTAACTAATCATTTACATTGTAAAAAGAAAACCTAGCTCTTAAGGTTGACAGGAATGATGTCATGCTAATGTGAGGGAAAGATTGATGAAAATGGTCCAAGTTTAGGATGGGGTTGACCTTTCTCATAAAGATAACTATTCCACATCTCATTTCTTTAATTATTGCTATTGCTATTTTGTTTACGAATTTTTATTTTTGTTCTTTGAGTCTTCTAATAAAGTTTGTAGGTCAAATCAAGAACTATCTAAGCATTATTAGCAAATGGAAGAATTGGAAGATCGTAGAAAAGCACAAACATTTATCTAAATCTTAATAGACATAAATGAAGAAGGGGAGAGAAGTTTGAAGTATGCATCAAAGAAGTCAATTAGATGGTAGCATGAAAGAAACACTTAATAAAAGGGAATATGTTGAAGTACCTCAGTTGGAAAGAGGGAGCTACAAGGTCTTGGATAGATATGTCATTACTTGAGATGATTGGAAATTTCTTTATTTATTTAAGGAGACATCAATTCAGTCGGCATCACTAATGATGAATAAAGATAATAATGATGGTTTAGAATTAGTATGATTTCTTGGAAAAAAAATGAAGCAAAATTATATTAGAACGTCAAGGAAGAATATGTGCAGGCTTGTACAATCAACTATAAAGAAGTTTGTCTCCATAAGGTGTTTGATGAACTATGTGATGACGTGTTGGATTTGATTGATCAATTCTGCATGAATATTGTTAGAGAAACAAGAAGGATAATATGCTTTATGATTCAAGAATACGATGTAGATAGGAGCCAAGAAGCTGCAACAAAGATCTCCATAAATGAGAAGGTAATAGATATAAGGGATGTATGTCTACTTTTGACATAAGCTTTGGCTTCTAGTTATCTCCTCCTAGTTTGAGAGGGAGTGAGGATCTCCTCGGTATTTGAGAGGTAGTGATAGTAGAAATCATGTTCTCCATGTGGCACATATTATGGCCAGGACTAACAGTCATAAGCCTAGTGCATGAACACTGGTAGGGAGAATGGTGGGTTGGATAAGCATCAAGGATGTATATTCATGAGTCGTGTATTGTAGATGACGAGGATTAACATTATAAGTTAGATACATGGACTTGTTAAATAATGGTCTAGAGGGAAAACGTTTCCTTAGATTAGGAAAGGTCATGTGATATCATACATTGGGAAAACATAAGTGGGGTATTTTCCTTTAGAGGTGGTGTATAAATTTATGCTTCCCATAATTGTTCCCTAATCTAGTGGAGAGATAGAGCATACTTGTCAAGGCCTTGGTATTAGGATAATGTTGGTTATGATGATGTAAACCATCATTAATGCTTATCAATTCAAATCCTTTATTATATGAATATTTCAACTTGAGAATATCATTTAGAGCCATTATGAATACCTCGCTAGTTAAGAGGGATTGTTGAAATTGTAACTAGTTTCATTCTTCACAATGTAATGTAAAAGAATAATTGATATATTTATTGTATTCACTATTATATTTATTTTTGTTCAAAGCATTTTCTTCATGTGTATAGAGTCAAAAAGAGTCAAAATGAATTTATTATGAGTCAAAGAAAAAAGTATAGTTTGAGTCATGTCACATTTGGACATTGAAAGGAAAAGGAATTTTAATTTTTGTTTGACTCGAAGTCCTCCAAAAGAGAAAGTTGCCCCCCCCTCGAATAAGTCGTCACATTCCTCCAAGAGCTACCTATTAGACCCTCCTGGAAAACTCTATATAAAACGTAGTTTGACTCATTTGGGAGATCATCAAAGCTCACAACAAGAAGCATATTTCTAAACCAAAAAGGAAGAAAGGAAGCTTGGTTAAAGGGGAGAGAATCTTTCACATGTGGAGGATAAATTTTGTGAGCATGCCAAACTATTATGTGCTACTACATGCCCAAAAAGTTAGGGGATAAAATTTGAAGAAGATGACCAGTTTGACTTATGCTCACTTTGACTTTGGAGGTGACTTGGAGGAGGGTTGGACTTGGTATTTTTGGTGGGTTTTTCATCTTGGTCTTGGTAAGGGATATCTCATTTTGATATGATTCTATAAGAAAATGATTGTTTTGTTTTTTCTCATTATGGGGTTTTTCACTAGCTTGGAGCCTAATTTCTAGCATCTCTTGTCTCTTTGTGATATTTGTATTTTGAACTTATAGTTCAAATAAATGTTTTGTGTTTTAGTACAAAATGGCCCACTAGGGGTTTAAGCACTTGGCCAGCAAGGCCTAAAAAGAAACCTAATAACAGGAACCTTGAAGTAGAACCTTAACAATGTGGTTTGAGAGGAGGAATATTCCCATTTTATTTTTATGCAAAATTTTTGGAGGAAGATAAATTTCTCTTATGTGGCAGCTATTGTGAATGGTGAAAGTTGTAGGTTTAATTTTATAATATGCATATCAAATATGGAATTGAATGCAAAATATAATAGTCTCATACCATTGTAATAATGTAAGTGGTGAATATTGGCATGGAAGTCAAGAAGTAAGGCCTACATGATTGATATGAAGTTTATATCTATTTTAAAATATACATGAAGGAAAGAAAGAATCCAAGTCTTGGTAACTCATAATTTCACCATAATTCCAATTTAAATAAGATACCAAGAGTACTTGTATAAACATGTTTTATTTGAAAAGAAACATTGACTATGTTAATTTCTATGCAAATTACTTATTTTTTTAAATAAAATGGAAAAATATTGCAATTATATTTATAATTATTACAAATTACTGTAAACTAACACTTATATAAGTATTACAACCATTTAATTTATACAGTATACTAATTCAATGGTTATGGTTAATGTTAAAAATATGTATTAAACTTAAAATATATATTCAATTTTATGTAACTTGTAAAATAGACTACTAAAATAATAAATCGTTAATTAAAATGAATTGCATATTTACAAGTTTCTCGTATAAATCTATCCATGACAGGTAAACGGAACATAAATGTGTGAAATGTATGATTTAAGTTTTAAGCAGTAGAGTAATGGGTTGTAAAATAATGTATAAAATTAAATTATTAAATTTAAGTTAATGTAATTTATTGATAAGAATGGATTTAAAAATTAAAAATATATTATTATTTTAAAAAAATATAGGTAAAGAAATAGTTTGTGTATTTTATTTATATATGTTTTTATAAATAGAAAAGAAAACGCTTTAAAAACCAATTTAATATGTATTTTGATGATATATTTGAAATGAAATTATTATTATATTATATATTGATGATATCTTTGAAATGAAATTATTATTATATTATATAGAAATTGTTATTATATTATATAAAGAAAATTATACACAAATAATTGAAATTTGATTTAATTCGTATAAAATCGAAATTAAATTATTTTTGTTATATAATATTGCATACTCTAATATTTATTATATAATATTGTATAATTTAATACTACCGTAAAATTAATTTTTTATTATATCATATAAAAAATTTAAAAGTAAATATTTAAAATTTGATTTAAATTTCTTAAAATTAAAACTAAATCATTATTACTATCCTATTATAATTCTATTAGAATAAAACTTGTAACCACAACGAGAATTAAGTTGCAGTGGAAGAGAACAGTCGATCTTCCCAATATGTGCAGCCAAACACGTTGAGTTTATCGAAGTTTAATGAATACCAATTTGAAATTCACGAGAAGACAGGCCTTGAGAAAAGAATAGAGTTTAATTCGTAATACGAATTATGAAATTAATTCTTACATATGCTAATTGAGGCAATATTGCATGAATGTCTTGCATCATGAAAATATTAATATCTTATGCTGTCGAATCTATTTGCTCTCGTAAAACTGGTAGCTCTGTGGCCTCTAGCTGACCCATGTATTCCCGTTAATGTAACCCAGGCTCAAATATGATGCAATCTGGGAACGATCAGTGACTTTACTAACCCACGAAACTCGTCCCTGTTGTCCTGCCCAAGGCCCAGAACATTGGAACTCGCTATATTTCGTAGTCCTGCACATTCACAGAGCGATAATATTAGTCGATCATGATAGCGATAATATTAGTCGATAATGATTCCCAAATTAGATTGATATGTTAAAAAAATTACGAGATGGGAAGAGTTGGGATCATGTAACGAAGAGTTGGAGGACAGCAGGGATCCTACAGGATATTCAGCAGTCGCTGAGTAGGATAGAATATACGATAATAAACCAAGTATTGAGAAATGGAAATCGCGCAGCTGATCTATTGGCAAATTGGGGAAGTCAAGGACCAGACAGGGTAGTGGATGGTAGCTGGACATTATTACAGGATGATCCGAGGTGGAGCGAATTAAAAAATGTATTAAGTCAGGATCATAATGAAGCGACTGCACAGGAAAGGTATAATTAGACGCCTCCAGATTATGGGAAGGAGGGGAAAAGACAGGATAATCAATGCTCGATCAGAATGGATCAATCAACCCATGGGAAGGATGATCATCCCAAGGCGAAAAATGGCTAAGGTACCGAGGAGCAGAGGGGGAGTCGTCAGCGAGACCGTGATTGTTTCCCATCATGATAGAGCATATGGAGTGGGTATTAATGACGAAGACAGGCAGCAAGGAAGTTTCAAGAAGGAAAGGTGGCAGAGCAGGAATCATATAGGGCCTGCATGCAGACGAACGAAGCAAAGTGAGATACCAGGAGAGAACCAAAGCATATTGACAGAGAGCAGTAGGAAATTCAAACTAACGAAGGCAAGTAAGATGGCGGAAAACCAAGACAGGGGAGCAGGTAGGTGGACGAGGAGCAAGGCGGCAACTCCAGCAGAGAAAGGAAAGAGTACGATGGAGGAGGCCTTGCAGAAGATTTATTTTACTATCCCGGATGAGTCGGAGGAAGAGTTTGATATCCCGAATTTTATCTTAGACGAGGAGCCCCAACGAACAGCGTATAGAAAAGAAGATAAGTGGAAGGGGCATGAGTCGGAAAAGGGAGACCGCGAAGAAGAGGACAAGAGTCAGGAAGATGACGAAGAAGAGAAGGTTGGTAGACGAGGAAGGAACAGAGGAACGCAAGGGCGCGTTAATCAGAGAGGGAGAGGGCGGATTGGAGGACGAGGCGGTCGGGGGAGTAGGAATGTGAGATTGGAATATGAGGAGGGAGCAGCTAGTGAAGGCAGAGACAGAAAGAGAGGCAAGAAAGACATGAGGAAAAAACTCCAGGAAGCAGAAGCAGCCTACCACCATGATACAAATCCGAATATTAGAAGGATTATTGATCATTTAGAGGAAGAAGCTATGCAGGAGATTTCAGATCGTGAAATGGAAGATTGGGAGCAGTTCCTCCCTGATCCGGGGCATAAGAGAGGACGAATGTCACTGTATAAACAATCGTTACATGTTTATTGGGGAATGAAGCGGTTATTGGCCAAAGCAATGGAGCAGGTGGCCATGGAAATGGTTGAATTGGCCCAAGGAATTCCCACCCTGAAAAAGGAATTGAAGAATATCCAGGTCACTCTACTTATGCAAGACAGAAAGATGGATGAGATTCTGAAGCTGATGCAAGCGAGCGGTATAGGAGTAAAGGTGGAAAAAGATCCAAAGGAAGCTGCAATGAACCAGTAGAAGATGGAGCTGTTGCAAGAAGGTTTTTATATATTTCTATTTTGTTTTTTGGAATCTTAGATGTTAATGACTCAGAGGAAAAACAGTTTGATTATAGTAAGAGTAGATGGGTATTTTGCGTGGATAGATAGACTGGTAATATACTTTTATTGGATGGCTTTTAAAAACTTCAGATGGTCAAGAAACCCGGTTTCCCTTATGGGCGGGTTGAGATCTGTAATGTTTTTTTATTTTAGTAATGGAAAACATAGAGTACTTATTATATTATATAAAGAAAATTATACTCAAATAATTGAAATTTGATTTAATTCTTATAAAATCAAAATTAAATTATTTTTATTATATAATATTGTATAATTTAATAATATTGTAAAATTAATTTTTTATCATATCATACAAAAAATTTAAAAGTAAATATTTAAAATTTGATTTAAATTTCTTAAATTTAAAACTAAATCATTATTGTCCTATTATAATTCTATTATTATCCTATTATAATTCTATTAGAATATTGTACAGATAACTTATAACCACAACGAGAATTAAGCTGCAGTGGAAGAGAACGGTCGATCTTCCCAATATGTTGAGTTTATCAAGTTTAATGAATACGAATTATGAAATTCACGAGAAGACAGGGCCTGAGAAAAGAAGAGAGTTTAATGCGTAATACCAATTATGAAATGATTTCTTACATTTGCTAATTGAGGCAATATTGCGTGAATGTCTTGCATCATGAAAATATTAATATCTTATGTTGTCGAATCTATTTGCTCTAGTAAAACTGGTAGCTCTGTGGCCTCTAGCTGACCCATGTATTCCCATTAATGTAACCCAGGCTCAAATATGATGCAATCTGGGAACGATCAGTGACTTTACTAACCCACGAAACTCGTCCCTGTTGTCCTGCCCCAGGCCCAGAACATTGGAACTCGCTATATTTCGCAGTCCTCCACATTCACAGAACGAATGATAGCGATAATATTAGATCGAGATATGGAATTCTAGTTGTCAGCGCAATGCAGGTTTTTTGAATTTATTTCAATTGTAAACTTAGGGTAAATTTTGGAATTTAAAGAGTTCAATTGTTGTTTGATATGGTATTTTTTTTTAGGATTCCGATTTTTTCTTAGAATCTACAATAAATAAATATATAGATACTAAGAAATACCATAATATAACAACTACATACTTTCTTCTTTGGGGCTGCCCTGGCCAGTCTGTCCATCCTTCTGGCCAGATAATGTCGTCCATGACAGTGTTAGCAAACACTACTGTGGAGTAAGGTCCCCATGGCCTGCCTAGATGCATTTTTCCTGTGCCAGTCAACTTGCAATTTAAAAAGAGGAAGCCCGAGTCTTCCGACGCAGACATTCTCTTCTGAGCCGTAAATATGCATGGCATGTAGCTGGCATTTCTGCGGTCAACAAATCGAAAATTCTGTAATATTATTTATCGGGGCCTAGCTATATTGAAATAGACAAAGAGAAAAAAGCAATCGAAAGAGTCTCCAGGTTTTTTATTTGGTTTGCCTCATAGAGAGATTTTCCGTTGCCGAATACTAAGTCGACAACACCCTCAATGTAACAGTTTTGAAAATAATGCCTCCCACTTTCGTCTAACAAGGTGTCTTGATACCCCAGAAATCTGCAATTGTAAAAAGCGGAACGATCTCGCAAAACGCTCAATGCCACCGCTTGATCGTCCACAGCATCATCACCCGCACCATATGAATTCTGCACAACTCTATTTTCTTTTAGGTAAACTCATCTCATGATTTACTGTGATTTTAATAGGCAATTAACGTAACTTACCTCGAATGTAATATCTCTTGCTATGAAATCTGAAGACCGTTCCGGAGTCATATGTCCCACCGCTCGATTTTGTTGGAATTTAATTCCAACTGCAACAATGAACAGCTGGACAAGAATCTGATCTGCAGTAAATACTCGAGGCTGATCCGTGCATCAAAGTCAAGCCCGATATTTTTGCACATAAATATGCATTAAAGTTTCAATTGAATTCCCACAGCCGACTTGTTTTTTGATAGAAGCATGACCGCCTTGCTGCATTAAATACACAGATAAACATTAGAAGATATTTTGTAATATTTTATTGTTTTAATCAGATATGTTTTAGCATATAAATACCACACAGCATTTCTGTTTTAATGTTAGCAGCAGCAGCTGAAGAATCACACAGAGAGGAGAGCACGCAGCAGCGTGAGTAAGAAGAATAATTTCAGAATAGTGAAATGCACAGCAGTGCAGAAATTTGAATGTAATTTGTTTTCTCGTTGTTTGCTGATAGAAAGGGTAGATGTTATTTGTGTGGAACAGAAACGTTCCTTGGTAAATCTATTCTGTAATAGAAGTTGTGAAATTCCCAAAGTATGAGGAAGACAAATCTGTAACAGTTAGTTTATTTTGATGAATACAAGTTAATTTTTCCTGTTGCTGTTACACCGTAACTGTTGTTGTTACACCGTAACTCAAAAAATACTTGACGTCAAAAATTTACGTTGCTGCAACACCACGAATTATGTAGATCAATATATACAAATACTATTTTATTTCCCACCTGTTACTGAAGTCGAAGTTTCCCAAAAAATTATTTATTTTCCCGTCCCCCAAAATTTTTTGGATGCAACACAAGTTACAGCAACTCAAGAAAAACTTCGTTGCTGCAACACCATTTCCAGAGAACGAATTTTTCTGTTTTCTGAGTTAAAAACAGAGTATTTTTCTGTGTTAAAACAGAGTATTATTCTGCGTTGCTGCAACACCAAAATCAGTTGTTGCAACACCAAACTCAGTTGCTGCAACACCAAACTGTGTTGCTGAAACACCGTTTCCAGCAAGCGAGTTTTTTTTGTTTTTCTGTGTAAAAAACAAAGTGTAAAAACAGAGCAATTTTTGTCTGTCTGTTATGGAATTTATCAGAAAATTCCAACATGGTATCAGAGCTGGTATAGGCACTCAGTGAGTAAAAAACAGAGCTTATTTTTCACTGTAGGTGTTGTAAGAAGCTTGTTGAGCAGATTTTTCCAGCAGAGAAAGTTTTTGCTTGTTTTCATTTTACAGTCAGTATCTCTTCTTTACCAATACAGGTTAAGATGGGAGATGCTGGAACAGGTTTGACAAATTCCCAACTGCCACAGTTTAATGGGAAAAATCACAGTTATTGGTCCATAACAATGAAAGCATTGTTTTCTTCTCAAGGAATATGGGAGCTGGTTGAAACTGGCTATGTTGAACCTGCAGATGCAACAACATTGGCTGCTTTGACAGTAGCAGAAAGAGACCAGTTGAAGGGTGACATAAAGAAGGATGCCAAAGCCCTCTTTTTCCTCTTCCAATCAGCACATGAAAGTGTTTTTCCGCGGATTGCTGCAGCAACAAAATCCAAAGAAGCATGGGATATTCTCCAAACTGCCTACCAAGGCATGGAGAAGGTGAAGACTGCAAAGTTGCAGATGTTGAGGAGAGACTTTGAAAATCTCAGCATGAAGGAATCTGATACAATAGATTCATTCTTCACTCAGGTTATTGGCTTGATAACCCAGATAAGATCTCATGGTGAGATTCTTGAAGATAGAAGGATTGTAGAGAAAATCTTGAGATGTTTACCCTCAAGGTTTGAATCTATTGTGGTGGCAATAGAAGAAACAAAATATCTCTCACAGTTCATGGTAGATGAGCTGAGTGCTTCTCTGTTGTCTCATGAACATAGACTGAGTAGAGGAACAGATTCCTCTTTTGAGCAAGCATTCAAGACTCAGATGTCTTTTGGCCAAAGAAGAGGCCGAGGCAGAGCAAATAACAGAGGCCGTGGAAGAAGCCAAAACAGAGGCAGAAATTACCCTGCTAGCACAAGCGGAAGGAGCTGCAATCAGAACCAAGCTGAAGGTTCAACCAAACAGCAAGCTCATGGACAAAGGTATGACAAATCCCAAGTCCAATGTCATTATTGTAAAAAAATTGGGCACTACGCCAATGAATGCAAGAAAAAACAAAATGACATGAATAATAGGCAGAATGCTAATTTTGCAAATGAAGAAGATAAGAACCCAAAGAACGTGTTGTTAACATGTAACATAGCACAAGACAAACAAGAAGATTTTTGGTTCTTAGACTCAGGTTGTAGTAATCATATGACTGGAAATATTGCAATGTTTGCCAATATGGATGAAAATGTGAAATCTGAGGTAACAACAGGGACTGATGATAAGATAACTGTCAAGGGTAAGGGCAGAGTCAGTATTCGAGCAAAAAATGGAGAACAGATGATTGTGCCAGAGGTATACTATGTAACTGGTCTGAAATGTAATCTTTTGAGCATTGGACAGCTCATAAACAAAGGTTACAACGTGTTCTTCAAAGGTGATTTGTGTACTATCAGAGACATACCTCCAAGTAAGAAGATCATTGCACAGGTGCAGATGACCAACAATAGAATGTTTCCTCTCAAACTCAGGGCAGATTTGAAGGAAGGCGGAACTATTGCGGCTGTAACACAAGAAGTCTTTCAAGAACAGGTGAAAGATGTGAATTGGTTGTGGCATTTGAGATTTGGAAATCTCAATTTCGGAGGCTTGAATCTGTTGCACAGAAAGGGCATGGTAAAGGGATTGTCGTTGATTGAGAAACCGGATAGCCTTTGTGAAGGCTGCATCTTGGGCAAGCAACACAAGGAAAGCTTTCCAGCAGGAAAGAGTGTAAGGGAAAAAGCACCCTTGGAAATTGTTCATTCTGATGTGTGTAGACCGATGCAAATACCATCATTTGCTGGAAATAAATATGTTTTAACCTTCATTGATGATTACACCAGAAAGACATGGGTGTATATGCTGAAACAGAAGAGTGAAGTGTTTGAGAAATTCCGCCACTTCAAAACTCTTGTTGAAAAGCAGAGTGGGCATTATATCAAAGTGCTCAGAATAGATAGAGGAGGAGAGTACATCTCCCAAGACTTTCTGCGTTTTTGCAGAGAGAATGGCATACAAAAGCAGTTTACCACAAGGTATACACCTCAGCAAAACGGTGTTGTTGAAAGAAAGAATAGGACCATTCTTGACATGGTCAGAAGTATGCTGAAGGCAAAACATTTGCCGTATGAGTATTGGGCAGAAGTTGTTACTTGCGCAGTTTACATCTTGAATAGATGCCCAACTAAAGCTGTCATGAACAGAATACCAGAAGAGGCATGGAGTGGTCAAAAGCAAACTGTCACTCACATGAGAGTATTCGGTTGTGTTGCATATGCACATGTACCGGATCAGCTAAGGAAAAAGCTTGATAGTAAGGGGGAGAAGTGTGTCTTTATTGGCTATTGTGATGAGTCAAAAGCATACAAACTCTATAATCCATCCACCAAGAAATTAATAGTAAGCAGAGATGTGCAGTTCATTGAAGATGAAGCTTGGGATGGAAGCTTGGAAAAAACAGTGAATGTAAAGACAATAGTGTCTCATGAAGAACAAGAGGAAGGGACAGCAGCAAATAATCCTTCCTTGGTGGCTCCTCCTACACCACAGCAAGTACAACAAACCACACCACAAGCTGGAATCCGAACAGCCTTGAGAAGTCAAGGAAGAAAAGATGTTGTTACACCACAAACAGCTGATGCTGAAACACCACAGGGATCTGAAATACCCTCAAGTTCAGATGGAACTCCAAGCACACCAAGAAGACCGAAATTCAGAAATCTGAATGAGATTTATGAACAAGGAGAGGTAAGTAACAATACCGGTCTGAATTCATTATTCGCTTTATATTGTCATATTGATGACCCAATCCATTTTGAAGATGCTGTAAATGAAGATAAATGGATTGAAGCAATGAATGAAGAAATTGGTGCAATTGAGAAGAGTAAAACATGGGAGTTAGTGGACCTCCCTGAAGGCAAAGATGCCATTGGAGTTAAGTGGGTCTATAAGACCAAAAGCAATGTTGAAGGTAAGATTGACAGGCACAAAGCAAGACTAGTTGTGAAAGGCTACAAGCAGCAACAAGACAGAGACTATGATGAAACCTTTGCACCAGTAGCAAGGATGGAAACAGTGAGAACAGTGTTGTCTATTGTAGCACAACACAAATGGAAGATTTATGAAATGGATGTTAAATCTGCATTCCTGAATGGAGTGTTGAAATAAGAGGTTTATGTTGATCAACCTCTGGGCTATGAAGTTGAAGGCCAAGAGCATAAAGTTTGTAAACTGAAGAAGGCTCTTTATGGGCTAAAGCAAGCTCCAAGAGCATGGTACAGCAGAATAGATGCTTATCTAATTGAGAATGGGTTTGATAAGTGTGATGGTGAACCCACACTCCACATAAAGCAGAATGACGGTAAGATTATTATTGTTGTTTTATATGTAGATGATCTGATTTTTACTAGCAATGATGCTTCTCTCATTGCTGATTTTAAAGCAGTCATGAAAAGTGAATTTGAAATGACTGACTTGGGCTTCTTAAGATATTTTCTTAGAATTGAAGTAAACCAAAGTGAAAATGGTGTTTCTCAAGATAAATATGTAGAAGCTGCGTTGAAGAGATTTAACATGCAGAACATCAAGGCTGCTGTGACTCCAACAGTAGTGGGGTTGAAATTAACCAAAGAAGATAGCAACAAATATTTTGATCCAAAACTGTACAAGAGCATAGTTGGCAGCCTTATGTACTTGACTGCAACTAGGCCGGACATTATGCACGCTGTGAGTTTAATCTCCAGATTTATGGAAAGACCGAAAGAGACTCATTGGCAGGCAGCCAAGAGAATTCTAAGGTATGTGAATGGAACGAAGGGGTTTGGTATTTTATACTCCTCTTCTGAAAGTTTCATGTTGATAGGTTACGCTGACAGTGATTGGGCTGGAAGAATTGATGATAGGAAAAGCACATCGGGATATGTGTTTCATATGGGATCGGGAGTTATCTCATGGGCTTCCAAGAAGCAACCAGTTGTGGCTTTGTCAACAGCAGAGGCAGAGTATGTGGCAGCAACAGCAGCAGCATGCCAAGCAGTATGGCTGAGAAGAGTTCTCAAAGATTTGTGTCATGAACAAGAAAAGGGCACAACCATTTACTGTGACAATAGCTCAGCAATAGCATTGTCTAAAAACTCTGTTTTTCATAAAAGAACAAAGCACATAGACACCAAATTTCACTTCATACGTGAATTGGTTAACAATGGTGAGATTGTTTTGCAGAACTGCAGAACAGAGGATCAGCTAGCTGACATCTTGACAAAACCATTAGAAAAGAAAGGTTTTGATCATTTCAGAAAATGTTTGGGTATGCAGCAGTTGAAATTAAGGGGGAGTGTTGGAATTTAATTCCAACTACAACAATGAACAGCTGGACAAGAATCTGATCTGCAGTAAATACTCCAGGTTGATCGGTGCATCAAAGTCAAGCCCGATATTTTTGCACATAAATATGCATTAAAGTTTCAATTGAATTCCCCTGCAGACAGCTGACTTGTTTTTTGATAGAAGCATCACCGCCTTGCTGCATTAAATACAGAGATAAACATTAGAAGATATTTTGTAATATTTTATTGTTTTTGTTTAGAAAATCTTCCGCAAAATGACATAACCAATCTTTTGTCGAAAATTGGTCCTAACGATGAACCACACTGGTTGGTTCGAAACACGTCGACAAAAGATTGGTTATGTGATTTTGCCGAAGATTTTCTAAACAATGTTATGGATCACAGAAGTCTAAATTCCTTAATTTTATTGTTTTAATCAGATATGTTTTAGCATATAAATACCACACAACAGTTCTGTTTTAATGTTAGCAGCAGTAGCTGAAGAATCACACAGAGCAGAGGAGAGCACGCAGCAACGTGAGGAAGAAGAATATTTTCAGAACAGTGAAATGCACAGCAGTGCAGAAATTTGAATGTAATTTGTTTTCTGGTTGTTTGCTGATAGAAAGGGTAGATGTTATTTGTGTGGAACAAAAGCGTTCCTTGGTAAATCTATTTTGTAATAGAAGTTGTGAAATTCCCTCAGTATGAGGAAGACAAATCTGTAACAGTTAGTTTATTTTGATGAATACAAGTTAATTTTTCCCGTTGCTGTTACACCGTCACTGTTGCTGTTACACCATAACTCAAAAAATACTTGACGTCAAAAATTTACGTTGCTGCAACACCACGAACAGCGTTGCTGCAACACAAGTTACAGCAACTGAAGAAAAACTGCATTGCTGCAACACCATTTCCAGAGAACGAATTTTTCTGTTTTCTGAGTTAAAAACAGAGTATTTTTCTGTGTTAAAATAGAGTGTTATTCTGCGTTGCTGCAACACCAAAATCAGTTGCTGCAACACCAAACTCAGTTGCTGCAACACCAAACTGTGTTTCTGAAACACCGTTTCCAGCAAGCGAGTTTTTTTTGTTTTTCTGTGTAAAAACAGAGCAATTTTTGTCTGTCTGTTATGGAATTTATCAAAAAATTCCAACAGATTTTGCGTTCGCATTCCATGTGATGACAGTGTTCTTGGCGCCCGAGCCCCTGAGAGTTATGAAGGGCTTCTCCTTAGGAATAGTCACCTTCTCCCTGCGCGGTACATAAAATAATGAACCATCATAAAAGCTTCCTATCTCTACAGTATTTACACCTTTGATTTCATCAAATATCATATTGATTTTCATAAGACATCCACGACGACAAAAAGTTCTGCAAAATTATACCTAAACTTCTGAAATATCTATAAGTTGAATAGAATTTCTAAAATCTGCAATCAAGATAAAAATAATGCTACGGGATAAGGTGATTCTGATTCTTTTATTTCTCTGCTGGCATAGTTTTAAGAAATTTAATCTAAACTTTTAAATTTATCCAAAATTCAACTGAAATTATTAAAATGACAACTGTATGCTGTGAACTCTGCAAACAGAATATCTCTATAATTTTTTTCAGAATACTGAATCCACCTATAAAGTCAGAATCTCAATGTTGAACACAAAAAGTCAGAATCTCATTTTTAAACACAAAGATGTATATTTAACCCAAAGAAAAAAAATTACTCTGCCACCAAAACTTTAGACAATGCCATTTTCTCGTGGGGAAATAAACTATTCTGATTTTGATTTCATTAATTACTAACCTATAAGTGCCTGCTTTCACATCATTGGTGATGGGATTATTATTATTCGATGGAACTGCATTGATGGCATCCTGGAGCGTTCTGAAATTACCCTGACCATTCTTATCCACTGTAATCACACGTGCATTGCCAGAATTTGCAAGAGCCCGATCAGTTTTCGAGACCAACTGCTAAAGAAATCCGTAGAATTATTCTCCCCGTTACTGCTACGTATTGCATGGAGTTCAGATATATTCCAACTCGAACAGTAAGCAGGTTGCGTTAAATCCTCTACAGATGGAGTTTTCCATGGTTAACGTTCGCAAGAAACCCCGAGTTTCACGAATGGATGGATTAACAGGGCTTTCGTAATGAGGAGACTAGAGTACTATTTATCGATGCTCGTACTGAATTCCAGGCCTACAAAGCCCATTTACAGGACTTTGGTGAAAAGAAGACACTCTCTATCAGTTCTCGCAACGAACTGTGGGTCCCTACAAGACTTGCCAAGCCCCAGACTTAAAAACCTAGGAAGCTCCATATTAGACGATTCGAGTCCAAATCCTGCGGAATCACTTGCGGCCCTTGCATGGTCCCAAACTTTCATCCAAGCCACTTTTCATGGCTCCATGCTTCACAACTAAATGTGGTTAAGATATGTCCATTTAACCAAATGTGGTTAAGATATGCCCGTTTAACCAAGTGTTATTTCGTAACCAATTCGTTGTGATATCCATTTATTTCGGTCTGTAATTTGGATTCTCACCTTTACATATTAGGTTTCTATTTTTTCCGCGGTTAAGTCCAGAGCAACCCTAAAATGAAACAGTTCTCGCCTCGGAACGTGATACATACGCTACGGTATTGGATAACGTAATTTTATAAAGTAAATTAAGTTATGAATGTTAGAGATTTTATTTTTTTATTTTTAATATTTTTAGTTTTATTTGTTTTCCAATGTGTAAACAGAGAAGACATCTTTTTGGGGTTATTATTCTTCATCACAAAAAAAAGCGAAATAACATTCAAGCTTACTAGGAATCATATATATGGACTAACCGCTACATTGGGAACATGAGATTAATTTCCCACTCAAGGTAATGGAAAGGATTCCAAATTTTATTACTGCTTGAGGGTTTTTGTAATGGAAAACCTCAGCATGCCTAGATGTGTGTTGGAGTAATTATGACACTCACCTTATTAGGAATCAATTATATGGATTAATCACCTTCCCATGAGTAGCAGAGACTAAAACCTCAACACAAGTAACAATCTCATTGTATGGATTTCACAATCTCTATTAGCACAATCTCTTTTTAATATAGAAAGAATTATAATACTTATAAAACCTAAACATAGCCTTTAATAATAGCCTCTAATAATAGCCTCTAATAATAAATTTGAAATGTATGCCCTCTTGTAAGAAATTACGTTAAGACAATATTTAAACGTTATGTTTAAGCACTAGATCCCTAATTATTGTAGGAAACTTTAAAAACCCTATTAGTCACCATGATTAAGGAACCTCTCATTCGGATTCCACACTCTATCAACTATTTTAGAAAATCCAAAAGCCTCTCAACTTAATACCATATTCACAAGCTAGTCATGTATTAAGAGACCTAAAGACAACAACAAATCAAATACATTGATTTGGCAAAAGAAATCAAGCTCTAACATGGTCTCTTGGAGCCTTGAGGATCAGTGGAACCTCAAGGAAAGAAATGTTATCTTAGACCATAGATGTCAAATAATATGTACTCCAACAAGCTCAAGAGCCACGGTGTCATTGTTATCTTGGCCGTTTCATGGGAAACAGAGGAGAGCTTCACTTTATCATTTGGAGAAGATGCATGGCTTCTTGGAAAACTTCATTCATACGAGGAAAGGTTGATAGATATGGAGCATTCTCCCAAGTGGATCATGATGTCCCTTACTGAAAAATTGTTCGAATGGTGCCAAATGATGTCAAAAGAGTGACAAATAATAAATACGTTTGCAATCATCTTCCAGTCCATAGAAGGACAACACCTGCACCGAACCATATCCATTGGAAAGTGGCTCTGAACAAGTTTTCCAATGATATGTGGAAGTCCAAAAATGGACTCTTGGATACTAATATATGGTTTGCCAACGTTTAAAGGAATTGAAGCCTTATGAAAGAAGGAATATTGAAGATCGCAATATCGGAGGTCCAAAATATTGTAGATCGCATATCAGAGGTTTGGTATATCATTGCATCGCAATATCAGAGTTCACATATCAGAGGTTTTTCATATCATTTCGTTGCAATTTCGGAGATCACATACCGAAGCTTCGACATATCGGTGCATCACAATATCAGAGATCGCATATTGGAGGTATGGCATATTGATGCATCAAAATATCGAAGGTTTGACATATCAGCACATCGTAATATCAGAGGTTGGAGGAGCATTGACACATCTAAACATCGACATATCACAGAATCATAACTTCTTAAAGTGAGATCCTTTAAAAAGTTTCGATATCATAAAGTGTTGCTATTATTAGAAAGATTTGGGGAACGCCGATAAAGGATTTCATTACAAAACAAAAGGTTGACATGCGCTTTTCTCTCTCCTCTACTGGGACACATGGAAGCATATGATTAGCTCCAATAGAGGCAGACGAAAACATATGATTGCTTCTAATAAAGATATAGTGGCAACTGACATCAGCATGACGTGGAGGTACGACAGGACATGTGGAAAGTAGTTTTGCCATTTTGAGGGGCCTAATGGCACAAATATGGATGACACGTGTCACTACTCATGATGTGGCACATGGATTGAGGACGTCATATCGCAGGCCGCCATATCGAAGGTTGATGATGTCAGGACTTTAGAATAGTTGGTGTTTGAAAAACTTTCGATGAAATTCAAAGAGTTAAAAGGTGGATGAGTTGGCAATTGTGATTCTAGAACACCACTAAAGCCACCACGTTTGATCACTCCCAACTCTAGAAGGTGGGGAATTCAAGTGGTTAAGAGGAAAGCAATAAGCAAATCGACCGAGTAGCTTAAGAAGAACATCATGGAAAAGACATGGCCTAATCAGAGGTCATCACAAGAATTGGAATGGAGATATTTTGTTGTGGCCATGATTCCATTTTTCGATGTTTTATTATTTTGTAATCTATTGTAATGATTTGGGTGGTAGAGCCTTTGCACGCCGAGATAGTTAGTGGATGAGACAACTAGGGCTCTACTAAGGTTTTCTTCATGGCCATCATTCAGTTGTTCTGTTTTGTTATTTTTGTGATTTTGTGTATTTTAAAGAAAGGAATCAAATCATTTGTAATCATTTAGGCAACAGATCCTTTGCATGCCAAGGCAACTAGTCGACCAGACAGCTGGAGCTCGATTAAGAAATTTTGTAATCATTTTTCAAGCCCTCTCTCTCCTTATAAAAGAGGGAAGAAAATCATAACAGAAGGTTCCAAAAATTATGCATTCTAGAGGCTTGAATTCTGCTTTTGCAAGTTCTAAGCTCTATTTGCAGAGAAAATTATTCCACGTTGGTTCAATTTTCTTGTTCATGAGGTGCTCAGGAATATACAATTGTTAAATGTTATGGACTGGTGATTTGGACTCCATCTTCAAAGATTAATGAAGCAGTTTTGTTGATTCCAATCAGAGCAATGCACAATATCTTTTCACCTTTGTATATCATTTCATAAATGGCCTTTCTCTTTTGAAATTGTGTAATTAAGCTGTCGATTTCACTCTCTCGTGGTTGTATTTATTCTACTAAGTAGTGAGAAGTAACTCTATAAACACAGATTTACTTGCATTATTTGATAGATTAAAGTACTTGTATCTAAGTATACATTTACTTATGAAAATTGGTGATAAATGTATTCATGAGGCTTAGAGATTGAGACCTTATTTCGCGCTCCAAGTTTTCCACATTTTGACCTCTTCACTCTTCCATATTTTTGTTGGATATTGTTGCTTAGGATTTTGTGTTATGTCCAACCCTCTACATCGATTTTTCTCCTTTCCTTCCTCTTGTTCATCTATACTACAATAACAATGTTAAATTGTGTATTGTTGTGTGTCAGCCACCAGAATCAATGCATTTCTCTTTGAGATTAGCCATATCTACCAGTGTGTATTTTGGGCTATTTTTTCTTGAGTTTACCTTGGAAAAGGGCTATTGAACCAGACTCTCAATTATTATTTTTAAAATTACATGAAATAAGGAGTGCAACAGAAATATTTTAGATAATCTTCAAAAGCACTACTCTCGAATGCCCTAGGCGCTAACACTTTTCTTCCAACCCAGGTGTTGTCTTTAGGAGGATTCTATATATTCTGAAGAACTTGTGTGACAGGGGATAGGAAAAGATAGATCATGTTTCTAGCATCATCGTTGGTAAACGAATCAGAATAGTTTTCCCTAGGTACGATAATTTTTACATTCCCTCTCTCTGGTGAACAAGGGAAGTGTGGGTTGAATATATCTCACCTTGGCGACTCCACTATTTGAATCTTATTGTAAACACCCTAGCGAACCCACTTTCTATATCTTTATTTGGTTATTCTATATTTCAAGGAGCCTCATACTACCTTTGATGCTAAAACAACTGAAAATTCCCCCTACCTTTGAACTTGAGATCACTCACCTAAAGGGGTTTTCAAAATGTCTCTTCCTTCATTCTTAGCCAACGAATTTGGCCTACTTGATTTTTCTTTTGTTACTAACTATCCCCATCATGTCCGTTTAGATCATGAATGGTATGCCTATTTTCCTATATTCAATGGAAACACAGATAGAAGTCTGAACCAACACCTCAAGGACTTTCATGAATGCATGGAATAACACGGTATTGTTCTTGAAGATGTGAAAATGAAATTGTTCATGTATTATTTAGATGAAGATGCTAGAGCTTGGTGCAAAATAATATTGCATGGCAACATATCTTCCTTAAATAGATTTCACATAGCATTTAATCATTTCTACAAAGTATTATATCCACCGGGTGCTCTATTTGAAGATTGTTGTGCACATTTTAATGTTGAAAATATTTTTGAGGCACTAGTTTATGATTCACATCCCTCAAATCGAGAACAAGTTCAAGTATCTAGTATTAAAGTCGATAAATATTCTCCAATCTATGATTATATGATTCAGAGGAAGATGCGATTGTTGTGGACTTTCAAATGGATTTTCTTACCAACAGCTGGTGAGAAGACTTCAAGCAACAAATTTTTCAAGAGGAGCCCAAATTTGTAAAGCCAAGTAGTATGTGTGGCTACCTGGTGCAGAAAGATTCATGTGGGGAAACTATTTAAGAGAGGGAGACAACCATAAATTTTTCTCATCAATTCTATGATCCAGTAGCTGACTACATGGCCTGTTCATTTGGCCTGCAATAGTATATATCAATTTGAAGCCTAATTAGAAGGTTCATGGAGGAGAGATTGAAAGATTTGAGCATCAAATATCAGTTTGGGGGTAGTGGTGCATGCATGTCTTAGTTGTTGACTTTCAAGACAATGATAACATAAGGTGTAGTACTCATATGTTGGGTTGGTATCATTGGAAGGTTGACCTCAACTGGGTGAATTGATCCCTATGCATAAGTAGGAATTTTATATAAGGATGTTCATGAGAGTTTAATCTCTAGTTTTTAGGTTTTAAGTTCTACATTTCAGTAGTATGAGGAGAGGTATCCCAAAAAATAAAGTTCCATGGAGGTTTTACGGTTTTACAAGTTTATATAATTTCTCACTCCATGACAAAATGTTGTAGAGCCTCGAGTAGGTATTCAAAATATCATCCACTTTCACCTTTATCGCCACCATTTCACTCACATATCGCAACTCCATGACCATATAACCTTTCACTAGCCTCCATTTTCATAATTATATGGGTTCCCTTTGGGTTTTCCAAAATCTAATGATTTCTAGTATTTTAAGTGGATTTATGGTTAAAACTCAGAAAAATGACATTTACTTGCTAATACTTAAAAGTGGATTGAATTTCATGGAATGCGTAGGTAATTTGGAAGCTTCTAAGGAACCCTTATGTGGCCTGCAATGCTCAAATTCTAATTCCCTTCAAGATATGGAAGACGATTTGGATAAAGTTCAATGTGGGTATGTGTCTCATCATTACGTATATGAGTTGTAACTATATGAGATTGTCTGTCTCATCATTACATATTTGAATTATAACTCTATGACATTTTCTAGGGATCTAGGGAGAGAATAGTGGACCTCCATTACTAATTTAGCTTCTTATGTTCTTGTATAAAGAAGAGAGCCTTCTCCATTCGAAGGCATCTGTAGATTTGGAGATACTCGGGTATACAAGTTAAGATTACTCATGTTTGAATGGAATTTTGATTTAGCACCACGATGATGAGTGATGTTCACCTTTTTTTGGTAATGCTTGCATTGGGAGCCTCTCAACTTGCCATCTCTCATACTTTTGGATTGGCCACCTATAATGTGTGAGATTTATTTTTTTTCATAGATTAATATTTATTTCTTTTATAGATTCAGATTTATTTTTTTCATATCTTTTCCTGTGTGAGACCTTAAGAGTGATTGTTTTTTCTTTCATTTCATAGGATCCCAATTTGATAATGCACACATTATCCCTTATAGTATATCTCATTTCATGCAATTTAATTTCTAAAAGAGTGGTGTTTTTTTTTCAATTCTTGCAAGTATGGTAGATTAAGATTTCAATTCCTGTAAGTGTGATAGATTAAGGTTTCGATTCTGCAAGCTATACTATAATTTTACTATAACTCTTTTGAATTAGAATAGGTGAATTTGGTTTTCCGTTATTTAGATTTTTAGTTAGATTGATATAAATTGAAAGTTAATTTCTAGAATATACAGTGCACACATTCTTTGCAAGTTTTACGAAACCCTTGGGTTGACAATTAAATGATAGGTAATTAATTTTCCTCAAGAATGGTGAAGACTACTATTCTTTAGGTTCTCAGCACCTTTCTAGCAGGTCACTGTCCCCAATTGGAGCCAATGTTGTCACTTACTGAAAAAATATTCTAATGGTGGAAAATGATGTCAAAAGAGTGTAAAAGAGTAGATAAGTTTGTAGTCATCTTCCAAGTTGTAGAAAGACTCAATGGCTACATTGGACCCTCTCCATTGAAAAGTGCTTTGAAGAAGATTTCCAACAATATGTGGGAGCCCAAAAATGGACTCCTAGATCAAAATATATGGTCTGTTGAAGTTTCAAGTGTTTGATACCTTAGGAAAAAAGAAATATCATAAATCAAAATACAGAGGTCCAAAATATTCGAGATCACATATCGTAGGTCTAGCAGATCGTCACATCACAATATCGAAGATTGCATGTCGAAGGCCTCATGTGTCGATGAATTGCAATATCAGAGGTTCGACATATTGAAACATGACAATATAAGAGGTTGGAGGAGGTAACACCCCCACCTCCAAGGTCGACCCAAGCAAACAACTAGCGGGGAAAGGATGTGATGGGAAAGGTCATTGTAAGGGATTCAATCTCCTCGGTAACCTTAAAGAAATGGAATCAATAGAACAAATAAAAAAAATCCATCCACATCAGCAACAACACCCCTAGAAGATAGGCTAGCCACTAAGACATCCTACCCATGGATCCCACCGATGTTTTAAGACTTTTAAATCAAATTCGCTCTCATGCTAAAGGCAAGACGGTGACTAACAACTCAAAGTCACTCTCATAGTCCTATGTGCCAATGACTGTGGAATTTTCTCAGCAGACCTGTACCAACAACCTTGAGATTTGAGCTAATTTTATAGCCCATAATCTTGACCGCTGCCCA
Organism: Pinus tabuliformis; assembly: GCA_031772625.1. Taxonomy (NCBI): domain Eukaryota; kingdom Viridiplantae; phylum Streptophyta; class Pinopsida; order Pinales; family Pinaceae; genus Pinus; species Pinus tabuliformis. The sequence continues at coordinate 400,205,548 of CM062816.1, forward strand.
GAACTTGCTACAGCCATCAGAATCCATCAAAGACATCACAAAGATGTTGATAAATAAAAAATTAACCTCAGGACTAGGCCCAAGCGTCACCAACCGAGACTGCCATTATGCCACACACTTGGCCTCAGTGAAACGTACAGGTCTAGGATACAAGACAAAGTATAATTGAATGAAATAACTTATGGAACATAACTAAAACGATGCCCTCCTTCTCCATTAAGTTATTATATAATCAATTAGGTCTTGCATCCATCCATTTAACAATTACAAGTAAATACATGAAATAACCATGAGATGAACCAGTCATTTAACCATTCTTATGACTAGGATAAAACCATATACATATTAGAGATATGACAACCATTAAATCCACATATAAACTAGTGGAAAAGTGAGAGAACGCAAATTTTATTAATCATAGGAAAATCCACCAGGTTCAGGACTTCCACGTACCACCCAACCAAATACATGGTTGAACCAAGTCTCTCTTTCAGCCAGTCACCCCCGTGACATATTCCAATAATGAAAGTGAGATCTTATATAACAACCAATCCAAGAACAACCAAGGCAATCCCAAGGTTGAACCACCTCCACCCTCATCAAACCATGATCACACCAAAATCGGTGCTTCCATCACAACCAAACTGAACTTGGAATAGCATGTAGAATCCATCACTATCTTTGAGGAATTTTTCATCTGCTTATCTCTTCTACTTTACCGCAATCCAACCCTACATCACTAGGCCATAAATTGATACCAGTCTCTCAGCCTTTACCACAATCCAAACCTAGATCACCAGGCCCTAAACCAAGACCTATCCTTTAGGCTTTACTGTGTATCCCACCAAAACTGGTCAACAGATTCCTAGGCCTTTGTGAATGAAACGTGAGGCCACCTCTGCCCCAGATTCTGAAATACATCTAGAAAAACAAAGCTCAAAACCATGATAAACATTTCAACATACCATGGTATGGGGAAAAGTAAAGGCTAGGCTTAAATCCCTTACCATAACCCAAAAAAAGCATGCCACAGATAGTAAGAGAACCATACACCAACATGAAAATCCATGCATGTCGAAATGAGCTAGGAAATCACAAATGAAAAAGGTTACCTACAAGTATTCCTGCTGAAGCTACTTGATCCTACTCTTCTTCCTTGATCCTTTCTTTCCTTCCTTTCCATTTTCTTGTTTTCTCCTTCCTTGATCCAAAGCTATAGTGCTCCAAGAAAACACTAAGTGACCAAGAGTGAGTGAGAGAGAAAAAATAATGAGAGACATACAAAATGAAACTGACCAGAAGTTTAGCCAAAATCTTTCCCACTGATCCTCAGAAGCCTTTTCTTTAATGAGGTCTTTAATTTATTGATTTTCTATTACTTTCCTTCAATTTACTCCTCACATGCAACATGTGACCTCCTACCTTCCTTTTCTCCTATTTTTCGTTATTTTCATAAATAAATGTGCCAAAAATTCATTTGTTCCCTTTAATGCCTTTGCCTTAGCCTTTTCTAATTTTCCTTAGCCAAAACACACATTCGGTGATGCCCACTAGGATATCTTAGCCCATCATTTAGTTTGGAATATGTTTCCCTTACCCCTCGTCTTATTTTTCCTTTAATAACTTTCATTACATGAAATTTTCACCAAGGATGTTACAGAACCCACCCCATTGGGGAACACCATCCTCGGTATTAAAACACACCATGACCTCAGCAAAAATGCTGACAAGAAAGCATACTACCGATGGATCTCTATAAATTATACCGTTCAAGTATTTACAATGAAATACATGCTCAAATCAAAACACCATGACAACATGACAATCTAACAACCATATTGCTTATTGGAGATTTATAGCTTAGCTCATGGTGGTATTTACATCCATATACATATAAGCACATGTACCAAAACATTAGCAAATCATATGCGAAACATAAACCAACATCAAACCAAAACTTGTTTGCCTCAACTAGAAAATAATGAAGGATACAGGGCCCACATCTAATCTGCCATCTTCCATGTAGCTTCTTTAGGCCCAAAGCACTTCCACTGTTCTTTAACTTGCTCTATGGATCTATTCATGAGCATGAGATGTTTCCACTATAATATGCACTGAGGCTCTGGCTGGAACTCTCATTCTTGCTCCATATGCAATACAAATCAATCAATAACATGATTAGCATCCTTTATATACTTCTTAAGTAATGAAATATGGAAAACATCATGGAGTTTCATTGTTGGAGGTAGTGCAAGTCGATATTCAACCAGTCCAATCCTCTCAAGGATCTCGAAAGGCCCAAAATATTGTGGTTCCAACTTGGCATATGAGATAATCCTCAAAGAAATTTTCTTAGGCTTGATGCACAAATACACATGATCCTCAGCCTAAAACTCCTTGAATACACTGTGTTGATCTGCATAACTCTTATATCTATCTATGGTGCCTTTAAATTCTTCTTTATAACCTGCATTTACGGCTCCATGTCTGCCAACATGTTCAGTCCAATAAGTACACCCTTCATTGAATTACTCCAGTGGATGGGAGTGTTACAAATTTGTTTGTACAATTCCTAAAAATTACTCATCCTCCATGACTCTTGATAACCATTGTTGTATGCGAACTCAACCAATGGAAGATAATCATCGCATTTATTTTGATAGTGCATCATGTAAATCCTAAAAATATCCTCCAAGATCATATTGACCCTCTATGTCTATCCATCCATCTGCACATGATAGGTTATACTGAAGGCCAACTCTATTTACAATCCTATAAATAGCTCCTTCCAAAATTTAGAAATGAAATTTGCATCTCTGTCGAACACAATCTTCTTCGAAACATTGTGCAATGTCACTATCTCTCTAATGAACACTTGTGCTACCTCACTGGGTAAATATGTAATCTTTACTGGAATGAAGTGAGCTACCTTGCTCAACCTGTCAACCTCACCCATAATATAATTATGATGCCTTACTATCCTCGAAAGACCTGTAATGAAATCCATGGAAATGACCTCCCATTTCCATTCTCGAATTGCTTTAGGTTGTAGTAACCCACCCGGATGCTTGCACTCCACCTTGGCCTGTTGACAATATAAACATCTACACACGAACTTTGCCACATCCTTCTTTAGATTCGATCAATAGTAGAACTTTTTTACCACTTTAAACGTCTTCTGATATCCTAGATGACCCAAGTATGGCTTGTGGTGAAACTGCCTCAAGGTAATTTTCTTAAGCTCATTGCAATTCGGCACAAAGATCCTATCTCTAAATCTCAAAAATCCATCTGTCGTGACATGATAGTATGCATCCTGATCACCTATACCTATACTTGTACATATACTTGCATTGATACCTGTACCTATGCTTTGTTGTAATTTGTGCATGATCTCCACGTATTTGACATCCCACTATCCTACCTACAAAATCCTATCATGTAAGTCTCACCCATAAGAGCTCATAGTTGTTATATGATTTACCTATACCTTCCTGCTAAGAGCATCTACAACCCTGTTCTCCTTCCCTTCAATGTATCTGATCTTGAAATCGAACTCACTAAGGGTAGCGAATAGTCTAGTTTACCCGCAATTCAGATTCAACTGATCAAATAAATATCTCAACCCACTGTGATCTCTAACCAATGTAAACCTCCTACCCAAAAGATAGTGTCTCCACATCTTCAATGCATGTATAATTGCTGCTAGCTCAAGATCATGCGTTGGATAGCTCTGGTCGTTCTCATTTAGTTTCTGCGACTCATAGCACACTACCTACCCTTCTTGCATGAGAACTCCACCAAGTCCTTTCTTGCAAGAATTTATACATACTACATACCCCTTGTCTAGATCCACAATCTTTAGCACTGATGCATGTGTCAACAACTGCTTAAGTGGCTAAAAAATAGCCTCACATTCTTCTATCCATTCAAATTTCTTACCTTTCCGTTGTAATGATGTGATAGGATATGAAATGCGTGACAAGTTCTTGATGAACCTCCTGTAGTAACCTTCCAATCCCATAAATGATCTCAACTCATGCATATTATTAGGAGTTTCCCACTCCATGATGACCCATATCTTCTTTGGATCCACTGTTATGTCATCCTTGGAGGCAACATGCCTCAAGTAATATACCTCATTCTGAAAGAAACTTCACTTTCTAAGTTTAGCATATAACTGATGTTCTCTTAGCAATTTCAACATTTCTGCTAAATTATTGGCATGTTCTTCCTCATTCTTAGAATATCCCAGTATGTCATTAGTGGATACAATAACAAACTTGTCCAGATAAGGATGCAACAGACTATTCATCAAACACATAATTGTAGTTGGAACACTAGCCAAACATAATGGAACAACAACAAACTCATAATTCCCATACCTAGCCCTAAATGCAGTCTGGAAGATATCCTCTTCTTTGATGCATACCTGATGGTATCCTAATCTCAAGTCTATCTTAGAGAACATTGTTGCTCCCTTCAAATTATCAAACAAACCATTGATCCTCAGTAAAGGGTATGTATTCTTGATAGTTACCTGGTTCGGTTGCCTATAGTTAATGCACAATCGAAGAGTACCATCTTTCTTCTTCCTAAACAACACGAGTGCACCCCAAGGTGGTACACTCGACCTAATGTACCCCTTGTCCAACATTTCTTTCAACTACAACTTTTACCCAACCAACTCAGGTGTGCTCATCGTGTAAGGTGATTTTGAGCTTGGGGCTTCCTCTGGAACCAACTCAATAAAAACTTCTACCTCCCTATGAGGTGGAAAATTTGTAATTTCCTAAGGAAATACATCATGAAACTACTGCAATACTGGGTATCTTCTCAACACATCATCATCCTCAACCTCCTTACCCTTGTCACTAGAAATTGTAGGTTTTAACCCTATACATAAAATTACCTGCATACGAATTCTTAAACAAAGAAAATAAACAATGCGAGAGCATAACCCATAAAACACATATGCACAGAGATTTTTCCCTGGATCCCAAAACCGGGACTACCAGCTTGATTTTTCATTATGTTCCTTTCAATGTTACAATACATATTTATACATGCCGAAGCATCCAATACCATGGACCGAAAAACCATCGCGTCCAATAACATGTGCAAAAATCATGCACAAAACCATAGGTAGGTTCGCCCAACCTAATATAGGGTCCAAAAAAAATTTTCCAGGGGCGGTGCCCCGGACCCCCTAGAGGGGGGCTACCTGCCCCCCTCAAACCCCCCGGACAGGTGGGGTTGCCGTCCCCCCTATGACCCCCCTGCTGCGCAATCGGCGCAACGAAGGGGGGCTTCCGCCCCCCTCTAACCCCCCGTTTAACTACGTAGGTTAGTCGTGGAAAGAATACAACACAACCCAACAGAAATGTGTATTGCAAACATCACACAACTCTTTTTGCAACTACTCTTAGCTTGCATAGTGGTAACCATCCTCATTTATGTAGGCTTCCTCTTCCCCTACAAAGTCCTATTTTCCCTACTATAATCCATACACTAAATGGACTTTTTGAAGCAATCCACTTTGGTTCTCTGAAGGTATAGCCAATAAATACCTAAAAGCATACTATAAGAACCCAATGGCAGTACATTCAAATGTGTTGTTGTATGCATGCCATTTAACTTAAATGGACAAGCTCTTACCCAATGGTGAACTCGCTTCTTTGTACCTATAGCTAACTCCACCAACCAAGATTATGCATGCACTTATTTTCTCAAACCACACGTATCCACTAGGTTAGGATTAATATAACTATAGTTAGATCTAGGATCAATCAAAATAGAAACAACTTGATCACAAAGTTTACTATCCATCTCAATAATCGGTGCCTAATGATCTACCTACCTATTGTCCATAGCTGCATAGATCTGAGGAATGCTATGACCAACATCAGCAACTGTATGTGCCTCCCGAGCACTATAGATTTGGGGTCTACCACAACTCTGATACCATAGACAACTCCTCTTACAATCGTGCTTACCACATATCCAACACCAATGTGCTTCTCCCGATGTCGCTTCTCAACTATATTGAATCTCTTGTAAGGAACTGCATTTTTCTTCTCACTTGCACCTTGAGGTCTTCCTCTCTTTAGTTGTAATTTTCCTTTAGCTTTGTCAATTATCTTCAAGTCATGCTTATGCGCATCTTTGCGCTTCAATTGCTCATAACAATTCTTCAAATTTTGGATTGTCTCCTCCAAAGATCTAGGCTCATCAGACCGAATCCGGTCTCTATATGCAACTGGCAGTCCATTGATGAATCTCTGAAATTGAAATTATCCTCCCTAAGATAAGGCACATATCTCCAGAAATCCAAAAACCTGCTAGTATACTCATCATCTGTCATAGAACCCATCCACAACTCATAAAACTCCTTAGCTCTGTCATCATAGTATCTCTATGACAAGTAAATCTTCATGAAGAGCCTTTCAAATGCATTGCAAGTCAAATCCTCATCATGTATACCTTGAACATTCTTCACATCTTCCCACCAAATATTTGTTTTACCTTTGGGACTGAATGTGTCTATCTTTGCTTTCATGTCTTTTGAATCATCAAGCAATCGAAAGAATTTCTTCATACCAAACAACCATGCCTCTACATCTTACGATTTCATCATCTCTCCATCAAATCTAGGTGGCTTCAATTTCTTAAACTCATCCAACAAGTATCCCTTATCACTCCTCTAATAAGGATGATAATGATGAAGATCATGATGATTATCAAAACCATAACTGGAATAGTACCTGTGTCTATCACCTTTCCTATCTAGAGTTTCCAACAACCTTCCATCTCTGATTGTGTTAGATCTATTTGACCTATGTCTACTATGAGACCTGCTTCCATATGGCTCGTTACTTTTGTCCTCATGTCCATGGCTGATCCAAAGTGGTCCCAATCGCTGAAAATATGACAAACTCTAAAGTACTATCACATTCACCTCTGCTTGTTTCTATTGTTTATGCATGATTTTGTCATTGTCTTCTTTTCAACTCCTTATTTCTTCCTTCAGGCTTCTCAATGTGTCTTCCAAGTCAGAAGAGTGCCCCACAACATGCTTCCCATTTGATGCATAGGGAGATTCTATGTAGTCTACCACATTTCTAGGCATTTGATCTCTCTCTTGCAAATCATACTATGTCGGCTAAACCAAATCACAATAAACCATTGTACCTTAGCATAATTTGGAGAGGATACCTTGTCTACAAGATCATAAAATCAACATGATACGTGTATAACATAGGCATAACATCATATATATGTATGCCAAATAAGTGTATCAACACATAAACATCATTCTAGCTAGGGTCCAGTCATCAATGTAAGGCCATGTCAACAATGCATGTTATGACCTCATGCATGACAAAAATCATTACCCCATTGCAGACATTTCCGCATGAAACTATCAGTCATGCATAAGCAATGCCTAATAAACTACGCATACGTATGATTGCATGTACTTGAGCATAAGTGATCAACTCTTGTAACCAAACTACAAGACTCATACATGTAATTAAAACTTTCAAGAATGCACCTGACATACAAGTATGTAGTCAAGCAACATATAATCAACATGTAAGTGACATATAACCATATGAAACCAATCATATATTTCTAATGATACATCCCACAAAATCACATCAAGTTCCTCACGAAAACCTTACTACAATGATGATCAACATAATGCAATGCAAAAAGCACATGGAATGCAAGTGTAAGAGACACACATCAAACTGACATGCATGCATGACCAAGAAACTTCAACCAATGAGAGCACAACCAGGCTCTGATACTAATCTATTACATCCCCTCCTCCCATGTCCACTCAAGCAACCAACGAGTTGGGGAAAACATGTGATGAGAGAGGTCACTATAAGGGATTCAATCTCCTTGGTAACATTAAGGAAATGGAATTGATGGAACAAGTGAAACAGACCGATCCACATCAGCAACAACAACTCGAGGAGACCTGTCAGTGTCTCAAACATCCCACCCCTATATCCCACTAATTTTTCAAGCCTTTCAACTCAAAGTCGCTCTCATGCTAAAGGCATGACGTTGACCAGCGACCCAAAGTCACTCGCATAGGCCTATGTGCTAGTGATTGTGGAATTTTTTCAATAGACCTATGCCAATGACCCTGAGATCTAAGACACTTTACCAGCCCAGAATCCCAACCTCTACCCAGATCTTTCTACAACCTTCATATTCCATTAAAGTTATGATAATCATGCTGACAAATCAAAAATCAGCCTCAGGACTAGGCTCGAGCATCTCCAACTAGGACTGACATTTTGTCAAACACTTGACATCAATGCAACCAATAGGTCTACGATACAAGACAAAGCATAAATTCCTCAAAGGACATATGAAACATAACCAGAAGGATACCCTCCTTCTCCATTGATCTATTATATCACCAATTAGGTCTTTCATGAATCGATTTAACAATTACAAGTAAATACATGAAATAACAATGACATGAGCTAGACATTTAACCACGCTTCTAACCATCATAAAACCATATAAATATCATATATATGACAACCATTAAATCCACATATAAACTAATGCAAAATTAAGAGATATTAGCTTTTATTAATCATAGGAAAATATGACCATGTTTAGGACTTCCACATACCACACAACCATCGACATGGTTGAACCAAATATATCTTTCATCTGGACACCCCTGTGCCATATTCCAAGCATGAGTTTGGGATCTCATAGAATAAAAAATCCAAGAATAACCAGGGGAATCCATAGGTTAAACCGTATCCACACTCATGCATCCCAGCATACCATGGCATCTGGAAAAAGGGAAGGCTAGGATGAAAACTATTGTCATAATCTCGGAAAACATGCCATCGACATTAAGAAAACCATACAATAGCATGAAAAGCCATGCATGTCCAAAATACCTAGGAAATGACACATGAAAAAGGTTACGAACAATTATTCTTGATGAAGCTGCTTGATCCTCCTCTTCTTCCTTGATCCTTTGTTTCCTTCCTTTCCCCTTGCTTTCTTTTTCCTTCCTTGATCTAAACCTAGGGTGCTCCAATAAAAATCTAAGTGACCAAGGGTGAGTGGGAGAGAAAAAATAATGATAAAAATCCAAACTTTTACTGACCAAAAGGTTAACCAAAATCTTGCCCACTGATCCTTAAAAGCCTTTTTATTAATGAGGCCTCTAATTTCTTCATTTTCGTTTATTTTCCTTCAATTTCTTCCTCACATGCAACCTGTCACCTTTTACCTTCATTTTCTCCTATTTTAATTTATTTTCATAAGTAAATGTGCCAAAAACGCCATTTTTTCCCTTTTAATGCCTTTTCCTTACACTTTGACAATTTTCCTTAGCCAAAACACACATTGACTCATGCCCACTAGGATATATTTTCCCAACATCCAACTTGGAATAAGTGTCCCTTACCCATGGTGTTATTTTCGTTTATTAAAATTTATTACATGAAATTTTCACAAGTGATGTTATAGAGGAGCATCGACACATCTGAGCATCTGTGTATCATAGAATCGAAACTTCTTAAAATGAGATCCTTCAAAAGATTTTGATATCATAAAGTTTCGATAATATCATAATGGCTTAGGGAACACCAAAAGAGTATTAACAAAGGATTTCATTGCAAAACAAAAGTTTGATGGGCCCTTTTCTCTCTCCAGTAGCGAGACACATGGAAGCATACGATTGGCTCTGATAAACACACACTGTAGCATATGATTGGTTCTGATAACGCTACAATAGCATCTGACATCAACATGATGTGGCAATATGGCAACATACGTGGCAGAAAATATTGGAATTTTGAGGGGTCTAAGTGGACAAATTCGAATGACACACGTCACCACTCATGAGGTGCCATGTCAAGTGATGATGTCATGTCAATGGTTGGCATATCGAAAGTTGAGGACATCAGAACTTTACATTAGTTGGTGCTTGATAAAATTCGGATAAGAGGGACTCTGATAATGTAATACAAAGATTTAAAAGGTAGATGAGTTGGAAGTTGTGATTCCATAACACCACTAAATCCACTACAGTTGATCGCTCCCAACTCTAGAAAGTGGGGAAGTCAAGCAATTAAGGGGAAAGCGACAGAAAAATCAACTAAGTGGTTGAACAAGAACATCATGGCAAAGACATGGTATGATCAGAGGCCATCACAGGAATTGGCATGGAGATATTTTACTGTGGCCATCATTTCGTTTTTCCATGTTTCTTATTTTGTAATTTGTTGTAATGATTTGGGTAGTAGAGCCTTCACATGCCAAGACAGATATTCAATGAGACAGTTGGGGCTCGGCTAAGATACTCTTCTCTACCATCATTCAATTGTTTTTCTCTATTATTTTTGTGATTTTTTGTATTTTAAAGAAAGGAAACAAATCCTTTGTAATCATTTAGGTAGCAGATCCTTTGCACGCTTTGATAGCTAGTCAATTAGATAGTTGAAGCTTTGCTAAGCTATTTTATAACTGGTTTTCAGGCTCTCCCTCTCCTTATAAAAGAAGGAAGAAATCCTGAACAAAATATTCCCAAAATTCTGCAGTCTAGACTCTTGAATTCTTCTTTTGCAAGTTCTGAGCTCTATCTTCAGAGAAGGTGGTTCCACTTTGGTTTACTTTTCTTATTCCTGAGGTACTCTGGCAAATAAAATTGTTAAACGTGATGGACTAGTGATTTGGACTCCATATTCAAAGATTAATGAACCAATTTTGTTGATTCCAATTGGAGAAATACGTAATATGTTTTCCCCTGTGTATATCACTTCATGTATGTATTCCTCTTCTAAAATTATGTAATGAAGCTATCTGTTTCACTCTCTCATGGTTGTATGCATGTTGCTAGGTAGTGAGAAGTACTTGTGTAAACACAGATTTACTTGTGTTATTTGATAGCCTTCAATACATGTATTTAAGCACATATTTACTTATGCTAATTCATGAAAAATTTATTCACGAAGCATTGACACTTTAATTCACGATCCACTTTTTCCATATTTTCACCTCCTCACTTTTCCATATTTATGTTGTAGATTTTTTTCTAGGATTTTGTGTTATGTGCATCCCTCTATATCAATTTCTCTCCTTTCCTTCATCCTGTTCATCTATACTACAACAACAATGTTAAATTGTGTATTATTGTGTGATAGCGACTAGAACCAACAAATTTCTCTTTGAGATTAGACATATCTGCTAGCATGTATTTCGACCTATGTGTTTATTTATTTTACCTTAGCAAAGGGGTATTGAACGAAGAATTGAATTATCCTTTTTAAAATTAAATGACATATGGAGTGCAATAGAAATCATTTAGGTAATATTCAAAAGAACTCCTCTCGGATTCCCTAGGAAATGTCCCTTTTATTTCAATGTTGGGGTTGTCTCTAGGAGGTTTCTATATCTTCTGAAGCACTTGTGTGATAGGATATAGAAAAAGCCACAACATATCCTATGTGTGACTAGATTTATGGCCATCTAATGTCAATTTCAGCATGGTGTCTAACTTGAAGGGACACCTATACATCTTGGAATTCAGTTGGTGCTCCATCATATTCAGCAGTCTATAAATTGGTATAACTAGGTTGGCCGCATTCTTGGTTGGCTCTATGATTTATGTGGATGATTCAAAAATTTGGCTTATGCCTCTTTGTTTTAGGTGGATTGTTGAAGCATCAACAAGAAAACCAAGTCATATGTGCCGGGACACTGAGGTATTATTCACCATCCTCTACAATTCACTGTGATGGAGAAGGGTAAGCAGAGAGGAACAAATAGAGGAAATAAATGTCAATGACGATGTTTTTATGTAGATTGTAGTGACGACCCTAAAAATGGATCTTTATTTAGTATTCTCTCCTCACAAAGTCAACAAATTATTCGCCTTTGGATATTGAAAGTATCCAGTATAAAGTGTGGCATGGAGAGACTCCAAAGTGAAGATATAATATCAATAGAAAATTTGTTCCAACTAGATTGCCCGATCCTTTAGGAATATACCAACCTAAGATTACATTCTCTATGCCTCTACCCTACCTACTTTTTCATGAAATAACTATTTTGATTTAGGGGAAATTATCTCAAAAACCCCTAGTATGATAGCCCATAATATATTCAACTCTTTTCCAATTATTCAATCATTACTTCAATTACCTTATTAATAGTTGACATGTACACTTCAATTATTTTACTTCAACACTTTCCAACTTAAATGAAAACAACAATTACAATAAATTCAACTCAAACATGAACATGTACATAATAATAGATGGGTGAGGGAAGTACTGAATAATTACCCTTCAGTTAACTTCAAATCACAATTACTTGTTTGGTTTGGTTGAGCCTTGGATGCTCGCTACCTCAACCTTGTATAGAAATTACACTTCAACCATTTCTGGTTTGGGCCAATCCCCAAACAACGTTTTCCTTAGCGTTCAAGAATATTCCTTCCACAATCTTGTCACACAAATTCCCTACTATTTGTGGAAACATGTTGCATGAATGAACTCACTTAGGACCCTTTTATGACATCCTCGTGTGGCACCTTCACACTATGCCATCTTGTAGTGCCTCTTTCTAGCGACCTCACATGACCTCATCTGCAACACCTTCTCCATTTCTTTGTGTGACCTTCCAACAACCGAAATTTCGAAAGATAATTGAGAGCTGAGTTTCAAACATCCCAAGGCTTCACCCTTCTATTAACAAGCTAGAAACCCTAAATAGAAAGTCCAGATGGTTTTCCTACGCAGTGCACTCATGGTGAGCTCATACACAACCTACATACTTCTTCTTTCATGTCAACTCCTTGCTTTGTTGTTCCATTTTCTTTTGTCTTATGAATTTCACTAGTTTTCCTTGCCAAGTAGGTTGGTTTATCCTCTCGTCTCCTTCTTCTATATGTATGTGACCACCCTTTACTAAATGGGTGCATCAATCCATTGGGTTGACCTTAACTTCAACTTCAAGCCAACTTATCTTATATTCCTTAATGTTTGTACAATCCCCATTGTGTGCATTTGGTCATTCTCTTCATGTGCATGGAACATGCCTAATGTTAAATATAGCTAATTACTCCCACATGCAAAAGTTGTCTAAATTTAGAGAGTCAGTTAACTGAGTCAAGTTGGTTTTTTTGAAAAGAAAGTGTTTTTTAATATGGCATCAACAAGAATATAGTCATTTTTCCACCATTTAAGGGAAGTATTATGATGTGTAGGCCATAAAGATCGAGACCACATTAAAGGCTCATGATATTTATGAGTATGTCATGAATATATTTCCAGAACCTAAATATGAAACAATTGAATGAGGCCTCACTAATGTAGAGAAGGAGCAATTGATGAAACACAAAAAGAAGAATGTGCAAGAATTGCAACTTCTACAGAAAGTACTGGATGCAGTAGTGTTCCAGAAAATTATGACCACATCTTCATCAAAGATAGCATGGGATATTTTGGTGACAATTTATAAAGGTATGGCCAAAGTCAATATTGTTAAGCTGCAGAATACTAGGAGATATTTTGAAAGCCTTCAGATGAAGGAAATAAAGGTCGTTGATTCATTCATGAATCGGTTCTTGATTGTCATAAACAAGTTAATGACTTATGGTGATGACATAGAAGATCAAAAAGTGGCTAAGAAGGTCCTTAGATATTTCCCTACCAAATTTTATGTTGTAGTAGCATCCATATAACAATCTATTGAACCCTCGAAAATCATTGCCTCAACATGGGGGAAAACCACCCAGTCCAAACCTTGGTTGGCATCTCCTTTTCTGTTTGGAGTAGCGGCTCTGATTGGGGATAATGGGGATAGTTTCCCATTCTATTAAATTCTTGTGCTAATGGGGTGATATGTGTGGCTTAAAAGTAATGTCTAAGCTAAAATTAATCTAATTTAAACTAACAATCACATGCATGTTATCCTAATTTAAACACTATGTAATTGTAAATATACCCAAGATTTGAATCGATATATGTGATCTATAATAATGTTTGAAAGAAATTGGTAATAAAGATCATTCAATTGCGATGAGAAGTGAATATGTTTTAACAATAACCATTTCATATAAAAATTTAGCTGAAACAATTGTGTAATATATAGCACATAAGGAATTATTCATATATTCAGAATAAAATAAAGATCATCATCATACAAAGTGTAATAATGGCAATCAAGATCTAGACTTTCATACATAAACAACTTGAAAAGAAATAATTTCTTAATACACAAGTAAAAAGGATTACAAGATAAAAGTACCATTTATAATACGTCATAGTCATATGTTTCTGTAATATTGATTTATCTTCAATCCATTCAACACCATCTAAGAGTACAAAAGTGAAATTTTAGTAGAAGATGCAAAACCAGATAAAAATAATTCATGTTCCATATATTTCACCAGAACATCCTTAAAGGGACACAAGTGCATGTTTGGAAGGGAGTTTCTGTTAAAATTTTGGACCTCTCTCTAAATGCATGAGAGGGGTTTAAATACTAAAACTATAAAACTAAAAGTAGTTTATTACAAAAATAGTTGAGGCGGCTTAAACGACCTACCTCAATTTGTGAAGATATAAAATAAAAATGGAAATAAGCAAGGTGACTAACTATCCTACATTTGATCCTTTAGATCACAAATGTCCATCATGGACTTTAGCTGTGTTGATTGGCTAACTTCAGCTTTCAATTGTCCAGCGAATATGGCATTGGTTAGTGCTGGTGCCATTTTCTATGTAGAAGTGGTTACACATCGCAGGGTCATCCATTGGCTGTGAGGTTGATCAAATGTTGCTAATATGCCTCCCAGTATAACCTTGTTGTTTGCCTTATCACTTTTTTATTTTTCTACCACTCCCTATTTCCATTATTGTTCAAGCTGTTTCGAATTAGGAAGGAAACCATAAATTGATTCTACCACAAGATTGGCACTACACAAATTTTCATTGATATTTTCTATGACACTGTTTGCTGCGGTTGCTGCCTTCTCTATTTCCTTTTCAACTTATTTAAGTCGAGAATCCCAGCTCGCAGATAGAATTTATTTATGTGATTCTTCTAGCTTGGGCAGGTCAGCCTTTCTCCCATCTTCTGTATTTTTCCAGGTGATGAAATTAGAGACCTTTTAAAGATGTCATCATATTCAAGTCTCATCTCAACGACTTGACTTGTCAGTTTATCACTTGTTTCACAATACGATTTCCACTGTGAAATATTATGGCATAGTAATTCATTCTGGTGCATCAGTTGGGAGTTATGACCAAGTGCTTTGGTAATAAACTGATCAGTTTTCGGATCATCTTTATGTAGATTAATTATTTCCTGCACTTGTGCTTCCTTCTCAGCTAAGTTGGTTCGATGTTCTATTTCCATCTGTTCAAATACCTGTTGAAGCTTGGCCAAATGTATATCTTCCTGCTGGTCGGGTTTCACTTGTCGTAATTGTTATCTGCTTATTAA
Source organism: Pinus tabuliformis (assembly GCA_031772625.1). Lineage (NCBI taxonomy): Eukaryota > Viridiplantae > Streptophyta > Pinopsida > Pinales > Pinaceae > Pinus > Pinus tabuliformis. The sequence continues at coordinate 400,221,049 of CM062816.1, forward strand.
TTAAATTTATAAGTGGAACACATCTACATTAAGTGTTACAAATATATTGATTACATAAAATCTAATATTACAATATTATATTTTATCCAATATTTATAACCACCCCCACCTAATAGATATTGGCCAGGGGTGTGGAGAAATACTAATTAAAATGTAATATTATTAAATATTACATTCTACTCAATATTTCCCCTCACTCCTACTAATTTTATTGAGCACCTTCCATTATATTGAGTTTACCTTCCTACAACTGAAAAACTTGAATGCAATGAAATATATGATTGACTTATTATTATTATTATAAAAATCACACAACTAGAAACCTGAATGCCATGGAATATAAATTGACCAAGTTATTATTACAGGATATGCCCAATTGAATCCTCTACTTCATTTACCTAATTTTCTTTGCTATTCAATGAATAATCTAATCGATCTATTTTTAAAATGCATATATATCGTTTCCAAAATTGAGTTTGTTAATATTAGCCGACACATTTTTTATTTTATTTCAAAGTAACATTACACATATCTTCAACATATGTAATATATATTAGACCACACATATATAGTAATGTTACACCTAGATCTTTACAATATATATTAGCTGACACATATATAGTAACGTTACACATATCTTCAACATATACAATATATATTAACCAACACATATATAGTAATGTTACACATATCTTCAACATATACAATATATATTAACCAACACACATATAGTAACGTTACACACATCTTCAACATATATAATATATGTTAGCCGACATATATATTCTTGTTGTTTTAATGTAATGTTATATTACATGACAACATCTCCGTCATATTCTTGTTTTAATGTAACGTTATGTTACATGACAACATCTCCCTCATAATTCTTTTTAATGTTTTTTTAATATTTTTTAATGTAACGTTACATAACCTGACAACATCTCCCTCATATAATGTTTTTAATTTAATATTTATTTTAATCATTTCTTTTATAATTTTCTTTTAACATTTTTTTCCATTTTAATTTTAAATTATGATAGGTGTTTTTGCTTAATTGCTATAATTGTTTCCGTTTAATTTTTATTTTAATTAATTTTATTTTTTATTTTTTTTTAATTTCGTTAAATTTGTTTTAAGGTTTTTCCTAATATCATTTTTCAATTTTATTTATTTATTTTTAACTTAATATTTATTAAATCTTTTGTTTGAAGGTTGGCATTATATTACTTCAAAAATGAACTACATGCAACTTTCGTTGGTGATTGGTGTTGCCCCACAAGGAAACCAACCCATGGACACCAATTTCGACTCTTTAAATTACATATGCTTCATTTTACCAAACTTTCGTTGAAGGGCAGAGACAATACTGAACCTATATTATGAAAAATTACAAAATTACCATGACCATGACTGTTGAACACAAAAATTCCAAAGACTAAAAATACATTTTAGTACTAGATGATAAAGAGATAATTAAGAAATTCGAGGAGTTTGGTAAAGGAGGGAGGACTCTTCATAAGCTAAAGGCCATGACTAGTTGAATGAGGGTTTCTCACTATTAAAGGGACACCACCATTGACATTTTGAAGGCTCCAAGACATTGTCACACATCCTATTTTGAAATAGCACCAACCCCACAACCTCATCCATGCCTTAATACCACCACAATCCTACAATCCCAAATCTAATTTGACCTAGCCAAAACCCCTCGATCCCAACAAAATTTAAGGCTGTACTCTGAAATTAATCATTCAACGACCGATGGGCACGTAGTAGCCATGACCAAAATGAATACATTAAACATGAACCACTGTATCAACCTATACCTCAAGCAACATCCCTTCTCAATTGGGCTAAGACGCCACCCCATGACACAAGTACGAAAATTCAGCTTAAAGTGATTGACATAGCACAAAAGGTGATGGACCAGAGGAGGCAATCACCTTGGATTCCACATAATTTTACGATATTGAGTGCCCAAGAGTGTCACTGCTACCAGCCAAAAGTGCCCAGGAGAGTTAGAGATAATTATAAGCCCTATTTAATGAGATTGCCAAAATTTTATTACCCCCGCTATCGGCCAGAGATGTTGGATGTGGAATATAGCCTCAGGTTCAGTTCTCTCTTCCATGGAAACCACAGGAAGTCTATTGGTCTTCACAAACCCCATGACCAGTGAACAACTGACCCAACTCTCCAAAAAAGAGAAGGAAGAAATATTCCTATCATTGGAACTAGGTTAGATTTTGAGAGAATGTTCATTATCAGTAGCATGGGTGCAGATACCCACCGTTTCCTTAACATGCACAATTTCCTCACTAACCTTCATTCAGGTGGTGTTTTGTAAAACATTCCCACACGTGGCAACATGAAATCTCCATGGATTGATCTGAATTGGCCTTATCAAATAATGATAGCTTCCCATGATTCCAAGGCTATCGATGTGCTCGTCGACCTGAGTGAAGATGGCTTGTAGCTTGCTTGAATTAATAACAATGTACACCAGTGTTGGGGATGACACAAGTCGACTGAGTTGGAAATTCTTCAGCTTGGAGTAGTATTTTCACTGTGATTGGCATCCATTGGCAGCTATAGTGGGAGTAACTTAATGTTAATTATGATTTAAATAATTTTTTTAATTCAATTTTGTTTAAACTTCTTTTAATTTGCATTTATTTTGGTTTAGTTTATTTGTTTTTTTAATTATCAATTTTATTTTTTTTAATGTTAAATTTTTAAATCTTTTCCTTAAGTTGTGGTTTTTGTTTTTATTTAAATTCATATATATATATATATATATATATATATATATATATATATATATATATATATATATATATATATATATATATATATATATATATATATATATATATATATATATATATATATATATATAGATTGTTTAAATTTTTATCTTCTATGAGTTAATTTTGTTGTTTTAAAAAACTTTTATGCTTGTTTTTTTTTTGTGTGTGTTTTTGTAAGCTTGGTGGGACTACATCTTCATCATGTCCAATATATCACCACGATTGGGGTGGGGCATTGAACCCGTGACTTCACATGAAGGTGTGCCTTAACAGAGCACCCAATCATGTCTATCCAAGACCCCATGGACTTTTTATGTGTTATATATATATATATATATATAGATATCATGTTTGATTTTTCTTTGTCATTCTTATTTTTTTACATTTTAGTATATTTTTTTATTTATTATTGTTTTTTTTAACCTTTCATTTAACTTTTCTTTTTTCCGTTCTTTTATTTTTTTTTGTTTTGTATTTTTCATTTTCATTTATTTATCTTTATTTATTTCTTCTTTTTCTTTCTCTTTCTACAGGATCTATGTCTATCCTCGACTAGCATCATGACCCCATTATGTATCAATTTGATAGTCGATTTTAAACTTTTTGTTATTAGATCAAGTCTTCCCCCACAGTGTGTCGATTTCATGGTTGATTTTCAAGATTTCATTGCAATAGGTCGCATTCGCCTACACTACATGTCGATTTGATGGTTGACTTTTAATTTTTTGTTGCAATGTGTCAAGTTTTATTAGGTTGAGATTTTAAAATAGTTATAATTTTAGCATTTAAAAAGGAAATTACTCTTGGTATTATGGCTCTTTAATTCAGCTATTCATTTTTTAAGTTTTCTTTAGTGATATAATTTTTCCATAATGCGATGGTTGAAATATATTGAAAACTTACTTTTTTTTGTACTCATGATATTTCGTTTTAATTCCATGGTTGAAAATTTGTCAGAATTTTAAGGTTTTTTTGAGTCATGATATTTTATCTTTAATGTTATGGTTGAAAACTATTATAAGTATTTTATCTTTAATGTCATCGCTGAAAATTGTTCAAATTTTAAAGCTTTTCGGAGACATGATATTTTATATTTAATGTCATACCTGTAAATTGATAGAATTTTAAGGTTTTTGGGAGTCATGATATTTTATCTTTAACATCATTGCTAAAAAAGTTGAAAATTTACCCCAAAAAAAGGATGTTATTCCAACATCAACACTTTTCGTTTTTAGGGTATTTTTGCATGTTTCCAAATTGGATTTCATTGTCATTTTTAAAAATGTTGAAATTTTACCCTGAAAAAAAAAAAGACATCGTTACATCATACAGACTTTTCATTTATAGGTTGTTTTTATGGTTTTTTGGGGTTTTCTGGCTATAGTTATCATTTTGGAGTTATAGTTCCCATTTGATATGTTACTTTGTTTCTCCTCACAATGCCAAAAAATGAAAAACCTATTGGAAAAGAAGAGAAGGGAAGGCACAAATTTGACAAAAAAAATAACACATTTTGTCTCTCTTGCCTTGGTCACAAACTTGACTTGATTACAATGAACCTGTAGAAATTTCACCCGTAGAACAAACCGATATATGGAATGTCCTAAAGCATAACACTTGTTCTACTTCTATGAAACATTAAGCGGAGCATAATTGAATTCATGAGCAACATCAAGTAGAAACATGCATAACTCATCAAGAGAAATAATCGCACATAACACAAGATATATCCAGGGGAAAGCACCAACATAAAATTCCAACCATGTATTATCAATCAAGTGCAGATCTTGAACAACATATAAAAAGAATCAGCTCAAAAGCTATCCTGCTCTCTTTGTAATCAGAAGATGAAGATCATAGACTACTTAGGCCACAAATCCTCCAATCTCCTATAATAGATCCTTCTCCATGCAAGGAATACTTATTAAAAATATCCAAGCATCTGATAGTACACTATTGCTCATCTGATCTCAACTAGGTCTCTGTGTAGACTGACATGCATCTGTTGTCCATGAGTGAATCCTTAGTTATCTAAAATAATAGTTGTCACATGCATGCAAGCATTAACAAACTATATTTTATTATTTTAACAACTTGTTAAAATAATCTAACTGGGCTTGACTAGTTAGAACTAAGTCAACTAATTCTCTCATTATAGAACTCATACTTATTCCCTCAATCAGTGGAGGAAATTAAGGATAAATTCCTCAATCAATGGGACAACTCATGTGCATTCTCAAAAAGACTTCAAATTTGAATTTCCTTAACTAATTAACTCAACTAAAGTGATTAAATAATATTTCCAATTGGTGTTAAGACCAAAATTAATTTTACTTCCTATAGATAGACCAGGGACTACTATAAATAGGAAGGGACACAGAAATGCTATTTTTAGAACTTTCGATTTTAGGAGTTTCACCTCTCACCTAATGTGGCCAATGACCTCACTTTCCAAACTGCTATTTTTAGACATGCTACTTTTAGCAGGTCTATTTTTAGAACATTCTAAATTTAACATTTCTTGTTGCACATTTTTGAACAGAACCCATTGGGGGTATTTATAATTTTTAACAAAAAGCTCGACTTATGTTAACTCCAACATGTAAGAACACACTAATTTTAACCTTCCCCAAAATAAGATTAAACTCAAACTCACACTCACTTGACTTAATTAACTCACACTAACACTAGTTATCTCAAATTCTAAATTTCAACTACTCTGTATTGGGAGTAATTAGTTATATTTAACACTCCCCCTTAATTATGACTGCTAAACTAAGACATGACTCATGGAAACTCAATCATCCTTATTCTTCTAAGCCTCAGTTAGACTTAAAACACCTAATCTTCCAGTATGAAACTCAAACACATCTTTTTCTAATGGCTTAGTGAATATATTAGCCAATTTCTTACTCAATTTACAAGGCTTTAAATAAACTTCTCCATTTCTCACAAGTTCTCTAATAAAATTATATCTTGTATTAATATGTTTTTTGTTTTAACGAAACACATTATACTTGGATAGTGTCATGGTTGAGGTTTTTCCATAATATATTGTTGTTGATCTCTCTCTTGTTTTTGAAGTCCCTCTAAAACTCTTCCTAACCATACTTTTTGATATGTCGTTGATGTTCCCACTACATATTTTACTTCTAATGATGAAAGTGACATAATAGCCTTCTTATTAGATGACCATGATATCACACTTGAGCCAAGATGAAATGCACCATTGTAAGTGTTTTACCTATCTTAAAAACATCTTGCAAAATCATTGTTAGTATATCCAACCAAAATCTTCTTATCTATACTTTCATACAATATGCCACAATTTGTATTTTCTCCTATATATCTCAAAATTCCTTTTCCAGCTTTCTAATGTGAGTCTTTAGGAGACTTCATAAATCTACAAATCAATCTAACTCCTTGCATAATATGTGGTATTGTAGTTGTGAGATACATAAGGATACCAACCAATCTTTTGAATAGAGTTGGATTAACATTTGATCCTTCATCATCCTTCCTTAACATTGTACATGTTGCTACTAGTGTAGGACCAAGTTTACAAATTTCCATCATGAATATTTTCAACAATTATTTAGCATATTTATTTTGACAAATAAAAATAACTTTCTCTGATTTCTTTTTTTTTTCTCGGTAAAGCTATGCTAATATATTATATACAGAAGTCAAAAGTTTACATCAGATCAAAACAGAAAGAGCCAGGCACCTGAGGTGTCAACCTGGAACAGATGAGACTGCAAGGTCCAAAGGACTAGACCATTCAAAAGAGCTAGCCCACGCAGAGGCCCCAACCAAAAATCCAAATGATCCCGCGGAGCGGAGACAGACATAACCCAGACCATCAACAAAGGTTCTTGAACACATACAAAATGCATACATGACGAAACTAAGCTAACACAGACAGCAATAGAAACCAAAAGACCAGACAGAAGAGCCATGTAGACCTTGAGCGAGGGCGTCTCTAATCTTCCAGTTGCTCCTCCACTACCCGGCACCATCCGTAAGCCTCCCTCTCTGCAGCAGTGGGGGCAGTGTCCATATGGATGTCTTCTGTTTCACTGGTCCTCGTCTTCTGATCCAGAAGGCTTTTCGAGACATTCTCCAGGTCTGTAGCAGGATCCTTTGTTTCTTTCTCCAGGTCTGTAGCAGGATCCTTTGTTTCTTTCTCCGGGCTATCAGCTTGCACCTGCCCACGATTGTCCAGAGAGTCATTGTCTTCCTGGGAAGTTTCAATGAACAGAACCGAAACATGTGCACTGATCTGGGGGTTGTTCATAGAACTGCTGAAGTTAAAAATAGCAGAGCCAAAGGCGGGCAAGGAAGCTGAGTTCGAAGCACCGACATCCATGAACTGACTAGATTGAAGGGGGTTAGCTCCAGTAGAGCGAATGCCATGGCAATGACAGCAGTGGAAAGACGTATCAGCAATGGGAGTGCGTGAAGTTCCTCCCCTGAAGGTGCCTCGACGGCTGAGCATGTGTTGTCGAGGCCTTACCATCCTTGCAAGGATCGAAGGGATGAGACCCAGCTCCCGAGTGTGATACAACTCCTTCCTGTGCGGAATGCAAACAGACAACGGAATAACCCAGACAGACAGCGTAATGACCCAGAGCATCTGAGGTAGCATATACCTGCCTGAAGGAAAAACCAGAAACATACCCTGACCCAAGTTCCAATGCAGTGCCATGGTTTTTAATCACAACGACCTCACCTTGGAACGCGTCCGCCATAACTACAACCTCCAAGTGAGCTGAATAGCCGTGCAGGGCATTAACTCTGCTCTGATAAATGACCTTAAACCAGATTCCTCTCACGCATATACAGGCTTGAGCCCCAGCATCTGCCACGTGATGGCACATGGCTGACATGTGGGCAGCGTTAAACTCCCGTCCCATCCTAATTATCACCTTCATCCGAGGCTTTCTCTGATTTCTTAACTTCTATACTAAGAAAATATTTCATAACAACAATATCTTTCCTTCCAAATTATTTCTTCATTGTTTCTTTAAACAAATCTAATTCAAGGTTATGAGTATAAATCATATCATCCACATACAAGCAAACAATCAAAATTTGACAATTCTCATTTACCTTTGTGTACAATATCAATTCAATAATGCTTTTACAAAATCCATTCTTGACCATATAACTGTCAATTCTACTATACTAGGATCTTGGAGCTTGTATGAGTCCATAGAGTGCTTTCTTAAATTTGTAAAAATTGTCTTCATGGCCTTCAACTTCATAGCCTAGAGCATGTCACACATAGTTTTCTTCTTCCATAATTTCATTCAATAATGTTGGTTACACATCCATCTGATACACTTCCCACTTGTTCTCTGTTGATTTTGTATAATCTTATCTTACAGTATCCAAACTGGCTACCAGAGAAAATGTTTCTCTAAAGTCTGTTCTTGGTTGCTATGAGAACCTTGTTGGTACAAGCCTTGATTTAAATATGTCAATCTCTCCTTTATCTTGCAGATATTTCTTGTACACCCACTGCATACAAATGAGATTCTTATCTTTTTGTAAATCAACCAAATCCTAAGTATCATTATTATTTGTCGATTATATTGCTTCGTCCATATCTTGCACCCAATTTTTATCTCTAGTGGCTTCTTCAAAACATCATGCTTTTAGGCTTCAAATCTACGATGATTTTGTAAAACAATTTTTTTTAAATTGCAAGCATTCCTCGGCTTTGTTCCTAATAGCTATGCAGGCTCCTTAGATCTTGTATTCCTTCCTCATCTCTGATACCAGTTTTTTGGAAAGGTAAAGGAGGAAAGGCACAAATTTAATGCACAAAAATAACACAAGTTGTTTATCTTCTATTGACCATAAAATTTATTTAATTACAATTAACTAATTATGGGTTATTAATAGTTCTTAACTAACAACTCGACTAATGCTAACTTCAATATGCAACACTCACCAATTCAACCTTTCATAAAATAAAAATAAACTTGAAATGGAACTCAATTGACTCAATTAACTTACACTAACACTAATTAACTCAATATTTAAATCTAGACTTATCTGCATGTGGGAGTAATTAACTATATTTAACAAAACCTACAAGTGGACACGCAATGCCTTTAATATCAAATGCAACCACTTGAGGTAGCATATCCAAGAGACCAAGGCAGAGAGCATAAAATATGATTAATAAATCTAGTGCAATCAGTGTCAACTAGATTGCTTGATAATTTATAATAAATAAACTATAATTTCAAAATATTTGAAGTGAATTATATTAGTTTATTTTGATGTTAGTTAAATATTATTACGTAAGTAGGATTTTTAATATACTCTCTCTATATGGTTTTTTTTGAAGTTTAGTAATACATTCTAGGCAAAATGAATCTCGCCTAACAAGGATAGTTTTAAAACACTCTTACCTTTTCTCTCAAAAAACAATGGTAATGGTTATAGCTTTTCTGTAATTGGGTATTTCTTTAATAATATAATATAGTTTTATTGAAAACAAAAATTATATATATATATATATATATTTGTGTGTGTGTGTGTTTGTTTTTATTTTAGTTAAAAATAAGTTTTTGGGGCATATCATTTGTACATGGCTATGAAATTGAACTCTTATAAGGAGGTTCAAATTCCCTAATTCCCTTGTAGAAGGGGCATGCATAGGCTCCTAGAGGTTATAGCTGTAGTACATCGAATTTAACACATGCCATATGAGGTTGTTGATTCCTTCATATACAAATAAAAAAATCACTATGAAAAAAATTATTAATAATTTTAATAATTTTTTTAACAACGGTACAACTTTCTGGAAAATTGGAATTGGTAATTTTGAAAGATTGGCTTTCATTATTGCACTCGATACATCCATTGTCACTATTACGCCTACACAGGACTGTTAACCATGGTTAAACATGGTTAACATGTTCATCCCTTATAAATAATAAGCAACCAAAGGCAACATGGTCAATCATGATGAGCTTGGCTAAATGATGTTTGGCCATGGTTAACATGGCTAACATAATTAACCATGGCCAAATATGGTTTTGTATTCTACATAGTCAACCATAACCCACATGGTAAATTATAGTCATTTGTAGTTAGATGTTGACAACCATGGTTAACCATGTTCTCCCATAGTCATCCATAGTTGACCACATTCAACCTTTGTCAAACAAGCTCAACCATGGTCAAACATGGTCAAACATGGTCACTAAGTTAAACATGATCAACATGGTCATCCATGGTCAAGTTTATTCCACTAAAATCTATCATCTATATCCCAGGTCAACCATGGTAATCATGGTCAATAACTGTTGACCATGGTTAATTAAGGTTGGCCATAGTAATCTAGGTCAACCATAACCAAGCAAACTCAATCAAGGTCAACAAAAGTCAACCAGTATCTATCTCAATCAACCATGCTCAGCCTAGTCAACCCTCTGTAACCAATAAAGTAACCATTATTGTAACATTAACATTAACATCAATGTAATGTCAACCATAGTCAACATTGCTGTAACGATATAATAAACATTGACATTAATTTAACATTGTGAGATTAATGTAACACAAATACATTGTTACAATGATAGTGGACCATGATCAACCTTGATTAATCATGGTCAACCATTGTCTACCCTCAACAACTATTTTAATCTATAATTAGTCAACATAAACCATAATAAACAAATACATTAATAAATTTAATTAATATATACGGATTAATGACATTTTCCATCTTAACACATTAATAAATCTAATTAATATATACAAATTAATGACAGTTTGCATCTTTTATATATTGTTGTTCTAATTTATTATTAAATATATTTTAGTATATAAACACTTATTAAATATGTTTCAATACATAAATAATAAACAATATTATATTTATACATAATTAAAAAAAAAAAAAAAACCTCAAATATTATCTCTAACCATTATCACTATATTCTTTAGTTAAGAATGAGGCTCATGAGAAATCCATAAACTCTCCCACAATTAACCATAGGATAAAAAAATGGCTTAAAAATACACAAATTCCAACTATTCTACAACAAACGATTATGTTGCATCATAATTTTATTTCCTTCTGATAGTTTCAGTATCTAATTATAAAGGCTACAAAAAACGATTATTTTGTATCATACTTTTGTTTCCAAATGATGTTATAAGTATGTAATAATAAAGGCTTTCCCAAAATATTTAATGCACAATTTTATGATAACTTGAATAGAAACCATTTTTAATATATTAATAAAATTGATTATTTATAATATTATTTCTTACTAAAACCATTGTTTGTTGTTTATTTTTTACTTCTTAATTGTTTGATTAAAAAATTACATATATCACCAACTATTAAAATCTAATACATATTTTGTATGCAAATTAATTAATTTATTCTCATAGGTGGAAATCTCAATATTATGTGCCACCCAATCACTAACTAATACTTTGTGTTGAAAATGTGTGTCGTGTTTTATATAATTTGTGGAATAGGTCATTAAAATAATAAATGGTTGATAAAAGAAATAACGTATTTACGATTTTTCGTAACAAAACTATTGCTCAATGACAAGATAGCAAAAATAACATAAATGTCATATGTATGATTTAATTTTATGCATTAACTTAATTATTGAGTTATTTAAATGTTATTGTGGAGAGAGATATTCTTATGTAGATGTTGGAATGTTTAATTTTTTTATTTAGTTAAAATAAAAATAAAAATTAATTCATGTTCTTTTAATATTTTATTGTTGTATTTTTATTTAATGTGGTATATTTAAATGCTAATAGTTGAACTAGTTTAGTTCTATTTTAATTTTGGATTTATTGAGCTCAAAAGAGGTTTGCATTTGATGAGAGATATATTTGAGCTTTTATCCTTATTTAAGATTTTATCTTTCTCTAAATAGATTTGGGTTTGTGTGTTAATTCAATAACTAAGTCATTTAAGTCTGTTTATTTTGAAATTAGGTTTCGAAAATTTCAATATAATTATTAAAAATTATGAAATGGATGGGAGAGATTTAGCCTCCATATAATAATCTAGAATATTCTTAATAATATACAAAAATCAAAGCATGAGATTTCTTTATGAAATAGTTATGTTTTTTTTTCTTTTTAATTTAATTCATTAATTAAAAAATTGTCATTTGAAAATGTGTCATATAAAATGATTTACGGTTTCTTCGGCATCTGGTATTGGTAGGTCATGGTACTGGCTCATGGTATTATAACATGACATATTTACAAATCAAGAATCTTCATTATTAAAAATCTTGTAACATGTTTTTTTTCAAATATACATATGTTTAAGTTATATATTTATTTTTTTATAGTTAATCATAATAATTATTATTTTAAATAAATTTATTGTAATAACTTAAGAAATTTACTTTGTGACTTGAATTTTAAGTTATTACTCTTTTACATTGCAACTACAATTGAAAAGTTAAGAGTGATAAATAAATAAAAATATTGGTCTAAATCTTTATTTTTAAATAAAAGAAGAAATTATTTTTGTATGTTAATATTCTTGGAAACGTGTTAAAGTATTAAATGTGAGATTAACTCCTAACTATAAGGAAACATTTGAAATCCGTTATGCACAAAAAGGGAACGAACAAAAAGAAGAAGAAAAATCTAGTTTTTCCATTATTATTAAGGAGAATAGTTAATAGAGACACACAATTAGAAAGCTTCATGATTGGAGATAACTCCCATGAGACGGAACATATACCAAACTAATTGTGGGAGATAAATAGAGTCTATTTGAAAATAAAACTAGTGGGAGTGAAAGACTAGTTTTGAACCTAAAGGATTAGCAGGACACTCCTAGGGGTTCATGTGGAAATTTTAACAATGATTTCCAGATAGTTTCCTGACAAATACAAGTGGAGCTCCGAGGAACTAACAATAATGTTGGTTCAAGGTTGGGATAAATGTGGAAGCCTTTAACCTATTCCCTAAAAGAACTTAGATAAGTAAATACCTTATTTAACTTGTCAATAATAAAAATGTACATGTTGAGACTGTTTAGGAAAAGATAGAACATGTGATTATTCTGAAAGATAGGGATTGTAGAAAATCATAGACTATTAAATAAAAAAATAATTGTTGCTGAACAAATGACATGAATATATGTGTAATAGGATATGAAAATTGTTATTTGGTTATTTGTGCTTGTTAAAGGTAAAGAAAGAGTGCCCAAGTGCTAGGAAAAAAGCCCTTCTAGTCACTATCCCAATTGAGACTAGAGTGCAATGACAGTGTACTATCAATTGTATGATTTACTGAGCTACAAATATCATGCATGCAATCAGTAAGAGGACCTAATGCATTGCGTAGTTTTGATGAAGGATATCCCACATTAAATATGGGTTATTTATCAAAGGAACAATGCAAGGAATTAGGGGCTTGGAAAGTAGCAGCAGAGGCTAGAGATTGGCTTGACCTTGCTTGTGAGAAAGGAGATTGATCATACCAAGTACTAGGATTATTCTTGTGAGAAAAATAATTGTATTATCATCTTGGATTTCTGATTAATGCAATATAGATAGTAGGGGTTTTGAGATCAGGATTTTCCCAGATACATCTTGTGTTATGTGCCATTGACTTATATTCTTCTTATTCATATTGTTTTCATCAATCTATTGGCTTTTGCTAGTTGAAAGTAGTAGATTCTTGTCCTGTTCTTTAGTAAAATGCATGATCTTGTGAATCTACAGGAAATTCTAATGCCATATTTTGATAACATTCATAATTTGAATGATAGAGTAAATTATAACTATTGTTGTAGAAAATAAAAGATACAACTATACAGGACTCCTTTGGATATCATGGTAAGTAAAATAAATTTCAATATTAACAACCCTCATAGGGAGTGAGAACTTTTATACATTCAAAAATTTATCTCGATAGAGGTGAAACAAATATTATATAGAAAATGGGGCATGTCCTTTAGAATGTTTACCACTTTTCCCAACAAAGAGGAAGTAGCTTACGGCCAGAATAAAGCCCCAGCTCCAAATCAAAACCTTAGTGTACAATATGACTAACCACTAGTTAGCTAGAGGGATGTTTTTGCATCAGAGACCTGGCATAATTAAAATATTAAATAAGAATCTATAAGCATTGAAGGAAAAACCAAAATGAAGGAAAATAATCCTTGACATCTTCCAGTGTGCTTTCATTTATAAAGAAAAACCCTGCTTCCACTAAAGTGTACCTTCGAGGGAATGAGCAGGGTCAACAATTGTTCCATTTCGCTAAAGCAGTTCGTCAAAAGGAAAGAAAAATTAAGAACATAGGGTTCTATTTATTACACTTGTGGATGTAGAGTAGAGTCGTCGTGCTTTTGCAAGGAAAATGGGTAATTTAGCTTCATTAACAAGCCATATAAGGAGTCAAATAAAATCCCTTGAGAAAAGATAACATCAAGGTTAGGGTTTGATAAACATACCATCACGAATCTCAACATAATAACCTCCTAGAATTGCCAAAGTCGAACCAAAAACCCTATGAAACAATAGTGTGATGTTAGGAGAAACATTAACGTAGATATATGATAGCTATGAACACAGTGAAGTAGTGCTTAAAGACTAATGGAGGACAATGATAGTATAAACCAAAAACCCATACAAAAAAAACGGAAAGACAACAAATTACTCATGAAATTTACTAAGTGGGAAAAATAAATCAACACCATAATCAGGCATGTGATCCAAAATTGGGCTTGGATGGTTTCGAGTGAAATAAACTAAAAGCGTGAAATTAAATTCTTTAAAAAAAGTGTAAAAATCCTGTTGTTTACAGTATGGTTTGGAAGAAAAATTGCAGATCTCATTTTCACCACCGATGCCATAACACAATGAGTCAACGATGGTGGGGTTTGGATGGTAAGTTACGCTAATCAATCCCCACCATTACTTGATTTTTCTTTGTAAAATAGTGGAGATATTCCATATAGTATCAGGGAAAAATGGGTTAAAATATTATGGCCTTTAAGATGAATACACTTTTATTAATTACGCCGTAAGGCGTTCCCTCTGAGACGAACTCCCCTCCATGCCACCGTGTCTCAACGTGGGCCGTTAAATGGATTGTTAGATGATTAAATCATCTCCAGCCATTAGATCATCGGTGAAAAACGTTCTGGTCAGTGAAGAGTCGCTCGCCCTGAGGTCTGAAGCGACACAGGTTAGTTTTGCATATCCTGCGTCAAGTGTACAAGTTTCATGTTTCTCAGGTTCACATTTTTTAAGAGTCGTGGACGGAATTCATTCATACTTTAGGTGTTTTATAGCTCGCTGTTGCGGCAATGATCGATCGTTCGACTGGCAGAAACCTCGGCATGAGCGAGGGACTGAGACGGGATCGTTCGACTGGCAGAAACCTCGGCATGAGCGAGGGACTGAGACAGTATTTCGTGCGATGCAGTGATTCGGCCATCAACAATTGCATCAAATACCTTCTGTGTGCCCTCTTGGGGCGTGTGGTCTGTCCTCGGAATCATCATTATCGCGTTGAGTTCCTCCCGGATAAATGCATACAGAGGAAAGAATTTAGAGCCATGGATTAACGTTCTGCAACAGGAGCCTTCCAGCATGTGACTGTTGGTGCGCTCCTCGGATGAAAGCACGATTGCTGTTATCTCCTCTTCAAGGCGCTGCTTGAGGTGGGATTCGATCTCTGTTATCTGCTCTACAATTTTAATATCGTGGAATGTAACAATGGTGTCAAGAATTGTTTGTTTGAGGGCAGAGACAAGTGGGAGGGAAGGGTTGCAGGGGGATTCTAAATGTGTACACTGGAATGCCCCTGGCAGCGCTAATAAGATGTTCTTTAATGGATTCCGGGAGATGGCATTCGTCTGAAATGCTTGAGATGATTCCTAACACAATATTTAGAAGAATTTGTTCCAGTTGTCGCAGATCTATTTCCTGGCAGAGAACGTATAAGTGCGATGCCAGCATAAGTTTTAAGATATCCAGAGCTTCTTCAGTCTTCCTGGCAGATATGAGGACCAGAGAATTGATGTCCTGGTTGTGCTGCTCGGCGCTGTGAACGTGGGTAGTGACTGGGTTAGCCAGAAATTGAAGCTCCGAACTGTAAGCAGCCATGGCTATGTCGATTCCCTTGAAGCCATAGTCCAAGCTCAAGTCGGGACCCAAGGAAAGGTTGCCCGGGAGCCCATTGCTGTAGAATTCGATCATGAGCTCTGTGAACTGTGCAAAGATGAGTTTCCCCAGTCCAGCCAGAGCTACACGAACATAATGCATGTAGAATCCCACCGCGCTGCCCTGGAAATTGGCGCTATGGAGGGCCTTGCCGTTGACAGGGTCGATGATGGGATTGTCATTGGCAGAGTTGATCTCTGTCTCAATTGTGGCCGTGGCTTCTCTTATGGTCTGCACCAGAGGGGCCAGCCACTGGGGACTCGAACGCAGAGCATAGCGGTCCTGTAGCTCAAGTCGGAACCCACCGAAAGGTTGCCCGGGAGCCCATTGCTGTAGAATTCGATCATGAGCTCTGTGAACTGTGCAAAGATGAGTTTCCCCAGTCCAGCCAGAGCTACACGAACATAATACATGTAGAATCCCACTGCGCTGCCCTGGAAATTGGCGCTATGGAGGGCCTTGCCATTGACAGGGTCGATGATGGGATTGTCGTTGGCAGAGTTGATCTCTGTCTCAATTATGGCCGTGGCTTCTCTTATGGTCTGCACCAGAGGGGCCAGCCACTGGGGACTCGAACGCAGAGCATAGCGGTCCTGTCTGGGCTTTTTCAGAGAATTGATGCTGTAATACTCTCTTGAAAGCTCCTGGAAGGGGCTGTCTCTGAGAAGCCATTCAAGAAGTGCCGCAGACTCTCTCTGGCCAGGGTGCGGCTTCATCTTGTGGATCAGCGAATGCGCGAATTCTTCCTGCCCAAAGATGACTTCGCAGAACATTCCACAGAGCATTTCCACGAGCAAGAGCAGAACATTGGCATCATACATGACGGTGGCAGCGAGGGCAGTGGCAAACGAAGTGCCATTGACAAGAGCCAAGCCCTCTTTGGCCTGGAGCTTGAAGGGCTGCAGACCTGCTTTCACCAGAGCCTCTGGTGCAGGCACTTCTTGTTCTTCACCATGAGCCCCAATTCGAGCCCTGACATGGGGATTCCCAATTAGCAGACCTGCTATGTAGG
Organism: Pinus tabuliformis; assembly: GCA_031772625.1. Taxonomy (NCBI): domain Eukaryota; kingdom Viridiplantae; phylum Streptophyta; class Pinopsida; order Pinales; family Pinaceae; genus Pinus; species Pinus tabuliformis. Next base: position 400,238,070 of record CM062816.1, read on the forward strand.
CCAAGGGAATTAGGTCACCTGAAGCGCTTACAGAGCCTCGCAAGGGGTATTTGGGCGTGATATGAGAATTGATAAGTTGCTGTAGCGCTTCCATGATCACCCATCGAATCCCAGAGCAGCCATAGATGAAGCTACTCATTCTCAGAAACATGGCGCATCGAGTGGTGATGGGGGAGAGCTCCCCCGGTGACGAAGAAGGGCCGGTGAATACTCTAGCTAGCAGACATCGAATTAGGGCTTCTTGCAACTCGCTCAGTTGGTTGGTCCTCTTGCTTGAACAGGCGCCAAATCCAGTGGTCACGCCATAGATATCAGCTCCTCCTTTCGCTTTCTCTTGCACCCACAATGAACACCTCTCAGCCCGTTCTCCGCAATTCCCGGCATGATTATCTAGTGTCACTTTCACTTGGGCCTCCGGCCCAGGGCTGTGACATGGGCAACGCTGATGCGGGAGCCATCGACATTGATGCAGTTGGTTTCGTTTAACGTCTTGATAAGAAGGATGATGTCCTCCACGTGACAAGAACGAGAACGGGTAGTTATACAACTGTTACTATTTAATTGGAAGTACTCCATTGCAGACTAGCTCAAAGATTACAGACTGACGCAAAATTCAGAATCCTGAAAGCATACCATGGAATTCTCACAGACAGCACCATGGATTTATAACCATCATAGTGCTGTTAATTGCACCAAGATACACAAAATTCAAATTGTATCCCATGGATTAGGGAACCCAGCCATGGTTGGAAAATCGAATTAATTTTATTATTCAAAATATTATTATTATTTTTAATATTAGTATTACGTTTTCATTTTCGACTTATATCAACTATATTTACATTTATTAATATAATCATTTTAATAAATCAATATAAATTTAAATTTATTTAAATTTAGAGTTACTTAGTTTTTTAAATCTACATTTTTTATTATGCAAATTTTTATTGAATGTGAAACTTGAAGAAATGTTTCTATCTCTAGGTATTTGATTTCTCTTAACAAATAGTAAATTAAAAATTAAAACGAATTTATGTTGGTTGATAACAATATTTACGCCGTAAGGCGTTCCCTCTGAGAAATACATCCCTAAAATGTGACGTGTGCAATCCTGAGCCATTGATTCTGTGTGTTAGATGATTGGGGTGTTTTCTGTCGTTCGTTTAATCTGTTGTTTTCATAGAAAAATGGTTTTTTTCCCATGGTAATGGGCCATGAAAGGCCAGGCCTATGATGAGACTCTTCTGCTGGCCATGAGACTCTTTGCAGAGACTGCCTGCTGGCGATGAGACTCTTCGCAGAGACTGCCTGCTGGTGATGAGACTTTATGCTGGCCATGAGACTATTCGCAGAGACTCTTCATGTCTTTCTTCCCTGCATGCATAGCCTTATGCTGTTATATCTTTGCAGAGACTCGTTTGCTTCACACATGGGATTTCTGCCCAGGAATACTTCAAGGCTGCCCACCTTGCATTTTCAAGTACTTTCCCAGGGAAATCATTGTAAGTCAATTACTCTTTGTACCTATATTGTTAATGCTGTGGTTGCGTTATGTTTTGTATTTGAAGGGTTTGTGGAAAATCTGATGCATTGTTTTTTCTTATTCCCACCTGCCTCGCGAATCGCACGCTCCTTCGGCCTATCCATGTCCATAGCAACCCTGTGCGCATGGAAAGAAATGACATGACTTGAGTTTGACAGAAACTTGGCCCGCTGTTCGAATCTTTCAAATCACGTTGTCGATTTTTCACACTGTAAAGCTTGTGGGTTATTTGTGTATTTTCCCGTGCTGTGCTTGTCAATAGAAAACATCTCTGTGTTTTTTGCTAGCCGTGACACTTTGATCTGCTTTCAACAATACCCACAGAGAGTGCATACACCATCGCTTATGCTAAAGACAAATGGATTGAAATGAAATACAAAACAAGGAAGCTTGATCGCCCTTCTCATAGCTTCATGGCAGATGAGAAGCTGATTGTTAATCAAACTCTGATAGAATCTTAGACAAGTAATGTCTAGCTTTACCACTATGACCGTTGTGAGTATTTAACCCCTATTTTAGGACTTTTATTAATAAGGTCAATATAATTCTTGGCTACAGTTTATATGCAGTTTTCTTAGACAATTAGACAATTATTATTGACTAATTTTAGGCTTTTCTAAGCCATATGAGGTCAGAAGAGATCGCCTATTTCACTTCAAATGCCTAACTACGCATAGTAAATTTGCACAAATTCTGGGACCTGTACAAAGTTAAAACATACCTGGGGCTGATATTGGCACCTGGGAAACCGTGTCTGAAACCCTATGACAGACTATAAAACACTAACCCTTTACAAATCTAGTTCCTCTACAATGGCTAGGCTCTGGTTGCATTACAATTGAGAAACCCATAACTTTTTGAGCTTTTGATTTTGATTTTGTGCTGCAAAGATCAGGGCTCAAAAATAACTTTGTGAATATTAGGCACCGGCGTTCTGAGCATGCCTTGTGAGGTTTGCAATGGCCACCCACTGTGGTTCATAATTACGAGGTTTTGTTGGACTTGGCTCAAGTCTTGCTGGACCTGAACCTTTGGACCAGCTCAACCGGTATGGACCAAATTCTTTCCTAAAAGTAACGCAAGAAAGGAAAAAACCTTAAAAATGTCAAGAAAGAACTTTAGAGCCTTCTAGGGTCGTCACTTCATGGCATGAACTTTGAAGCAGGTTTAACCTTACAGATGTTTAAATTTTCATTTTAAGTGTGGGCTCTAACGTATGGATAACGTAATTTTGTTGTTGATACTTATCCATGTATCCTTTTTGAATTACCATTTTGTTTTTTTTTTTTTTTAGAAAGAAAAAGCTTCATGATTTATATTAAGAGCATATAAAAGTCCAGATACAACCGAAGGCATAAGGCCTTTGATGCATAATATGCAGAGATCTGTTACTGTCATGGAATCAGCACCGCAAGAATCTCTGAGATAGAACAAAATATTGAGTGCATGGCACTACAAAATCTTCAGAAGGAAGGAACCATCAAGATCAAGATAATAAGAGTCTGAATTTAAACAAAAATGGCCCGAAGGATAAAGACATAAAATGCCAAGACGGAAATTAATCCACAGAAGGCATATATCCCGAGATTTTTATCAAAATGAAGTCAAGAGGCAGACAGGAATTCTGGAAAATATGATCGTTCCTCCACTTCCAAAGGAACCAGCAGGTGATGATAAAAAGAGAACGCCAAGAGGGACGTTGCGCACTCCACCAGAGGAAGGCATCCTGAACAGAAGAAAAAGCTCTATGAGAAAATCCATAATTTAAAGACAGCACGTACCAGATTGAGGAGGAAGCGCCACATTGGAAGAACATATGTAGATTGGATTCAGCATTGATGCGGCACATTTGACATTGGCTCGGCCCCTGCCAGCCTTTCCTTTGCAAGACCTCCCAAGAGAGATTTCTGTTTGAGAAAAGGAGCCAGGAGAAAAGAATCATCTTAAGCGGGCAGGAGGCTTTCCAAAAAATGGGAGGAAAGAAGGGCGAGGGAGGCGTCCGATCAATAGAGAGGGCTGCATATAATTCTTTAACAGAAGTTAGAAGGGCAGGCTTCTCTAGGGACCAGATGAGTTCATTAGCAGAGCCCGATTGCAATCTTCCTTTGCTAGAGAAACTGTTGACAGCTGAAACCCATAAGGGATGAAGAGAAGGGGGGATGGATAGTTCATCTGCGCTCTTCCAAACTGGGGCTTGAGAAATCCAAGACTGAATTAGCTTATTCCATGTAAAGAGACCTTTTGGAAGGAAGAAGAGGACCAAATCTGGAGAGATCAACGATTCCAAATTATGCAGCGTTGGGTCGAGGCCGATGAAGACACAAGAATCGGAAGAGAGAGTCCATTTTAGATTCCCTAAGAAGAAGGTTTGAAGCTTTCTGAAACTTTTCCAAATGATGGAGCCGGACCTGATTCCCAACAACTTCCTTCTGAACCAGAAGACCATATTCCGCCCCTTGAGATATTTTTGATTTATGATGCTGCTCCACTGGCTTTTACCATAGATACCTCTAATGAGCGATTTGCAGAGAAGAGCTTTCCCAAAAGAGGTCATATTCAGAAGGCCCCAACCGCCCTTCTTCTTCGGCTTTGATATTAAATCCATCTTTGCTAAGTGAATCTTGGACTGGATAGAACGACCGCCCCATAAGAAGTTCGTTGCCAGAGAAGTCATCTTTTTTGAAATAGATGAAGGAAGAAGGAAACGGTGCACCCAATATACCGCCATTTGAGAGAGAATAGCTTGAACCAAAAGTAGCCTGCCAACTAAGGAAAGGAAGCGCATCTCCCATCTAGAGATTTTGTTGTAAAAACAATCAATCAACCACTGCCAATCCCTGATGCGATATCCATTCGCTTTTAGATGGAAGCCCAGATATGAGAGCCCGTCTCCCATCAGTGCGATTTTTGTGCCAAACAGCTCAGAAACCCATTGAGCTAGGATTTATGTGTACGTATTTTCCAGGTTTTTTTATTAGGCAAAATGTTTGTTTTTTTAAAGTACAAATATAATTTGTTTTTCATTTTTTTAAAGTAGAATTCAACTATATTGACTCTCCAAATTAGAATTTGGATTTTCTCCAAGAATAGGAGCTTGGTTTTCCATGTGAATCAACCTCGACTTTGCACCCCTTCTTCTTTTGCAATTCCGTCTACGTCCAGCCTTCATACTACTCTCCAGATTTCTTCTGAAGGCATCATTTTGAAGGGCAAGGCTAATTGGTGGAAATATGATACTGTGTTCTTAGACCGTCTTAGAATTTACATTCTTTATATGATGTTCTCCTCATAGTATTCAATTACGGGTCCAAGAGAGCCACAGTGAAGGGTACCTATGAACATATTTACTACTTCCATCAAATCATATATCAAACCATATTGGTTCTTGGTCCCTCATGTCAAACTCATATATGGTGTTTTCAGCACCCCTTGTCACAATCACATTTGAGATTCAATCCCTCTTATCATCACTAAAAACTGAGTTAGCGATGAATTTTTTTCTTCAAAATGGAATTCAATCATCATAATCATAGTTGGGTAAGCCTTGGTAAATCGAAGTCATCAACTTCAGCTATGAATATCTCGCCCTATGATCCAAATTGGCTAGGAACCTAAATAGGCGCTGCTTAAGCCCCTGCATAGTCTAAACTTTATAGGCGCTGCTTAAGCCCCTGCATAGTCTAAACTTTATAGTAAAGATCAGGCCGTTTGAATGTGGACTGAACCAGGGATGATTTACCTAGCCAAATGTGTTGCAGTTAAGGAATGGCCCCTATTATCCCATTTGAATTAACTAGTAGAGAGAAAACTCATCAACTTCAGCTGTGAATATTTCACCATAGGATCCAAATTGGCTAAGCACCAAAATAGGCCCTGCTTAAACCCTTGCACAGTCTAAAACTTCATACTAAAGATCAGACCTTTTGAATTTGGACTGAATCAGGGATGGTTTATCTTGCCAAATGTCCCTGTTATCCCATTTCAATGAACTAGCTAGAGAGAAAGGTTGCCTCTTCCGTGGTGATGTCCACAATGTTGCAAGTCTTACTACTACAGTGGTATCTCCCAATTCGGATTTGGTTCCCCATTAATATTCTCCTTAATTCTATCAGAGGGGAATGCATCCAGGTTCCATTAGGGGGATATGATGCCAATGCAAGATTATTTTGTCCGCCTCTAGAGGCCTATTTTTTCACGTCAATCCAAATCCACATTTTTTTGTACCTTGACTGATCAGACCTATGAAGAAAAAACTTCCATATGAAGGAGAGGGAAAGAATCCTTTCATTGATTTGCAAGTTTTTTGAATGAATATTTTGTATTTAAGGAAATGATATTAATCTGGGTAACTCACCTTTTAGATGGCAGATTTCAGAATATTTTGGACTCAACCCTAATTTCTATTTATCTTATTCCTAGAATATTTCAGGTTTATCTGATTTCCAGAATATTTTAGAATCTATAATCAAATTAAATTAAATTTGTGAATAATCTTGTCAGTCAACGAGGTAAAGTCAGAACAATGGCTTATGATGTCATAGTCACAAGATTCAACTATGTTGACCCTTGCTGTTTTGAAATTCAGTGGCAATGCAAAATTTTGCAAAAATTCCCTATTATAATTTTGTACATAATCTCAAGATCAGTGTCTAGATTTCTTCTTAAAGCATCATTTTGAAGAAGAGGAAGACTAATTGGTGGAAAGGTGTTGCTTTCTGCTTGGACCTGCTTAGCTTTCACATTCTTTATATGATGTTGGTGTGCATTCATGAGCAAGACAACATTATTCTGGGCATATCCAACATGCTTTTTATTTTTGACTCCATTCTCCAATGTATTAGGCAGATTTTCTCCAAGAACAGTGAATTGTTTGTCTACGAGAGCCTGGCTAGCCTCTTTACTCTCTTTTCTTTGTATTAGTGGCATAAGATGAATTTTCATGAGGTGGAGGCTTTGGTTTTACTCTTTTCTGCAAGAAATTACTTTCTCCCATCATTTTTGAATAAAATGAGAAAAATGAAAGTCCTCATAGTATTCAATTACAGGTCCATGAGAGCCATAGTGAAGGGTACCTATGAACATATTTACTACTGCCATCAAATCATATATCAAACCGAATTGGTTCTCGGTCCCTCCTGTCAAAATCGTATATGGCTTTCTCAGCACCTCTTGTCACAGTCACGTTTGAGGTTCAATCCCTCTTATCACCACTAAAAACTGAGTCAACGATGAATTTTTTTCTTCAAAATGGAATTCAATCATCATAAGCATCGTTGGGTAAGCCTTGGCAAATCAAAGTCATCAACTTCAGTTGTGAATATCTCGCCCTATGATCCAAATTGGCCAGGCACTAAACCCCTGCATAGTCTAAACTTTATAGTAAAGGTCAGGCTATTTGAATGTGGACTGAACCAAGGATGATTTACCTAGCCAAATGTGTTGTAGTTAAGGAATACCTCCTGTTATCCCATTTGAATTATGAGTAGAGAGAAAACCCATCAACTTCAGCTGTGAATATTTCACTGTAGGATCCAAATTGGCTAATCACCAAAATAGGCCCTGCTTAAATTCCTGCAAAGTCTAAAACTTCATACTAAAGATCAGACCTTTTGAATTTGGACTGAATTAAGGATGGTTTATCTTGCCAAATATGTTTCTGTTAAGGAATGTCCCTGTTATCCCATTTCAATGAACTAGGTAGAGAAAAAGGCCGCCTCTTCCGTGATGATGTCCATAATGTTGCAAGTATTATTACTACAGTGGTATCTCCCAATTGGGATTTGGTTCCCCAGTAATATTATCCTTAATTCTATCAGAGGAGAATGCATCCAGGTTCCATGAGGGGGATATGATGGCAATGCAAGATTCTTTTGTTAGCCTCCAGAGGCCTATTTTTTCACCTCAATCCAAATCCACGTTTTTCTGTACCTTGATTGATCAGACCTGTGAAGAACAAATCTTCCATCTAAAGGAGAGGGAAAGGAATTGTTTCATTGATTTGCAAGTTTCTTGAACGAAGATTTTGTATTTAAGGAAATGATATTAATCTGGGTAACTCATTTTTTTAGAGGGTAGATTTCTGAATGTTTTGGACACAACCATAATTTCTATTTATCTTATTCCTAGAATATTTCAAGATTTATCTGATTTCCAGAATATTTTAGAATCTATAATCAAATTAAATTAAATTTGTGAATAATCTTGTTAGTCAACGAGGTAAAGTCAGAACAATGGCTTGTGATATCATAGTCACAAGATTCAGCTATATTGACCCTTCTTGTTCTGAAATTCGGTGGCAATGCAAATTTCCGCAAAAATTCCCTATTATAATTTTGTAGATCTGCAATCTCCAAATCGGTGTCCAAATTTCTTCTTAAAGCATCATTTTGAAGAAGGGGAAGAATAATTGGTCGAAAGGTGTTGCTTTCTGCTTGGACCTGCTTAGCTTTCACATTCTTTATATGATACTGGTGTGCATTCATGAGCAAGACAAAATTATTCTGGGCATATCTGACGTTCTTTTAATTTTTGACTCCATTCTCTAATGTAGTAGGCAGATTTTCTCCAAGAACAGTGACTTGGTCGTCTGCGAGAGCCTCGCTAACCTTTGTACCCACTTTTCTTTTATGATTCTGTCCATCTGCGATCTCTAGACCAATGTTCAGATTTTGGCTCAAACCATCAGTTTCAATAAGAGTGCGAGTAATTGGCAGAAAGATGTTGTTGCCTTTCTGGACCTCCTTAGCTTCCATATTCTTCATCTGATGTTGAACTGTGTTTACTGGCAAGACATCATTATTCTGGTCATAATACATATTCAACTTGCTTTTCATTTGTAACCCTACTTTCCAAAGTAGCATGCAAATTTTCACCAAGAACAGTAACTTGGTTGTCTGTGGGAGGCTGGCTAGCCTCTGTATCCTATTTCCTTTTACAAATATGTCCATCTGCATACTCCAGACCACTTTTCATATTTTGGCTCAAACCATCAGTTTGTTTAGCATTCATAAAAAAGATAGCATTATTTTGGCCATATCTGACTTGATTTTTGTTTCTAACACAGTTTTTAGAGTCCATAACATCAACTAGGTTCTGATTTGCTAACTAGGACTCTTTAATCTCAGAGTCTTTCACTGCCTCATTAGTTGAACTTTTAGAAGCTGGTTGGGATAATTAATTTCAATTCTTCTCTGAATGTATGACATAATGTAATAAGGATAACCACAAAAATCTGTGTTTTATTATTATATCTTATAAGCCTTGGAAAATCAAAGTCATCAACTTCAATTGTGAATATCTCGCCCTATGATCCAAATTGGCCAGGCACCTAAATAGGCACTACTTAAACCCCTGCATAGTCTAAACTTTATAGTAAAGATCAGGCTGTTTGAATGTGGACTGAACTAGGGATGATTTACCTAGCCAACTGTGTCGCAGTTAAGGAATGCCCCCTGTTGTCCCATTTGAATTAACTAGTAGAGAGAAAACCCATCAATTTCAGCTATGAATATTTCGCCATAGGATCCAAATTGGCTAAGAACCACAATAGGCCCTACTTAAACCCCTGCATAGTCTAAAACTTCATACTAAAGATCAAACCTTTTGAATTTGGACTGAATCAGGGATGGTTTATCTTGCCGAATATGTTGTTGTTAAGGAATGTCCATGTTATCCCATTTCAATGAACTAGGTAGAGAGAAAGGTTGCCTCTTCCGTGGTGATGTCCACAATGTTGCAAGTCTTACTAGTACAGTGGTATCTCCCAATTGGGATTTGGTTCCCCATTAATATTCTCCTTAATTCTATCAGAGGAGAATGCATCCAAGTTCCATGCGGGGGATATGATCGCAGTGCAAGATTCTTCTGTTAGCCTCTAGAGGCCTATTTTTTCACCTCAGTCCAAATCCACATTTTTTTGTACCTTGATTGATCAGACCTATGAAGAACAAATCTTCCATCTGAAGGAGAGGAAAAGGAATTGTTTCACTGATTTGAGATGATATTAATATGGGTAACTCATTTTTTTAGATGGCAGATTTCAGAATATTTTGGACTCAACCATAATTTCTATTTTTCTTATTCCGAGAATATTTCAGGATTTATCTGATTTCCAGAATATTTTAGAATCGATAATCAAATTAAATTTAATTTAATTTGTGAATAATCTTGTTAGTCAATGAGGTAAAGTGAGAACAATGGCTTGTGATATCATAGTCACAAGATTCAGCTATATTAACACTTGTTGTACTTAAATTCGGTGGCAATGCAAAATTCCGCAAAAATTCCCTATTATAATTTTGTACATCTGCGATCTCTAGATCAATGTCCAGATTTCTTCTTAAAACATCATTTGGAAGAAGGGGAAGATTAATTGGTGGAAAGGTGTTTCTTTCTACTTGGACATGCTTAGATTTCACATTCTTTATATGATGTTCGTGTGCATTCATGAAGACAACATTATTCTGGGCATATCTGACATGCTGTTTATTTTTGACTCCATTATCCAATGTAGTAGGCAGATTTTCTCCAAGAATAGTGACTTGGTTGTCTGCGAGAGCTTGGCTAGCCTCTGTACCTGCTTTTCTTTTGTGATTCTGTCCATCTGCGATTTCCGACTTGATTTCCGTTTGTAACCCTACTTTCTAAAGTGGCATGCAAATTTTCACCAAGAACAGTAACTTGGTTGTCTGTGGGAGACTGGCTAGCCTTTGTACCTTGTTTTGTTTACAACTCTTACCATCTGCATACTCCAGACCAATGACACCCTAAATAGCTCAGATTCTTTATTATCAAAGCCCAATATATTCACCATGTCAAAAAAATTGCCAGCATCATCAACAGTATGAGGAAACACAAAAAAATGTTAACCATCTCTGCATCTTATTTAGATTTTCCTATTTTTCCCATTCTCGTGTCATGATTGTTCCTCAATTTATGCCTTACGGCGTTTCCTTTGCAACATCTGGTGCAAATGCTAGTTAAATAAATGTTTCTATTTATATAGAATAAGAAAAACACTAAACAAGATGAATAGAATAACAAAACCACATGGAAGTACACATATCGGAGAAAAAAATTATGTGCATTTAGGACAACGAGCACAAGTACCCATCAGGGAGCTATTAAAAATGATGAAGGAATCATAGAAAAAGATGGTAAATCTATCTGCAAGACATGAACAATTATTGAAAGATAGTGTTGAATAAGAGAAACTTATTAAGAATCTGATTGATAAATCAAATCCCATAATAGTAGAAACAACGAGGGATGAGGAGAATAGAGGAGAAACATATAAGTGGAAAATTGTTGAGAATATGGAGAAAATTTAGTAGGAAAATTTTGAAGAAGGGAAGGAGCATAACTTATAAAAAAATAATACAAAATCGAGAAAAAAAATCAAAATATAACTCCATGGCGAATTCAAAAAGATAAAAGCCCCAACTTATGATGGGGAGAAGGAAGAAGAACTTAAGGCATGAATGCTCAATATTAATAGATACTTTCAAGCATATGATTATTCTACGAAGTTAAAATCCAAGTTGGCTACTTAATAGTTGTAGGTAAAACCCTCTCTGTGGTGGTAGGAAAGGAGGAAAGTTCACAACTTAGATGATAGAGAGGTTAATTGGGAGCAATTTTGGTGGTTGTTTAAGGAAAGGTAGTTGATTAAATGTTATTTTGACAAAGGATAAATAATTCCATGGTCTCAAATTGGGTTAGATGTTGATGAAAAAATTCATAACCAAGTTCACTCACCTATTACAATATGTGTCGTACTTGAAAGAAGAAAAATAAAAAGTACAACAATTTCTAAACTTCCTTCCACTCTCGTTTAAAGAGAAAATTGAATACGACGATCCAAAAACCAGGGATGAATCCATTAGGAAGGATAGAATATGATATCAAAGAACAAAGTGGAGAAATAAAAATCTAAACACATGGTCTAATAATAAGAAGGATTGAATGGGTTAGGGTGGAAAGGATGGAAATTATAGGACATTTAAACAACCTAGTAAAGGTGTCCATAACCAAACGTTTAGTAGAAACAACAATCAAACACTAAGACCATAGATATAGACCCAGGATGGGTCTAAATAGGTAGAAACAAGTAGTAATGGAGTTAATGAAAAAGATAGGGAACCTTTCAAATGTTGGTGTTGCGAAGAACCCAATCTATTACAAAAATGCCCCTATAAAACTAGATACATGCAAAACCTAAAAAACCTCTGAGAGGCCTCCACTATCAATGATGTGGACATACATATACTATAGATAGATGCATATTTGGAAGGACACCAAGAACAACATCAATATACATTGGTGCAGATAGAAGGTGCTGCTTTTAACCGATATGTTTTTGTATAAATAGACCCTGGTGCCAGCTGGAATTATGTTAGCCCTCATGGGGTAGAAAATTGTAAGTTAAAGTCTAATAAATACAAAAATTCATGGTTGGTTTAACTAGCCACTAAACAAAAATAAAAGTTACTAATTTGGTAAAGGAATTCCCAATTATACTACATGGAAATCAAACTACCGTAAATGTTAATATACTACCATTACACTCATATGATGCTCTAGTAGGGATGGATTGGCTAGAGAGGCAACAGGAAAATGTTAATTTCCTTGATAAAACCATCACATATACAACAGAAAATCGAGACACCTAAATTATAAAGGGCATGCCCATTCCCATTTATGTGCACCAGGTATCTGCGCTACAATTGAAAAGGACTTCAAGGAAGGCATGTAAACATTTTTATATGTAGGGGAGGACCTCTCATTGAAAAAATAATTTTTCTTTAAATGAAGTGGAGGTTGTCCAAGGCTAACATGATGTATTTCCTGATGAAATTCTTATTTTACGGCCTAAGAGAGATATAATGTTTTCCATAGAAATAATACCATGGGAAGCACTATTTTCTAAGGCTCCATATTGAATGCATGTACTAGAATAGATGGATTTGAAGATGCAGTTGGAAGAATTACTAAACAAAGGGTACATCTGATGTAGCATGTCACCCTAGCATTTACCAGTCCTTTTTTTCAAGAAAAAGGGATGGAACTTTTAGGATGTGGATTGATTATTGTCAGTTCAATAAGTTAAGAGCTGAAAATAAATATCCTCTACCCAGGATGATAGATGATTTGTTTGACCAAGTCAAGGGAGTGATAATGCCCCCTAAAATAAACCTCAAATTTTCTTACCACTAGCTGAAAATTAAAGAGGAAGACATACTAAAGACATCCTTTCAAACACAATATGGACATTATGGATTTATAGTATTTCCTTTTCGACTTATGAATGTCACCACTACTTTCATGTGTTTGATGAATATTATGTTCAGTAAGTTCCTAGATAAGCTAGTATTAATTCTTATAACTGATATTTTAATATATTCCAAGATCTGGGAAGAGAATAAGTATCACTTGGACATAGTAATAGAGACCCTACATGAAGACCAATTATGTGCTATATTTATCAAGCGTGAATTATACCTAGACAACATAGAATAGCTTAGGCTTGTAATCTTGAAAGAGGGGATAACAGTGGATCCAAAAAATGTAAAGGTCATTCTTGATTGGTCAATCCCAAAATATATGGTTGATATAAGGTCATTTATGTGAATTATTGGTTAATATCACAAATTTATAGATGGTTTATGCAAGTTAGTGTACCATATAACCTCCTTGCAGAAGTAAGGAGTGAAATTTGTGTGGACATAAACATGTCATGAAAGTTTTAAAAAGTTGAAACACTTACTTACTACTACCCCTATCTTAAAAATAACAAACTAAGATAAGGACTTTGTGGCACGAATTGATGCTTTATTGTAACGCCTTGGAGGTGTGATCATGCAAGAAGGAAACGTGGTTCCCTATGAATCTCACAAACTGGGAGCATGAAAAAAATATGCATTATATGATATTGAGTTGGCAACAATGATCCATGTGTTGGTTGTGGCGCTTGATTATCTTCTTTATTCATAGGTATCACCACATTGGACCACAATTCATAATTGGGCAGCAACTGCACCCGTTTGTTCGTTTCTACGGGGGGTGACGATGATTTTTATAAGGCCCCCCACTAGCATGGATTTGGGGGAAATAATCCTGAAGCTAAAAATAGATATAAAATTACCTTGTAAAATTTGGTAATTTCATAGTCAATCTCAATTGTTCATTAGGTGGATATATCACGATAGAAGTTAGGTTTAATTTAGGATTTTCTCCCCTAGAAGGCAACCCTCGTTATATATGATGGAATTTTATTGTGGCTATGTATGTGTGTATTCTGAGTGAGAAAGAGAGAGGATATTGTGTGAGTGAAGAGGAAATTACAATGGATATGCTGCAAGTTGTATGTCCTCATTTTGTCGGATAATATAAAAGGAAGGACTTGGAGTTTCTCCATGGATGTACCCCAAATTGGGTGAACCACGTATATCTATGTCTCTCTTGTTTTATGCATTTTCTGTCTTTATGTTTTTGCAATATTTTTTTGTATCCCATTACTATGTAATATATAATTTTCTAACAGCTAATATCGAAGATGAAGGTCTATTTGGATGAAAAACATGTCGGAGAGAAAGGTTCCTAGTTCGAGTGGAAGAAATGGAAGAAGATGGTAGGTTTACGATCGAAAATTTAGTAGCCAAAAGTACTAGTTGTGGAAGATGCAGATGGAAGATTATCTGTATCAAAATGATCTGTGCCTATCGTTGAGTGGAAAGGCAAAGAAATCAATCAGTATGACCGACACATAATGGGATATTCTTGACAGAAAGGCACTTGGAAAAATACGAGTTTACCTAGCAAAGTTGGTAGCCTTTAATATTTCAAAGGAAATGACAACAGAGGGTTTAATGTCGGCATTGGCCAAACTATATGAAAAATTGTTGCCCTCAAATAAGGTATTTCTTATGAAGAGTTTATTTAATATGAATATGTCATAAAGTGGATATGTTATTGATCATTTAAATGAATTTAATACGATTACAACTCAGTTAAATTCTGTAGGGGTAAATTTTGATGATGAAGTTAGGGCTCTATTATTTTTGTGCTCATTGCTAGAAAGTTGGAATGCTTTATGTATGGCCATTACTAACTCTGTCTTTGGATCTATTGCTTTAAAGTTTAATGATATTGTCAATGTAATCCTTAGCAAGGAAATATGACAGAAATCTACAGTCAGGAATTAGGTAATGCTTTGACTGTAGATACCAGGGGAAGAAAAATAGAAAGAGGAAAGAGCTAAGGATATATCAATAAGCTAAGGAAAGGAAGATCCAATTCCAGATCGAGGATAGTGTGTTGGAAATGCAGGAAGAAAGGACACCTGAAGAAAGACTGTAGGAATTGGAAGGGAAAATAGGGAGATGCACAACAAGAAAACAACCATGAAGTAGATGTGATAGGGGATGTGTTGCAAGATTCTTTGATTCTTTCATTGGAAAATATTATTGATGCTTGGGTAGTAGATTTAGGGGCCTCATTTCATGCCACACCTGGTAGGAAACATTTTCATGATTATGTTCAAGGTGATTTTGTACAGGTTTGTTTGGGTGATGATAAACCCTATAAAATCATTGGAATCGGTAAAGTTTTCATAAAATAGTAGAATGGAAACCAACGAATATTGAAGGAGGTAAGGCATGTTCCAAATCTCAATAAAGATCTAATTTCAACAGGGCAATTGGCAGGTGAATGTTGTGTAACTATTTCCAGAGATAAAACTTGGAAGGTCACAAAAGGAGTCATGTTAATAGAAAAAGGAGAAGATGTTGGTGCATTGTGTTTATGCAATGGTATTTGTAGTTTTGTTAATTCTTTAACCTACATAGGAGAAGATACAACATTGTGGCATCATAGTCTCAGGCACATGAGTGAGAAGGGGATGTAGATTCTTCACTCAAGAAATTTGTTGCTAGGTTTGAAGCATGTTGATTAGGAATTTTGTGAGAATTTCTTT
Source organism: Pinus tabuliformis (assembly GCA_031772625.1). NCBI lineage: Eukaryota > Viridiplantae > Streptophyta > Pinopsida > Pinales > Pinaceae > Pinus > Pinus tabuliformis. The sequence continues at coordinate 400,253,585 of CM062816.1, forward strand.
TATGCAAAATAGAAGAGAGCCAGATTCCTCTGAGTTGGGAAAGAAAAGAAGAGAGAAAAATTAGTTCTTGTGCATAAATATGTATGAGGAGATGCTTAGGTATCATCTCTCTGTGTCTATCGTTAGTATGTTCCTTTTATTGATAATGAAACCATAAAAACATGGATTTATTGTATTCAACATAAATTTTATGTAGTTTATACTTTTAGGAAATAGAAAGCTTTGGCTGAAAATGAGATAGGAAAAAGGTTTAAGTTTCTCAGATGAGATAATGGAGTTGAACATTGCTGCAAAGAGTTTTATAAGCATTGTTCATAGCATGGAATTCACAGAGGGAAAGAAGTTCTACGAAAACCACAAGAAAATGGTGTGTAAGAAAGGATAAACAGGAAAATCATCGAGTGTGCAAGCTACATGAGATTGCATGCAACAATGCCTTTACAATTTTGGGTAGATGTTGTAGAAACTATTGTTTATCTAATAAATAGAGTGCTTTTAAGTTCCTTGGATGGAGGTATTCTATAGGAGGCATGGACAAGTAAAAAGGTAAAGTAATATTTTTTAAATGCTTTTGGTTGTGAAGCCTTTGTCCACATTAACATATAAAATAGAACAAAGCTTGAGGCAAAATCAAAGAAATGTACATTTATTGGATATGGTGTTAATGATCTTGGTTATCGGTTATATGATTATGAAAATCACAAAATCATTAGGAGTTAAGATGTCATATTCAGAGAAAGGGTTTTGTATAAGGATTGGATACAAGAAAAGAAACAAGAAAAAGAAAACAGAGAATACAAAGTTCTTGATGAAATCATAGAAAAAGTAAAGGTGCTCAAAAATCATAATCATCAACATCCAGAACAACAAGAAAAACCACAATAACAACATGAACCTCAAACACCTGAAAGTGGTGTTAGAAGATCTACCAAGATAGTTATATCCCCTCAATGATACTCTCCTTCATTATATTATGTATCCTTGACTAATTCTAGTGAACTAGAATGTTATGAAGAAGTAGTGCAGGTAGAATCCAGGAAGAAGTAGGAGCTAGCCATGAAAGGAGAGATGGTTTCCTTGGTACATAACCCAACTTGGGACTTATTCAGGTTTCCTACAGGTAAACCAACATTGTAGAATAAATGGGTTTGCAGGTTGAAGGGAGAATATTGAGGTAGAAAAGGGTATAAAGGTAGACTTGTGGTGAAGAGGTTTGCACAAAAGAAGTTATATAATTTGATGAAATATTTTATCATGTTGTTAAAATGACTTTAATAAGAACTATTTTAAGTCTAGTAGCGACTAAATATTTTCACCTTGAGAAGTTAAATGTAAATACAACCTTTCTCCATGGGTGTTTGGAGGAAGAGATCTATATGTAGAAGACACAAGGATATGAGGGAAAGGGAAGGACAAAATACTGTGTAGGATGAAGAAGAGCTTGTATGGCTTAAAACAAGCTCCAAGGAAGTGGTATCTAAAATTTGACAGGTTTATGTTTGAACAAGGTTATACTAGATGTCACTTAAATCATTTTTTTTTATCTCAAAAGGAAAAATGATGGAAGCTATATTATAATGTTATTGTATGTAGATGGCATGCTTGTTGCAAGGTCTAACATGTAGGAAATAAATGTACTCAAAGGAAAATTGACAAATTCATTTGCAATGAAGGATTTGGGCATTGAAAAGAAAATCCTTGGTATGACAATAAATAGAGATGGGGAAAATCAAATTAACATTGTCTTAGAGTGAGTACATACAAAAGGTGTTGAAAAGACTTAATATGCGGAATGAAAAACCAACTATTATACCTTTGGCTATCCATTTCAAACTAAATAAGGAGATGTGCCATAAGATGGCTAGCCATTTCAAACTAAATAAGGAGTTGTACCCTAAGACTCAGGAAGAGATGGATTATATGTCTAATGTTCCAAATGCATCAGTAGTTGGAAGCTTAATGTATGCAATGGTCTGCACAAGGCTTGATATTGCACATGTAGTGGGAGTTGAGAGTAGGGACATGAATAATTCAGGAAAATAACATTGGATTGCAGTGAAGTGGATTATCAGGTATTTTAGAGGTACCATATATCAAGTATTATGGTCTGGTGGTTCAAACATTTCTCTACAGGGATATGTTGATACATATATGGTAGGTGATAGAGATAACAGGAAGATCACCATAGCATGTGTGCTTACTATAGGTGGAACAACTGTCAGTTGGGTTTGAAATTGCAAAGTGGTGCTACACTCTCAAAAACAGAAGGAGAGTATGTTGCTCCTGTAGAGGTTAGTAAAGAAATAATTTGGTTACAAAACTTTCTGAATGAATTGCATAAGGAGCAGGAGTTGGGAAGGTTATACAGGGATAGCTAGAGTGCCATTCATCTTACAAAGGAATCTCCACTTCATTCCAAGAATAAACATATACAGGAAAGTACCATTTCATACAGTTAGTGGTGGAAGATGGAAAATTGAAGCTCGAAAAGATACACACCAACCAAAATATTGCAAATATGTTAAAAAAACTTGTAATCAGGGAGAAATTGAGGTTCTACATAGTTTCAATTGGTCTTCAAGTATGATGATGAAGATGAGAAACATACAATTCCAAAGCGAAGTCATTGTCCAGCAAATGACGTAGTGGTGCAGTTTCTATAATCAGTCTCTAATTGGGAGATTATTGGGTGTGGAGCCTGATTATCTTCTTTATTCAAAGGTATTGTGCATTGGACCCCAGTTCATTATGGAGCAGCAACACCCCCCATTTTTTTTTCCAGGGGACTCTAGGGGGGCCAATGATGATTTTTATGAGCCCCCATCCCCCCATCGGGGCTTGGAGGGTAGTGCCCCCAAAGCTAAAAATAGATGTAAAATTTCCTTAGAAAACGTTGTAATTTCGTAGTCAGTCTAGGCTAGGCCATTCATTAGGTGGAGATCTAATGATAGAAGTTATGTTTATTTTAGGTTATTTTCCCCTAGATGAAGCCCCTCACTATATATGAAGGAATTGTATTATGGATAAGTATGTGTGTATTCTAAGTGAGAAAGAAAGAGGAGATTGTGTGAGAGTTAATAACAAATTACATCGGATATGTTGTAGGTTGTATCTCTTGATTATGTTGGATAATATAAAATGAAGGACTCCCTGTATATCCATGGATGTAGCCCAAATTGGGTGAACCACGCATATCTGTGTCTCTTTTATTTTATTCATTTTCTATGTTTGTTTTTCTGCAATATTTTATGTGTTCCATTTCTCTGTAATATATAATTTTCTAACACCATGCCCTTAAAATGAGGAAACATTACCTGATTGGTAAGAAATTTACTTTTGTTATAGATCACATAAGTTTACAATAATCTTTTAGCTAACTCGACATGAATGCCAGGAAGATTAGGTGGATGGGCTTCATAAGTGAATATAATTTTGACATTAAACACGTAAAAGTGAAAGAAAACAAGGTGGAAAATATGTTGAGTCAAAGTTTAAAACAAATATGTGAAGTGACATTGAGCAAAACTGAAATATATTACGTTGAACAAATAGAGAAGGAAATAATATAAGACCATAATTATAAACAAATTCATGATAATATGAGTTAAATTGGTCAAAGAAAGCATCATGATTATGGAATTAATGAGAAAGGAATGTTAGTATATAAAGACATACCTTATATTCCAAATGTAGACTAAATTAAAAGATTAATATTACATGAATACCATAAAATACCATATGAAATAGATCTAGGATATCAGAAAATTATTATTTCTCTAAAAATAATTTTTCTATCTAAGAACGAAAAAAGAAGTTGTTGAACAATTGGAAAGGTGCCAAGAATGCCAGTTTGTAAAGGTAGAAAACCAACACCTAGCATGATTTTTGAACCCCCTACCTGTACCAAAGTGGTAGTGAGAGGTGATACCATTATATTTTATTACTAGACTACCCAAGACATGGAGGCAACATGACTCTATTATGGTAGTTGTAGATAATTTAACTAAATCTACCAATACTATACCTATCGAGTCTATCTATATAGCTATACAAGTTGAAAAAATTTCCATGAAGGAAATTTTTCGACATCAAGGTGTGCAAAAGACAGATTTATTAGATAGGGATGCAAAGTTCACCTCAAATTTTTGGAGAGCATTGTTTGTTGGAATGGTTACACAGTTGAACTTTAACACTTTGTACCATCTACAAACTAATAGGAAAATAGAAAGGGTTAACCAAGTCCTTGAAGACATGCTACACATGTATGTAATGAACCAACCCATAAAATAGGAGGACTATCTACATTTGGTAGAGTTCACCTATAATAATTATTATTGGATGTCACTTAATATGAGTCCATTTGAAGACTTTTATAGAAGGAAATGTCATTTTCCTTTAAGTTGGAGTTGACCTAAGGATAGAATTATGCTAGGGCCAAATATACTACAATAAATGGAAGATATGGTGAAAGGGATCAAACATAATTTGAAGGAAAAACAAAACATTCAAAAGAGTTACATTGATTTAAAATGGGCAAATAAAGAGTTTCAAGTGGGTGAACATGTTTATGTTAATGTATGACCCAAAAAGAGCTCCTTGAAAATCAGGGGTTGTTGTAAACTAGCCCATTGATTTTGTATGTCACTTCAAATATTAATTAGGATACATTTGTTAGCCTACCAGTTGGCACTACCATCCCATATTAAGATTCATAATGGTTTTCATGTCTGCCTTTTAAATAAATACGTATATGATCTGACTCATATAATCGATTTGAATGTTGCACAGGCCACGTTATATGGGATTTATGATTCCAAAGTATCTCCCCTAGGTCGGTGACTAACCTAGAACAAAAAAGAGACAAGGAACATAATGTTTTTCCATAAAGTAAATAGATGATGGAGTGATGACTACTTGGAATCCTTGAAACACTTCACTCCTTCCTTAGTATGGAAGCTCCAAATACCAAAATTAGAACCTACACAGTCATATATGAGAAGCCAAGAAACTACGAGATTTGTGCAGTATCATTTAAATACTCCATTCAATATATCAACATTATATTGAAATAAGTGAAATAACAACTTCACATATAAGAAAACAATGAATTATTTGCATTAATATGAATGGAAGGAGATTGCAACCATAAGTAGCAGTTGATATTGTACAAGAGCTCCTCCAAGTTGTTGACTTGTTCTTTCCTTGTCACAATATGCACCTCCAATAATCCTAAATGCATGAGATGATGGCCACTCACTAGAGCAACATAAGGGTAGAATCACTCTCCAAAATCCAACTCCCAATCACATAGAAGGCAAGGAATATATAGAGTAGGGTAAGATGGGAGTTCTTATCCAATTACCAATATAGGGTTAGAGATTCACCTTTGATGGAGGGATAGGATCAAAGGATATGTGGTCAAAACTACAAAGTATGGAAGGATAGGATCTGAATGTTTTATCCAAGGTAAGTAGTTGAAACAAATTTTGGAAACTCTTAAAAGTGGAATCTTCTGGAACCCCGATCATTCTCCTAGATTTCTAGAACCAACATAGGTGCAAAGGGGAGTAATAGGTTGGTGACCAACGTAGGCCACAATGGAGCAAACTATAGGTGATCACACTTAAGTAGGCATACAAAGAGTGTTGGTCCTAAAACTGGCTCAGACGATGCAGTTTAGGGCTAAAATTCACGGGGAGTGGGGGGGGTGAATGAAACATGTTAAGGATTTGTGCAAGATGGTGATAAGGTGGAATAGGATGTTGATTGATTGCATTAGGAGGATCACTGATCGGATGTCCCAAGATGGCCTATAACATAGTTCCCATTGAAGCACAAAGTCAATGATGATGACTGATAACTGAAGTGGTTTACCTTGTGACAAGTAAAGATAAAGGACAACCGATGAGCTTCATCTACTAAAATACATTTACAACATGACATATTTTCTTTCTAAGGGAGGCATACCCATACTTAGCTCATAAGATAACATAACATGTCAAATGATCAAATGATGTGTCCACATATGCAACTGCTAGACCCATGACTAGATGATTGTCTATATGATCATTGTTTGATATTCTTAGGAAAACAGTGAGGGTGAAACTCGACTTCTTTTTCATGTTTAGAGAGTTTCAAAAAGAGGCAAAAAACAAAAATCTAGATGTCCCTTTTTTTAGCTAGTCCCTTAGGTCCGAACATGTAGACAAAAATATCTAGGAGAACCTCTTAGCCATGTTTTACTAAGGTATTCCTTTTCGTAGCTAGTCTATCTCAATCCAGAAAAGGGTTAAACTTATAATAAGTATACATCTATTCATTTACTCTTACGAGTTTGAAAAGAAAAGTGCTCCACAATCTCTTCATATTTTGGGAGTCTGAAAAGAGTTGAAAGAGGACTCCTGCTAGAGGAACAAGTGATATAAAGGGTGGGAATTAGATCCTTTCATGATGGAACTACTCAAAACATATAGAGGTCAAGAGTGTGGCTAATAAGACCACTCATAGTAGTGATTCCTTAGGAAAGGGTAAAAAAACCGAGTGAAATGATATGATCAACAAAGTAAATGGTGATGATGGAATGAAAACAAAGGTTGTTCAAGAAAAAAATATATTGATAAAAATGACAATCACAAGGGATAAATTGGGAATTGTTTCGTGTTTATAGAAGATTGAAACATGTGAAACTATGCTTGAAATTTGTTTCATTTTTACGCAAGCTTGAAATAGAGAAAAACTATGCTTTAAATAAGTTTGAAAGCCCCCAACATAATGACTTAATGTGAGGTCCATTCCCCCCAAACATTATTTCTTTGACATAAGTAGACTACTGGGTAATAATAGGTCGCTGGACTGAAGCTTCATTTATTAGATCAAGTGAAAGAATCAAATGGTAATTTACAAGATCTATTCAAATAATCTAATTGAAAGGGGATTTGTTTCATTTTTAAACAATATTGACATAGGAAAAGAACTATGCCCATAGGAACCTATTTCATTTTTAACAAGGTTTACATAGTAAAAGAACTATGCTCATAGGAACTAATTTCATTTTTAACTAGGTTGACATAGTAAAAGAACTATCCTCATAATATCGTGTTTCATTTTTTAACGAGCTTAACATAAGAAAAGGAACTCCACTATGGGAACCGTGTTTAATTTTTCAAAGAGCTCGACACTAGAAAAGGAAATCCACTCAAAAATTAGATCATGGCCTCTAAGAGACCACAGATTCCAAGAGGTTCTCATCAGATGGGAGAACAACGATCTAGAAGGGATCGAAGGATCCAATGGACAAATCAAACTCCAATTCCCTCAGTAAATGATGCACTACATCACCTACAAGATCATCAGTAGACGTGGACATGGTTCATGTTTCCACATAATTAGTATGCGATGGGGGAGATAGCACTTTCCTATCAGGACAATTTAGGGAAGCTGGTTGATTGGGATTCAAATTAACACCAATGAATGAAATCCGGTAAATGGTCACAATTCTTCCTTCATGTAGGAAACAAATCACATGAAACAGAGAGGAGACAAGAGAACCCATGAAATAAACACAGTCATTCCCAAGGAGTAAATTAAAATCCAAAGGGCATTAGACAACCATCACATTGATATAGATAGTCTTTCCTCCCAAAGTAATAGGAAATTTAGGAAGGATCCCTAATGGTTGATTGGTTCCTATGTTGCAAGCCAACATATTTTGTATAATGAGAAAAAGTTGTAGGAAACTAAAATCTTTACAAGTATTTGAGGAAAAAATACTAATAGATGCACCATCATCTATAAGTGTGCTAGGTATGACCACATTATAAGCCTATGCCATGATCTAGAAGGGGACATGAGGTGGAAGATGATATTATTTCAATCGAATCCTATGAAAGGAAGTGACTAGACTACTTGGAGTGGTTCTCGCAGGAACGGGAGGATTTCCCCCCTATGCCATTGGAATGGGATGACTAACACCGAGTTCATTGGAATCTAAAGAAACGAGAAGAACCTAAGTGGCATGAAGTTCAATCTATATAAAAAAGGTTTGATGAACTGAAGGTGGAATTGAGTCAACGATTTTCTCAACCAATGGTTGTTTGGGAATGGACTCATGGGATTCATGTGTAGAGAGCGAGGGATTGATTGGATTCATATTTTGATGAATCAATTCACCAACTATTGGAGGATTGGGAGAAAACTTCTGGTAACCCACTACAAGTTGTGGCTGAGAATTTTTAAGGTTTTCCAATGCTTTTGAGGCTTCATCCATATAAGGAAAAAGGTGAATAGGATGATTCCCATCACATAAATTACAAGGAAATTTGACTTTACCCTTTTTCCCATGGACCTTACTATCAATAGTTAAAGTTTTGTCACTAAGATGATCTCCAGAAGTTGAAAACAAAGGTTGTTATGAGACAGTGTGGACGACACTTCTAATACCTTGGGAATACCAATACAATATCTAATAAGGTGGTCACCCTTACATAACATGCAAGGGAAATAAGTTTATGCAGTTGTTTGGAGGATTTCTCCATACTAGTTGTGTCCATAGCAATGGTTTTTTTGTTTCACCCTTCTTACTTTTCTTCTCCTTCATCATCCTTTTCTTCTTCTTTCCAGTTTCTTGGTTACCAGAATCAAGACTTTCACCAGGTGAAAAGGAAGAAGTGGATGAAGAAACAATCCATGAAGAACATAAAGGGTTAATTTTAGGATCAACATGAGTTTGATGCTATTCGAGGGGAGGAGAACTTGTTCGATAAGTATTTTTGAAATTTAGAACCATAGGGGTGAAAAACAACCAAAGTGGAAAACCAATGGTAAATCTCGGAAGGGACAATGTTGCCATATAAGGAGCACCAATATTTCCAAAAGAAGGAAATGGACCAAGATTCCCATCAGAGGGGCTTCCTTGACTAGTAGACACAGGAACTATTTCCATTACTCTCAGCCTAAGATCTGCTAAGGTGTTGCTTCATTAGGATGATGTTCTTTTGTGGTCAATTATTTGATTTTATAAATTAAAGACACAAACAAAACAAAGTGGCAACCAGATAGAAAGGTTTACCAAGCAACTGTGAACTATAATTTATAGCCTAACGAACCAAGGACTTAAACTACGTACAGGAAATCTCCGTGAATGTTGTGTTTGGTGTATCGTGGTATACAAGGAGGTTGACTTGGTTACCTATGGATGCATAGAAACCTATTGGGTACTCCCAAAATATACGCGACGGTACATGGGAGTGGAGTCCATAGTAGTGTTTTCTAATGCATAAACATTCATTTAGTGAATTCCCATATGCCTTACATGTGTGGAGCACCACCAATATACACGAAGGTATGTGGACTATGATCTTATACACTCACATATGTGGAACACGATTTCACCCTCAGGATGCAATGCTAGAAGACAACGATGGCTCCTATTGTTAACACACCAGAGCATCTCTCTAACCCAGAACTCTAAAAATTTTCATTAATGTTACAAATGCTCCTTAGGTGATTCAATAACTTTTACTATTTATCTTTGATTATGTTTCAGTTTTGGGGCTCACCATGAATGTCACTTGAATATCCTAAAATTAAAATCTAGCATGAGAAAATGTAAATCCTTTCTCTTTTAATGAAAATCTAGCTAAGGAGGGAAGAAACAATCAATATGCAACCAAAAATCTGCAACAAACAAGATGCAAGATGCAATTTCCTTTCCAATGCAACTGTTCTTATGCTAATACACATGAAAAACCCTAAATGTCAATGAGTTCTTTTTCTTTTCACCACACCTAATTTTCAGAATGAAGAAAATTAATATGCAAATGTTCAATTACTGATTTGATTAAACTTTTTAGAATGAAGACTAGAACAACAACTCATCCAAGCGACTAGCAATCAAATAAAATCATTTTTCAAGCAACCAAATGATAATAACAAAGAAAAATCAAAACCAATTCTTACCAAAGGAAAAATACACAAATGAAAACCAATAGATGGTTTAGAGAGAGCACAAGACGTTAAAGACTCAGTGAAGTTCAATTGGAAGTAGGCTCACCGAAGAAAGGCTCAAGAACCAAGGAAACATTCATGCAAAAATGGGGACCATTGCTGGTGTAGAAGAGGAACCGTGCATTGCAATGGTAGTATAGAGTAGGCCAATGTGAGGTGCAACACTTTGTCAAAGACACAGGAGGTGCGTTGGGATTGGGAAGTAGAACTCAACATAAAAATTTGAAAAAAATATATCAATGAAATCACTTCCTAGGTATGTTCTTGCTTGGATGACACAACAAATGTATGTCAAGGAAGTAATCAAACACAAGGGATAAGGAAACCACGAAGGGAATACTTCATTCCCTAGTATGGTCCCCAATGCTTTAGACAGGATTTATGATCATGGACCAAAGTATCTCACCTATGTCGATGGCTAACCTGGAACAACAAAGAAACAAAGAACATAATGATTTTCCTTAAAGTAAATCAATGATGGAGCGATGCCTACCTGGAATCATTCACACACTTCACTCCTTCTTTAGCTTGGAAGCTCCAATTCTAGCTCTGAATGCCAAAATTACAACATACATAGTTAGAGATCACACACTAAGAAACTATGAAATCTATGGAGTATCATCTAAATACTTCATTTAATAGATCAATATGGTATTAAAATAAATTAAATAACAAGATCACATATAGGAAAGCTACGAATTATTTGCATTAATATAAATGGAAAGAGATTACAACCATAAGTTGCAGTTCATCTTGTAGAAGAGCTCATCCAAGTTGCTCACTTCTCCTTTCCTTGTCACAATATGCACCTCCAATCACCCTAAATGAATGAGATGATGACCAATCACTACAACAACATAAGGGCATAGTCACTCTCCAAAATCCAACCCACAACAACATAGAAGTCCTGGAGAAGTAGTGTAAGTTGGGAGCTTTTATCTAATTAATAATCTAGGGTTTGAGATCCACCTTTGATGGAGGGATAGGATCAAAGGATAAGTGGTGAAAACGTAGTTGAAACAACTTATGGAATCCCCTAGAAGGGGAAGCTTCTAGAATCCCAATCATTCTCCCAGATTTATAGAACCAGCACAAGTGCAGAGGGGAGAAACCTCCTAGTGACCAACATAGGCCATAGTGGAGCAACCTATAGGTGATCGCACACCAGTATGCATGTAAGAAGAGTCGGCCCTAAAACTAGCTCAAGTGTCGTAGTTTAGGAATGGAATTCTTGGGTGATGAAGGCAACATGCTTAGAGATTTGAGAAATATGGTGACAAGGAAAAATATGATACTGACTGATCCCATTAGGAGGCTCTCTAATCGAATGTGAGAAAATGGCATATAAAAGGTCAAACTGGAACCAAGGAAACATTCATGCGAAAATGGGGACCATTGCTAGTGCAGAAGAGGAACTGTGCATTGCAATGGTAATATAGAGTAGGCCAATGTGAGGTGCAACACTTTGTCAAAGACATAGGAGGTGAGTTGGGATTGGGAAGTAGAACTCAACATAAAAATTTGAAAAAAAAATATCAATGAAATCACTTCCTAGGTATGTTCTTGCTTGGATGACACAACAAACATATGTCAAGGAAGTAATCAAACACAACGGATAAGGAAACCACGAAGGGAATACTTCATTCCCTAGTATGGTCCCCAATGCTTTAGACAGGATTTATGATCATGGACCAAAGTATCTCACCTATGTCGATGGCTAACCTGGAACAACAAAGAAACAAAGAACATAATGATTTTCCTTAAAGTAAATCAATGACGGAGTGATGCCTACCTGGAATCATTCACACACTTCACTCCTTCTTTAGCTTGGAAGGTCCAATTCTAGCTCTGAATGCCAAAATTACAACCTACATAGTTAGAGATCACACACTAAGAAACTATGAGATCTATGGAGTATCATCTAAATACTTCGTTCAATAGATCAATATGGTATTGAAATAAATTAAATAACAAGATCACATATAGGAAAGCTACGAATTATTTGCATTAATATAAATGGAAAGAGATTACAACCATAAGTAGCAGTTCATCTTATAGAAGAGCTCATCCAAGTTGCTCACTTCTCTTTTCCTTGTCACAATATGCACCTCCAATCACCCTAAATGAATGAGATGATGACCACTCACTACAACAACATAAGGGCATAGTCACTCTCCAAAATCCAACCCACAACAACATAGAAGTCTTAGAGAAGTAGGTTAAGTTGGGAGTTTCTATCTAATTAACAATCTAGGGTTTGAGATCCACCTTTGATGGAGGGATAGGATCAAAGGATAAGTGCTGAAAACGTAGTTGAAACAACTTATGGAATCTCCTAGAAGGGGAAGCTTCTAGAATCCCAATCATTCTCCCAGATTTATAGAACCAGCACAAGTGCAGAGGGGAGAATCCTGCTAGTGACCAACATACGCCATAGTGGAGCAACCTATAGGTGATCGCACACCAGTATGCATATAAGAAGAGTCGGCCCTAAAACTGGCTCAGATATCGTAGTTTAGGAATGGAATTTTGGGGTGATGAAGGAAACATGCTTAGAGATTTGATAAATATGGTGACAAGGCAAAATATGATACTGACTGATCCCATTAGGAGGCTCTCTAATCGAATGTGAGAAAATGGCATATAAAAAGTCAAACTGGAAGGAGAGTTCTAGGTCAACACACTACAAATTTTGGACTCGAAGGAAATCATTCTATGGATGTGCCATCATGTAGGTTAAAGTGCAATAGAAATACGTTGAGCCTGATGAGGCCACCTGGGAAATGCAGTATAAGATAAATGAAATATTTGCTATGTTGTTCCAAAGATGATGGAAGTATGAAAAACATCGAGGATGGTATCTCTTTTAAGGGGATGGAAGATGTAATACCCAAGGAAATTTATTTTGTGACTTGAAATTTACATTATGACTCCTTTACATTAAAAATATGATTAAAATGTTAAGAGGGATAAATGAATAAAAATACTAGTGTAAATATTTATTTTTAAACTAAAAGAAGAAATTGTTTTGGTATGTTAAAACTCATGGAAATATGTTAAAGGGATGACATGTGACATCATCTCGCAATTGTCAAGAAATGGTTAAAATGAGTTATGCCAAGAGGGGGCAGGAAAATAGTTGGCATAAACACACTCCCAATAAATTTCATGATTGAAGATAAATGTCAGGAGATGGAAATTGTACCAAAAGAATAGTGGGAGATAAAGAAAATTGCTTTGAAAGGAAAAACATTGCAGAAGAAAGACTAGTTTTGAACCCAGATCATTAGTAGGATGCTTCTAAGGGTTTAGGATGAAATTTTAATAAGGATTTATGCATAGTTCCCTGACAGATATGAGTGGAGCTCAGAGGAACTAACAAAAGAGTTGGCTCAAGATTGGAAGGAACCATTGAAATTGTAACTAGTGTCGGTCTTCATACTATAATGTAAAACAAACACTGGTTTATTTATTATGTTCATTATTATATATATTTTTAGTCAAAACATGTTCTTCATTCTTAGAGAGTAAAAAAGACTCAAAAATAATTTATTACAACTAAAATAAAAATGTATTTGAGTCATGTCCCATTTGGAAATTTGAATGAAAATGGAATTTAAAGTATTTCTTGATAAAAAGTCCACCAACTGAGAATTTTGGCCCTCCTTGGAACAAGTCATCCCAATCCTCCAAGAGATACCTATTTCTCCCTTATGGACAAGTATATATAAGAGGTGGCTTGGCTCATTTAGGAGATCATCCAATAACACATTAAGAATCATTTTTCTTAACCAAAAAATGAAAAAGGAAGTTGAATTAAAGTAGAGAGAATTTCACACATGTGGAGGATAAATTTTGTAAATAGGCCAAATTATTTTGTGTTATTGTAGACACGAAATTTCAGGAGCTGAAGTTGTAGGAAGATGATCAGTTTGACCTATGTTGAATTTGATTTGAAGTTGACTTGGAGAAGGGATATAATTGGTGTTTTTGGTGGCAGTTTTGTCTCGGTCTTGGTCTTGGATATCTCATTTTTATTTGATTATATAAGAGAACGATTTTTGGGTTTTCACCCTTGTGGATTTTTTCCCTATATTGGAGCGTAATTTATGTTGTCTCTTGTCTCTTTGTGATCTTTATGTTTTGAACATTTGTATAATTGATTGATGAAGAGAAGATAATAACTAATAAGAAAGAAGATAACATTCACCATTAATTAGTAGGTTAAGATAAATCAAGCCTGATCTACTCTACACTTGGTTTCACAACATGGTATCAGAGCTATGGTGAATACATGAGCACTTTTAAAGAAGTCCTCAGTAAAGATATGGCTAGAAGTTATTAGAGAAAAAGTCTATTATGAAAAAGAGTCCAAGTTCACAAAGTTGTTGAGATTGAGAAATAATTCTACTGACCATGGGAAGCATCGATCATGTTCTTATAAGACCAATATTCCTCACCTCTGAAGACTAAAGAATATTTGTGGAATGAAGGTAACAAGTTCAAAATTTTATATATCTATGTAATTGATCCAAGGTAGGCATTCAAACTACTATAGAAAATCCAATCCTACTCATTCTTGGAGGTTGAACATAGAAGAATAAAATACACATTCCTTAAAGAAGACAAGGCTACAAGGATATGAAGGAAAAAAAATACAAAGAATTATTATCTCTTTCAAATATACATATACATACAGATATATATATATATATATATATATATATATATATATATGAAATTTTTGAGAATCTATACTTCTGAGGTCAAATGATTTTTTCTGATGCGATTTACTTTTAGAAATGTGAGGCACATGTCAACTAGTATATATATGAAGACGTGAGCTATAGGAAAGGGTATGGCCTATGTGAAATTAGAGCTACAGGAGAAAAAATAAACCTATGAAAGATAAACTTTCTCAGCCATGTACAAATATATTTGAGATTGTGGTCTCTACACCGAAGATTGAGACAATGGTTCGGGATATGTAGCATCTTTCTAATAGATATGAAACCTTTATATCAAGTCCAAAACCTATCACTTGGTTGAAATATGAAGTTAATGCTACTCCAAGATTTTTTTGAGAATGTTTACTAGATCCAATCCAAGAGGAGTCTAGGCCAAGACATAGAATAGAAACATTTGTTGTGAGATCAGAACTGAAAATGAAATTACTTATCTCTTGAAATGTATCTGAATTTTAAGTATGAAGTTTTGAAAAATTTAAATATTATTTGGTGGCATCTGAAATTTCTATAACACTTTGGTTTACATACTTCTAAGAGTTAAGGCAGTTGTGATGAAATCACGAAAGACATATGAAATTGTTTTACTCAACACCATAAATTGAAATGATGAATTTCTTTATGGAGGAATGTGAATTCTATGTCACTATATTTATTTATAAGGCACTATTGTCATATTTAAAGTCTTGAGGTACATTATTTTGTGGTTATATAAGGATTTGATGGAAATTTATTTGTAATTTATGAGAAAGACATATTTTTGACAGAGTTTATATAAAAGACAGAAGTTTGTACAAAATTCACGTTCTTGTGGTATACAATCTATGGAAGAGACCAAAACTATGTAAGTAATCTCAATAATTAAAGTTCAAGACTTTGGGAACTCTGTGGAAGAACTATGACAAGATATATGAAGGTTTACAAATCTTATGAAGTAGCGATGCTACTAAGAAGAAGGATCAATTACATTATTGAAGTAGATTTGTCTATGAAGCCTAAAAGAAATGATTTAAAAAGTTTGAATTTTATGTAAATATTGAACCTCCTTTTTGTATCTCCATTGGAGGAACATTATACATGTCAAATATAGACAAATCAAAGGATCATATCTCCATATGGTTGGACAGGAAAGGTTAGAAGGGGTACATATAAATTTTGTTCACTTGCATCAAATGACCTATGTTAATTATATTGCACATGATACCAAGTCTTTTAGATCATCATGAATTCACATCTAGGAATTAACATGAAGAGTAGGCTAATGGTATTTTGAGAGACAGTGATGTACTATAAAAGGGTCTACATAGATACATTACATATCATGACTTAATTGATATATGAAGACTAGGTTTTTTCTTATCAATAAATGAAATGATCCCCATCACATAGAAAGCTTGACAATAACATATATAAGGATTTGCAACTAATTCATTAATATTCTTGTAGAATTTGTAATTCTTAAATGGAAAATGTTGAAGAGTTTGAAGAATCTAGAGTTTGTAAACCTTAGCAGATTTTTTAATTAGAAAACACTAGGAACAAAGCCCTAACTAATCGTTTCCATTGTAAAAAGAAAACCTAGCTCTTGAGATTGACATGAATGATGTCAGGCTAATGTGAGGGAAAGGTTGATGAAAAAGGTCCAAGTTTAAAATGGAGTTGACCTTTCTCATTAAGATAAGTATTCCACATCTCATTTATTTAATTACTACTATTGCTATTTTGTTTACGATTTTTTATTTTTGTTCTTTGAGTCTTCTAATAAAGTTTGTAGGTCAAATCAAGAACTATCTAAGCATTATTAGCAAATGGAAGAATTGGAAGATTGTAGAAAAGCACAAACATTTATCTAAATCTTAATAGACATAAATGAAGAAGCAGTATGCATCAAAGAAGTCAATTAGATGGTAGCATGAAAGAAACACTTAATAAAAGGGAATATGTTGAAGTACCTCAGTTGGAAAGAGGGAGCTACAAGATCTTGGATGGATATGGCATTACTTGAGATGATTGGAAATTTCTTTATTTATTCAAGCACACATCAATTGAGTTGGCATGACTAATGATGACTAAAGATAATAATGATGCTTTAGAATTCATATGATTTCTTGGAAAAAAATGAAGAAAAATTATATTACAACATTAAGGAAGAATATGTGGAGGCTTGTACAATCAACTATAAAGACGTTTGGCTCCATAAGGTGTTTGATGAACTACTTGATGACATGTTGGATTTGATTGATCAATTCTACATGAATATAGTTAGAGAAACATGAATGACGATATGCTTTATGATTCAAGAATACGATGTAGATAGAAGCCGAGAAGCTACAACAAAGATCTCCATAGATGAGAAGGTAATAGATGTAAGGGATGTATGTCTACTTTTGACATAAGCTTTGGCTTCTAATTATCTCCTCCTAGTTTGAGAGGGAGTGAGGATCTCCTCAATATTTGAGAGGTAGTGATAGTGGAAATCATGTTCTCCATGTGGCACATATTATGGCCAGGACTAAAGTCATAAGCCTAGTGCATGAACACTAGTAGGGAGAATGGTGGATTGGATAAGCTTCAGGGACGTATATTCGTGAGTCATGTATTATAGATGATGACGATTAACATTATAATTTAGATACATGGACTTGGTAAATAATGGTCTAGAGGGAAAACGTTTCCTTAGATTAGGAAAGGTTATGTGAGATCATACATTGGGAAAACATAAGTGGGGTATTTTCCTCTAGAGGTGGAGGTGTATAAATTTATGCCTCCCAGAATTGTGCCCTAATCTAATGGAGAGATAGAGCATGCTTGTCAAGGCCTCGGTATTTGGACAATGCTGGTTATGATGATGTAAACCATCATTAATGCTTATCAATTCAAATCCTTTCCTATATGAATATTTCAACTTGAGAATATCATTTAGAGCCATTATGAATACCTCGCTAGTTAAGAGGGATTGATGAAATTGCAACTAGTTTCGTTCTTCACAATGTACTGTAAAAGAATAATTGATGTATTTATTATATTCACTATTATATTTATTTTTTATTAAAGCATGTTCTTCATGCTTATAAAGTCAAAAAGAGGCAAAATGAATTTTTTATAAGTCAATGAAAAATGTATAATTTGAGTGATGTCCCATTTGGACATTGAAAGAAAAAGGAATTTTAATTTTTTTTTTACTCGAAGTCCTCCAAATGAGAAAGTTGGCCCTCCTTCGAATAAGTTGTCGGATTCCTCCAAGAGCTACCTATTAGACCCTCTTGGAAAACTCTATATAAAATGTAGTTTGACTCATTTGGGAGATCATCAAAGCTCACAACAAGAAGCATTTTTCTAAACCAAAAAGGGAGAAAGGAAGCAAAGATAAAGGGGAGAGAATCTTTCACATGTGGAAGATAAATTTTGTGAACATGCCAAACCATTATTTGCTACTACATGCCCGAAAATTTAAGGGATAAAATTTCAAGAAGATGACTACTTTGACCTATGCTGACTTTGACTTTGGAGATGACTTGGAGGAGGGTTGGACTTGGTGTTTTTGGTGGGTTTTTTGTCTTGGTATTTGTAAGGGATATCTCATTTTGATATGATTCTATAAGAAAAGGATTGTTTTGTTTTTTCTCATTATGGGGTTTTTCACTAGATTAATTTCTAGCATCTCTTGTCTCTTTGTGATATTTATGTTTTGAACATTTGTATAATTGCTTAATGAAGAGTATGTATAATAATTAATATCAAATTAGATAACATTCACAAGTAATTACCAAGTTAAGAGAAATCAAGTGTAATATACTCTACACTTGGTTTCTCAATAGGAACATGGACGCCTTAACCTATTCCCTAGAAGAACATAGACAAGTATATGAAAGGTTTAAGTTGTGACTAATAGAAAATTACATGTTGAGACTATTTAGTAAAAGATATAATAAATGGTTATTGTGAAGCATAGGGATTCTAGAAAATCATAGAATGTTCAAAGAAAGTTTTGTTTTTATTGAAAAAATGGCATGAATATATGTGTAAAAGGATATGAAGATTATTTTTTGGTTATCTATGCTTGTTACAAGTACAGAAAGAGAGACCAAGTGCAAGGGAAAAATCCCTTCTGGTCAATGGAAGTAGTAGGAAATTACCTAGAAATTCCTCTTCGAATTCTTTGAGTGGAAATTACGTAAAAAGATAAATATAGAGTAAAATTATTGATTAGGATGTTTCCTGAACAAGGATAGTATCAAGTCGTAAGTATAGTTATTTACACACATACATAAAACCCAATTAAAGGCTTTCCAACATCAAAATATGTGCTTTAGAAAAAGTGAAATAGAAGAAATTGCAAATATATGTCTATATTTAATATTAAGGTGAGAGATTGTGATTATGTTCACGTTAGTTTTGCACGACTATAGAAAAAAGTGGTTTTGTTATCAGCCCAAACATAAATAGTCATAAACGAAAAAGAGTTAGGGATCATATTACTAGAAGCGATCCCCAATTATAGGGTTCGGATAGGTTTCCTAATTAGTGTATATTTCATGAAAGTAAATTTAATAATTTCATGCCTAGAAATAAGTGAATTCATACATCTAGGAACTTTTAGAAAGAAAAAATATTATTTTATACATTAAGAGAGAACCAAAGAACTATATATCTAGTAAGAGTAAAATTCTTGTTGGATATTTATACTAAACATGTTATCAAATAAATGGTAGAGACGAGAACTGAGTAAAGATAATGAACTAAATTGAGTTATTGTCTTTCTGGAAAACTTTACTATAAACTGGTAACATGAAGAGAGATAGAGAGAGAGAGAGAGAGAGAGAGAGAGAGAGAGAGAGAGAGAGAGAATATACTATTTTACAACTAATCAATATAGAATAAGTTTTCATAAATTATTCCTACATGCCTTAACCCTATTTCCTATAACTAGAATAAATAGTTTTTCAATGTAGCCATATTATGATAACATTCACAATTGTAATTATAGAGTAAATTATAAGGATTATTTTGGAAAAAAAATTATAAAACTATAAGGGTCTCCCTTTGACATCAATGTAAGTAAATGACACTCCAATATCAACAACCCTCATAAGGAGGGAGAAGGTTTATATGCTCAAAAATAAAGCCTAAGAGGGTTGAAACAAATAGTATATCAAAAATAGGTCATGCCCTTGAGAATGTTTACAACTTTACTGAACATAGAGAAAGTAGTATAGCCAAAATATGCCCTAGCTACAAATTAAAACTCTAATATATGATACAGATGAAAAGTAGTAAGCGAGAGGGTCATCACGTGATCAGAGACCTCGCAAAATTAAAATGTTAAATTAGAAATTGTAGCCATTGTAGGAAAAAACAAAACAAAGGAAAATATTTCTCAAAACCTTCCAATAATTTTAATTTATAAATAAAATACTTGTTTCTACTAAAGCACACTTGTGATTAGATTAGCAGAGTCAAACATTGTTCCAATTTTCTAAAAGAGTTCGTTAAAGGGAAAGAAAATTTAAGAACCTAGGGCTCAAGTTATTATGCTTGTGGATGCAGAGAAGAGTCACCATCTTCTTTCTAGGAGAAAGAGTAATTTATCTTCATTAACAAACCATACAAGGAATTAGATAAAAACCCTTTAGAAACAATAATAGCAGGGTTAGGGTTTGATAATCCTACTATGAAGAAACTTGCCATAATAACCTCATGGAATGGCTAGAGTCAAACCGAAAACCCTGTGAGATTCTTTTGTCATTTCCAGAGGAACCTTAACATAGAAATATAACACATATGAACACAATGAAGTATTTGTTAATGAATAATTGATTAGGTGGGTCACTGATGGCCCAAAAATCAAAGTCCTTGGATCATAGTGAAACTAGGATAAAATTGAATAGCTTGTCACAGGTTTTCCATCAACACAGATGACAACCTCAACTGGACTTTGTATGCAAAATTTATGCCTAGAAAAATTTTTGGTCAAACCTGGAGGAGCGTTAAAGTTGGCAGTCTGACTAAATTCGATGGACATCAACTAATATTATCTAGACCTCTACCTAAAGGTAGAATAGCACTTTAATTATAAAAGCCACTAAATATAGTGGCACTTTGTTAATTTTAGAGGAAAATATGTGTGCCAATAATGTAGGGCCACATAGCCTAATCGAATGGTGCCAGGTGGTACCCAGTTGGTGGAAAAATTGTCCCTTTTCTGACCAAAATTTGGTGGACAGTTTGTTATATTCGGTAATGGTTTTGGGTAAATGAAACGGTCAATTAAACTCATAGTTTAAATAATATGTTAATGGTTATGATAGCTTTACGGCTTGGGTTAATGTCACCAATGGTTATATATATCCAATGATTCCAATGGTGGTTGGGCTTAGCACTTAATGATTGGTGATGAAGGATATAGTTCCCACCGACATATAAAATATATAAACAAAATCAATGAACTACCAAAACTAAAAATAAGAAACATGTCCCTATTGTATCGACAGAATGGTCATATGTTATAAAATGGTTTTGTTAAATTTTTACAGCCACACGAGTTTTAAAATAGGCAACCAATAGTTAAAACAATGAGCAGTTTAGGCAGTAATGATTGGTTAATCAGTGGTTCAAATAAATGTTTTATTTGTTAATACAAAATGGCCCATTCAAGGTTTAATCCCACAGCCATCTAGGCTTAACAAATACCTAATAAAAAACTACCATCCAATCCATGAACAATGGTGCGCTTTTTTATTGATTCCCACCAAAATGTACTTAACCCAAATTTCTTTCATTTGGTCAAGCGAAGCTGAGAGAGGAAAATTTCCTTAGGGCATGAAACCCTAACTAACAAAACCCTAACAGAAAAAACCTTGAAGTGGAACCTTGATGGTGTAGTTCCAAACGAGGAATATTTGAGCGGAATATTCCCATAATTTTCTTATGATATATCTATGGAGGAATCTTAAAGGTTCAGTAAGGGGCAATAATTGATAGTGTCAAAATGGGCTCGATATTATACTCCTTTTAACAAAAAAAAAATCAAGGATCATAATGGTGTAGTCTATTTTTGCATTTGAGCAATGGATTTTAGGGGTCATGTCAAAAGCTTTCCTTCTACATTAATTGGTAGTGATAATGTTTGAGACAACAATGAACCTTTCATAAGTAGGTCATGTTTACAGTCAAGTCTCTTAGGAAGACAAGATGGACCTACTAGTGTTGTGATTATTGTGTTTGGAGAAGTTGAATTTCAGGCCACTCCCGAGATTGGAGCTATAATGATGTTTTTGTCCATGTAGTCCTTTTCATTTGGTTGACATGAATGAAGCAACCTACCCACTATTGAAGTAGGGCCTAGAGATGTAGTCGACATTGGATGAAATCCATTATCAAACATTGTGTGCATTGTCTTTATGGTATCCTTTCTATTGTTTCTTCTTTAAGTATGTTGACACATGGTTTTTACATTCTCTTTCATGCAATTTTGCTAACATCACATGAATTAAATATCTTGGATAATGCTAGTATCAGAGGCATACTTCATCAAGTTTTCTATTAGAGCGATCTTCTTACTTATGTGAATAATAATTAGAGATTGGACGTGCAACACAAAGAAGCAAATGTAGAATTAAAAAGCTTTCAATCAAGATTCCCACAAGATGGAAAACATGGTAGATAATTGTTGGTGGATTATGAGAAGAGAATAGAAGAGAAGCGAAAGTAGAATAAATACAAAGCATAGGATGAGGCTTCAGTGAACCAATGATTTTGAGGAGACCCTCTTGAACATCCATCTCCATATTAAATTGAATGTTCTTCTTCTTCATATTATTCTCATCATTAAAATCAACATCAGTAAAGAATTCAAGAAAATAATGTTAAATTGAGGAACTATTACAAGCCACAAAAGAGGCCTTGGTAAAGTTGTAGTGTAATGAAAGTCTAGCGATGCCATCCTCAACCACTCTAGAATCAGAAACTTATGTAAACAATGTTAGTGATACTTCAAGTTTGTGTTCTCATTATGATGATGATATTGGTGCATCTGAAAGACACTACATAGCTATAATAGCAAGGGAGTATGAATCAATGAAGGTTGAGCCTATAACACGCCATTCCTGTGATCATGATTATAGGTAATCTCCAAAGTGGGGTGATAATTTTAAAGGATGAGATAAGTGAAGATCTCCTCGCTATACTTGCATCAGAGAGAGTCATTCAGGGATAGTTATATCAATGAGGAAGGAGACACAACATAAGGATCCCTCTCCACATCATAGGAGAAGGAAGGTCAACAAAGTTTGGAGGAGGAAGACCCATTGCCACCATTGCAACAATGGTGGGTATAAAAGAGCCAAATTTCGGAAGCTCCATCCAGAGCTACACCTAAAGAAGGACCAAAAACATGTAAAATCATCAATGAAGGAATCACTTGATGAAGCAGTTCAACAAGGAAGACAACTACAAGAAGAAATCCCATTAGCGTGGTTAAGTAAGAGATTGGTAGTTTTTTTAAATAGTTTAGCATGGAAACCATTGTAAATCACATGTTGTGAAAATGGTTGTAAAAATGATGAAGTGTATAAATAACTTTTTAATGCAAAATAGTGATGTTTTGGCCTTTAGTTGGATAGCATAGAGTATGGATTTTATTGTAAAATTTACCATGAGTTTGTTATAAACTCTTGGAAGGTAGGTCTATTTTGGAATCTTCCAAGGTTGACATGTATTGGAAGTTACCGATTTGCATATTGATGCAGGTGGCAGCTTCATCATTCCTAGTTCTGAAGTACAAAGGTGAGGGAGAGGAAAGGTGGTTTGTCAAATAAATTTGTTACACACATCAAGATTGCATTATTGTTTATAAGTTTAGAGGAACAAAAACCCTTCGGTGGGGAGGAATGATCCATGTGGATTCCTAATATCCCAAAAATAAAAGTCCTTGGATTGCGATGAAACTAGAACCTGATCGAAGAGTTCATCAAACACTTTCCAGTGGTGTAGAAGGTGCTCCATTCCAACTTCGTATGCATAAGTTATGCCCAGTCAATCTTTTGGTTAAAATTGGACCAAGGGCTAAATTTAGCAGGTAGCTAGGGAAATTTGGAGCAATGCCAAAGTTGGAAGTCCAACTAAATTTGGCAGACCTCTATTAAACTTAGTAAGACCTCTAGTTAAAAGTAGTGGATCACTAAAATTGATAGGACCACTAAAAATTGTGGCAGTACACTAAGTTTAGAGGTAGATATGTAGCCCAATAATGAGAGGCCTCGTGGCCAAGTTGGATGGTGCCATGTGGCACATTCGGCAATAGTTTTGGGTGGGCGAAATGGTTAATTGAGTCTGTTGTTTAAATAATATTCTAATGGTTATGACATCCAAGTGTCTTCAGTTAATATCACCAATGGTTGTATATAGCTAATAGTTTCAATGACATCTGGGTTTAACACTTAGCATTTGGCAGACTAGGATATAGTTCACACCAGCATATAAAACTTATAAACGGAACTAAGAGAATGCAAAAACTATTAAAAAAAGTGT
Source organism: Pinus tabuliformis (assembly GCA_031772625.1). Classification (NCBI taxonomy): domain Eukaryota; kingdom Viridiplantae; phylum Streptophyta; class Pinopsida; order Pinales; family Pinaceae; genus Pinus; species Pinus tabuliformis. Next base: position 400,277,863 of record CM062816.1, read on the forward strand.
TGAATGTATCGTGCTACCAAATGGTTTTATTAAACCTTTGCGGTCACACGAGTTTTGAAATTAGCAACTAGCGGCTAACACCGGCGATGGTTATGGGCAGTAACGGTTAGTTGATTGACATTTCAAATAAAAGTTTTGTTTGTTAATACAAAATGGACCACTCAGGGTTTAATCAAAGGCCAATGACCCAAGGGTGGCGTGCTCTATTATTAATACCCACGAAATTGTACCTAAAGCCAAATTTCTCCCATTCGGTCAAGAAGAGTCGAGAGTAGAACACTATCACAGGGGCAAGGAACACTAACCAATGGAACCTTGACAATGTGGTTTCAGAGGAGCAATATTCTGATAATATTCTTATGAAAAAATTTTCGAGGACGATAAAGCTCTCTTATGTGGCAGCTATTGTGAGTGGTGAAAGTAGTAGGTTTAATTTTATAGTATACATATCAAATATGGATCAAATATGGAATCATATGCAAAATTTAATACTCCCATGCCATTCTAATAATGTAATTGGTGAATATTGACATGGAAGTCAAGAAGTAAGCTCTACATGATTGATATGAAGTTTATATTTATTTAAAAGTGTATATATATATATATATATATAAACAATAATTTAAGGAAAAGAATAATCCAAGTCTTGTTAACTCATAATTTCAGCATAATTCCAATTTAAACAAGATACCAAGCGTACTTGTATAAACATGTTATAATGAAATTTAATGGGAGGTAATGCAAAGTTTTAGTTTAAAAAAAAATCACTGTGTTAATTTCTATGCAAATTACTTATTTTTCTACATAAAACGGGAAAATATTACAATTATATTTATACTTTTTATGGATTATTGTAAATCAACACTTATAAGTATTACAACCATTTAATTTATATAGTATACTAATTAAATAGTCAATGTTAAAAATGTGTATTACACTTAAAATATATATTAAATTCTATATAATTTGTAAAATAAACTATTAAAATAATAAATTGTTAATAAAAATCAATTGCATATTTACAACTTTCAACAATAAATCTATCAATGATGAGTAAACTCAACATAAATATGTGAAACGTATGATTAAAGTTTTAAGCATTAGAGTTATGAGTTTCTAAAATTAAGCACATTTCTTATTTTATAGATAAAAAGAAGAAACACTATAAAGAACCAATTTATTATGTATTTTCATGATAATTTTGAAATGAAATTAATATTATATTATATCAAAGTTATAATTATATTATATAAAAAATTATACTTAAATAATTGAGATTTGATTTATACTCAAATAATTGAGATGAGATTTGATTGGAAATTTATTTATTTATTCAAGGAAACATTAATTCAGTTGGCATCGCTAATGATGAATAAAGATAATAAAGATGGTTTAGAATTAGTATGATTTCTTGGAAAAATAGGAAGCAAAATTTTATTACAATGTTAAGGAAGAATATGTGGAGGCTTGTACAATCAACTATAAAGAAGTTTGGCTCCATAAGGTGTTTGATGAACTACTTGATGACATGTTGGGTTTGATTGATCAATTTTGCATGAATATTGTTAAAGAAACAAGAAGGATGATGTTCTTTATGGTTCAAGAATATGATGTATATAGGAGTCGAGAAGTTGCAACAAGGATCTCAATAGATGAGAAGGTAATAGATTTCAGGGATGTATTTCTACTTTCGACATAAGCTTTGGTTTCTAGTTATCTCCTCCTAGTTTAGGAGGGAGTGAGGATCTCCTCCCTAGTTGGGAGGTAGTGAGGGTGGAAATCTTGTTCTCCATGTGGCACTTACTATGGCTAGGGCTAGCAGTCATAAGCCTAGTGCATGGACACTGGTAGGGAAAATGGTGGATTGCATAAGCATCAGTGATGTATATTCGTGAGTTGTGTACTGTAGATGACCAGAATTAACATCCTAAGTTAGATACATGGACTTGGTAAATAATGGTCTACAAGAGAAACATTTACTTAGATCAGGAAGGTCATGTGAGATCATACATTGGGAAGACATAAGTGGGGTATTTTCGTTTAGAGGTGGAGGTGTATAAATTTATGCCTCCCAAAATTGTGCCCTAATCTAGTGGAGAGATAGAGCATACTTGTCAAGGGGTTGTTATCTGGAAAATGATGGTTATGATGATGTAAGCCATCATTAATGCTTATCAATTCAAATCCTTTCTTATATGAATATTTCAACATCAGAATATCATTTTGAGCCATTATGAATACCTCACTAGTTAAGAGGGATTGTTGAAATTGTAACTAGTTTCATTCTTCACAATGTAATGTAAAAGAATAATTAATGTATTTATTATATTCATTATTATATTTATTTTTGATCAAAGCATGTTCTTCATGCTTATAGAGTCAAAAAGATTCAAAATGAATTTATTATGAGTCAAAGAAAAATGTACAGTTTGAGTCATGTCCCATTTGGATATTCGAAAGAAAAAGGAATTTTATTTTTTGTTTGATTCAAAGTCCACCAAATGAGAATGTTGGCCCTCCTTTGAATAATTTTTCCCATTCCTACAAGAGCTACCTATTAGACCCTCGTAGAAAACTCTATATACAACATCGTTTGACTCTTTTGGGAGATCATCAAAGCTAACAACAAGAAGCATTTTTCTAAAGCAAAAAAGGAGAAAGGAAGTAGAGTTAAAGGGGAGAGAATATTTTACATGTGGAGGATAAATTTTTTGAACATGCCAAACTATTATGTGCTACTACATGCCTGAAAATTTAGGGGATAAAATTTCAGGAAGATGACTAGTTTGACCTATGTTGACTTTGACTTTGGATATGACTTGGAGGAGGGTTGGAATTGGTGTTTTTGGTGTGATTTTTGTCTTTGCATTGGTAAGGGATATATCATTTTGATATGATTCTATAAGAGAAGGATTGTTTTGTTTTTTCTCATTATGGGGTTTTTCCCTAGCTTGGAGCCTAATTTCTGGCATCTGTTGTCTCTTTGTGATATTTATCTTTTGAACATTTGTATAATTGCTTAATGAAGAGTATGTATAATAAGTAATAATAAAGTAGGTAAAATTCACAAGTAATTATCAAGTTAAGAGAAATCAAGTCTCAATAGGAACATGGAAGCCTTAACATATTCCATGGAAGAACATAAACAAGTATATGAAAGGTTTAAGTTGTGACTAACAAAAAATTACATTTTGAGACTATTTAGTAAAAGATAGAATAAATGGTTATTGTGAAGGATAGGGATTCTGGAAAATCATAGAATCTCAAACGAAAGTTTTATTGTTCTAAACAAATGGCATGAATATATATGTAAAAGGATATGAATATTAGTTTTTGGTTATCTATGCTTGTTACAGGTACAGAAAGAGAGACCAAGTGCTAGGGAAAAGTCCCTTTTGGACACTGGAAGTAGTAAGAAATTACCTAGAAATTTCTCTTGGAATTATTTGAGTGGAAATAATGTAAAAAGATAAATATAGGGTAAAATTATTGATTATGAAGTTTCCTGAACAAGGATAGTATTAGGTCATAAGTATAGGTATTTACACACAGGCATAAAACCCAATGCGAGATTTTGGTTTTTTTCAGGTTAGTTTTGCATGAATTAGAAAAAAGCGGTTTTGTTATAAGCCCAAACGCAAACAATCCTAATCAAAGAAGAGTTAGGGCTCATAATACCGGAAGCGATCCCCAATTATAGGGGTCGGCTAGGTTTCCAAATTAGTATATATTTCATTAAAGTAAATTTAATAATTGCATGCCTAGAAATTAAAGAATTGATACATCTAGAAACTTTTGGAAAGAATAAATATTATGTTACACATTAAGAGAGAAGCAAAGAACTATTTTAAAATTATTCCTACAGGCCTGAACCCTAGCCATATTATGATAACATTCACAATTGTAATTACAGAGTAGTTTATAAATATTATTTTGGAAAACAGATGATAAAACTATAAAGGTCTCCTTTGGACATCAATGTAAGTAAATGACACTACAATATTAACAACCCTCGTAGGGAGGGAGAACCTTTATATGCTAAAAAAATAAATCTTGAGAGGGGTGCAACAAATAGTATATCAAAAGCAGGTCATGCCCTTGAGAATGTTTACAACTATACTAAACATAGAGGAAGTAGTCTATAGCCAAAATATGCCCTAGCTACAAATTAAAACACTAATATATGATACATATGAAAAGTAGTAAGCCAGAGGGTCATCACGTGATCAAAGACTTCACAAAATTAAATTGTTAAATAGGAACTTGTAGCCATTGTAGCAAAAAACCAAACGAAGGAAAAGATTTCTCGAAACCTTCCAATAATTTTTATTTATAAAGAAAATTTTCTACTAAAGCACACCTATGATTAAATTAGCAAAGTCAAACATTGTTCTAGTTTTCTAAAAGAGTTGCGAAGTTCTTTTCAGGAGAAAGAGTAATTTATCTTCATTAACAAGCCATACAAGGATTTAAATAAAAACCCTTTATAAACAATAACATCAGGGTTAGGGTTTGATAATCTTACTATGCAGAAAATTGGCATAATAACGTCATGGAATGGCTAGAGTCAAACCAAAAACCCTGTGAATTTTTTTTGTCATGTCTATAGGAACCTTAACATAGAAATATGACACCTATGAACACAATGAAGTAGTTGTTAAAGAATAATTGACTAGGTGGGTCCCTAATGGCCCAAAAATCAAAGTCTTTGGATCATAAGGAAACTAGGACGAAATTGAATAGCTTGACACAAGTTTTTAATCAACACAGATGATAGCTTCAATTGGACTTTGTATGCACAAGTTATGCCTAGTAATTTTTCTTGTCAAAATTGGAGGAGTAATAAACTTGGCAATCCAGCTAAATTCGTTGGGCTTCAGCTAAAATTAGCTAGACCTGTAGTTAAAAGTAGAATACTACTATAATTATAAAATCCGCTAAATATAGTGGCACTCTGCTAATTTTAGAGGCAGATATGTGGCCCAATAATATGGGGCCACATAGCCTAATTAGATGGTGCCACATGGTACCCACTTGGTGGAAAAATTGTACCTTGCTCAACCACAATTTGGCAGACAGTTTGTTATATTCAGTGATGAGCCCCAAAAATGGATAATTATATGGGCTCATTCAGCCTCCTAATTCGACTTAATCCACCATTCTCATTAGTTTATTGCACGTTTTTTATTATATTTATGCTAATAGAGTGAATTGGGTTAGTTATTATGCCAACAAGTCTAATGGGTGCTTTGGGCAGTTTTTTGCTCAATTTTGAGACAAAATCGAAGGTTTTAATGAGCACTTGGTAGCCAAATTCATGGAAGAACAAGGGAGAGGATTTGTAGGAAGGTGTCCCCTTCATTTATGGGCCCTTACCTCAAATTCTCCACCATCAGCTCATAGTTCAAGGGCGACCACATCAATTATCACAAGGGCAGCCGAGCAAGGGTTAGTAAAGGTGTTGTTAACTACAAGTTTTGGCAGCCGAGTTCCTAAAGTTTAGGAGGGTTGTTGGGGTCCTAAATTGGTATAAATAAGAAGGCTTAGGGCCTCATTTCAGTTATTCACTTTGTAGGTAGAATTTAGCTAGTTAGCAGTTCGATTTTAGTCACTTTTTTAGTCGTTTTTTTAGGCAGTAGGTTAGCTCTGCATTTTAGCACATTTTTGAGCTTTTCCTTGTGGATAGTTTTGGAATGTAAGTATTCTTTTGATCAATAAAGATGAATATAGATTTTCACCAGCTCTAATCTCTCTTAGGAGGTTGTAGCTCTTGGGGTTAGGCCCAACCCAAGTGCCCGGTACCTCCTTTGTGTACTTTGATGTGTCTTTGCTGCATTCTTAGAATAAAATCTGTTATTTAAATTAAAATCTTGTTCTGTTACTTAGGTTTCTTTTGATGGTTAAAGGCTTTTCATGTTCAGATTTATTTGATAGGTTAATAACAGAGAAGATCTTTAGAAAAAAGCTATCAAGCACCTCTGATCTCACCTCTCCCTCAGTGGGACCATGAGCTGGGACCAAGATGTCCTTGCTGCCACCAAAAACACTATCTTTGCTTCATCATGCAACTATTAGTGTTAGATTCTCATTTGCAGACGTTGATACTAGTTGTGGTTACATTCTCATGTTCATGATTACTTAGTTTGCATACCTATTTCACATTATTTTGTTGCAAATAAACTGTTGTTCATTTTCTTTGTAGTTATTTAGGTCAGATTAGGTTAAAGCAACTAGATCTTTAGTTTTATTAGTCTTTGTTGGTTAGTTTTGAAAAATCACGTGCAGAGCACCTGTGAAACCTCCTCTCCTACCCTTACCCCATCCATTCCACTTACTTCGTCCTCCAACTTAGATTCTTGCCTCTCATTTGCTACGTTTTCTCCCTTTGCCCTAATTTCTACATTCTTGTGCATCATTGATCCCTCCATCCTTGAACCAAATCCAATCGATCCTTAGCCCTATGTTCCAGGTCCTAGACCCCTTAACATCATTATCCAACCTCCATGTCCACTTTCCCACCGTTTTTCCTCCATCAACCCTCCAAAATCCTCTTTTCGGAACATCCTGTAGAAATTTCAGAACATCCTTAAAACCCATGCAGACTTCCTGTAGAAGCTCACGAAAGCAGTTTCTTGAGATCTGATCATTGTGAAACTCTTTGGAAGGGTCCTAGGTACCCATTAGGCCCTCTTCTAACCTTCCCGACCCCCTAAATTCATTTCCTTTTGCCAATCCACCTCTGCACAGTAAAAAACAGTTAAAGCACATGCACAATAATTATGCCAACTTACTCAAAAATACAAAAAGATGTTTCTTTTCAGAGTTCACTTCAGAAGTAGCCTAGTCACATGCATTTTACCTTTCTAAGAGTCAATGGCATTCCTTTCGGTAGCTTTCATCATTTTTCTTGCATCAGTAGGGCTAGTCGATAAAACTAGGGTTTTCTAGGATTTGCATTTCCTTTCCGCTTTCAGTTTCTTTCTGCAAGTATATTAGCCTCCTTTGAGTGAGCTTTCATCCATCAATTAAAAAGCTTCTTCTAAGAGCTCATAGAAGTTGGCTTAATCTCCTAGCAGAATTGTGCTAGCTGATCAATTGACAGCCGTGACAAGAGCTAGTACTTGTGCATACAGCATCGTCGCTTCCAAGTTTGTTACGAACTACCAGATTGATAAAATTAAAGAAGGGAAGCTTAGGAGTTGCATAATTATTGATGCAATACTAGGGCCCACCATTCGGTGATGGTTTTGGGTAAACGAAATAGTAAATTGAACGAATAGTTTAAATAATATGCTAATGGTTATGCCAACCCGACAGCTTGGTTTAATGTCACCAATGGTATATATAACCAATCATCACAATGGTGGTTGGGCTTAACACTTAATGATTGGTGACATGGGACACAACTCCCACTAACATATGAAGTATATAAACAAAATCTGTGAATTACCAAAACTAAAATTAAAAAACATGTCCCTATTATATCGATGGAATGTCCATATGTTATCAAATGGTTTTATTAAATGCTTACTACCAAACCTGTTTTAAAATTGGAAACCAATATTTAACACAACTGATGGCTCATTCGGTAATGATTAGTTGATCAGTGGTTCAAATAAATGTTTTATTTGTTAATACAAAATGACCCACTCAAAACAAGGATAGGGGTGTGTACCAGGCTACAGGACATCCCTACAGACACTCCCTCCATGACCACTCACCTTTCCTAGGATTTGATCACATTCAAGTCGAGATTCCACCCTCTACAGGAAGTTCTGGGCTTTCTACAGGAAGTTATGGGCTTTCTACAGGGAGTTCTATATTTCTACAGGAAACATCGTGTAGAATCATTGGGCGAGCCAAAATCGATTTTGGAGGGGAATCTGAATGTTGGAATATGTTTGTTAGGCCTACAGCCACCCCTATTTCCACCCATCACCATATGGCACCCTGTTCCCTCTCTTTACACCTTCGTCACCCACCTGGTTATGTGTTCCTATATAGTCATCCAAGAAACCCTGTTTTCCTCAGATTGACAGCCAAAATTTTTAATGACAAGTCAAGCAACAAAGTCTCGCACACCCTACCTATCCAAGCTCCATCTAGACTCTGCATCAATGAATTCCAAGTCTGCATTATATACCAAGCCCATTTTTCTTACCATGCAAAAAAAACTATAGAATTCTTGGAAGCAAAAAAACATAGTGCTGAAATTTGTTTTTTCCCTCACGTGAAAGCTGTGCATCCATTTACAGAACCATCTTATGGGGAGTCATATAGGGATGATGGCAACATGCCTGAGCAATTTCATCCAATTCTGGTGCACGGTTTCTAAGAAATCACCCTCCATCACCTTCAGTCATTTTTACATTTTCTCCATATCTCTGCATTTGTTTCAAAACCTGTTTCATGGGGTGATGCATAGCGTTGATAGTAACCTACCCAAGTAGTTTCAGCTGATTCCAATACACGATTTCTGAGAAATTGACCTCTATAATCTTAATCCATTTTCAGTTTTTCTAGAAATATGTGCATCCATTGATCGCAAGTTTGCTATGGGAGATGTATAATGATGACAGGAACATGCTCAGAAATTTTCAGATCGATCCAGTCTATCATTTGGGAGCTATGGAGAAAACAAGTTGTCGTCCTGTGAAAATTCAGCGTCAACAGCATGGGGGTGCAAATCTGAACGTTGAAGCCAGCTCCTACAACGTGGATCCAGCGAGAGGATACCTACACAAGAAAAATAACCACACATCAGAGACCAAAAATCTTATAGCATAAAGGATCCAGGCATGCAGCAAGGGAATGTGAGCATGCAACAACAAAAAAGGACCCAGCAGCATGTCGACTTTCAAGTATGTGTCTAGACAAGTTCCTCTATTTGCGTCAATATGATTCAAAAGTGCATAAACAAATGAAATGGTGGGATTAAGCCGACAGTGCTTTGTCCAGTTCTCTAGCGCTCAACCAGAAATCATGCAACATACGTGTATAGACCACTCACGTGAAATTAAAAAAATAGGCAGCGTTGGCCGTTTGAACTCCAGTGCAACTTATGTCAAGTGATTAACAAGAAGAGAACATATAGTTCATAATATCACTACAGTATGCATGTGGCCAGGTACACCTGGCCAACTCACTCCCTCACCATGAATCATGCTGAAATTAAATGATGTTCGGCTGAAATTCTCACCACTCTTTGTTCAACTGCGGTCACAACGGAAGCACACATCCACCACTTCCAGATCAGTTAACCAGTGGTACTCTGTAAGATTCCTGCCTGATTTCTTGAGATTTCTGTCATTTCTTTTTAAATCTCCCACCTATCAAGCTCTATAGGAAGCGCAGTTTCATTCTACAGGAAGGCTTCTACAGGAAATGTAGAAAATAGTCGTGCAGAAAGAAAACTTGGGATTTTCAGTGAATTTCAAGCTCAAAACGAGGTAGGATCGGGGAAACTTCTTTGTGCATTATTTGTCGGTGAAAAATGGTGAATTTAACATGGAATTAAATTGAAAAATGAGAGTAGAAAGTCTGCCTGTGCATTGAGAACAGTGGAAGTCAGCCTGCATGATTCACTAAGTTTACCCAGTTTTTTTTCTTCTGCATCTGAAATCTCCTCATCAGTTTAAAAAAAAAAAAAAAAAATCCCCTTGCAAGGAAAGACATGCAGCAGTAGAGACCAACCTGTGTGTGTGGAAAAACTTGAATTTACATATCTATCAATGTGTTGAAAAAAATCAATGTCCTTATGCTCTGCTCTGTAAAAAGTTTCTTTCATAAACAAACAGACCAATTCTAGGTGACAGCAGTTTTAACACAAGGGAATTACTACCATTTGATTTTGTAAGGAGCACATGAAGAATTCCTTATTTGGTCTCAGAAAAAAGAAGAAAATTAAGCTATCCTCTGTCGCAGTGAAATGACTGCTTCCGTGAACAATTTTCTTTTTTTGGTTAAAACACAAACTCAACACCATGCCAACTGAAGAAATTCATAAGAACATTGATGAGGGAGCACAAGACATTCAAGCAGAGGGAAAAACAGAGGAAGAACAAAAGGAAAAAGAGGAATTTGACATTACCGCTAAGAATGAGATAGAAAAGGACACAATAGCAAAAATAGAGAGGGCGAAAAAGGAAAAAGGTTGGGAAGAAAAAGGCCAAGAAAGCCCAAATGAAAGTTGTCACAACCAAGGCAACGACACAAAAATTAAAAGGAAAGACACATCCAGCCAAGCAGACCGAAACAGTTGACACCAAACTTTCTATAGGAAGCATGAAAACAAAACAACAAGAGGAGAAATCACCTGAGATTTTGGCTAGGGAGGCAGAAGCCATTAGCACACCTCGAAGACCAAAAAGGAAGAGAAAGAGGCAACCTCCATGTACTTTAAAGCGAGGAGGAGGACACAAATCAAAGTAGGTAGACCCCAGCCATAGTCAAAGGAGAAAATTGTCATTAAGGACACAACATCTAAACAAAAGGAGGAGTCTCCTTCAAAGATATCCATCACCTATGAATGAGGAAGCCACAAACCTTCACTTGGAGAAAGAGAATTCAGATGATGGACTCAAAGACAGCTCTACAGGAAGTTGAGACAGTTCTACATGAAGCTGAAAATTATCTACAGGAAACTCGGTCTAAGCTAAGAGAGACCGATAAATTGGAGGAAAATGTGGCCAAACAATCACAAGAAGAAGGAAAGACAAGGAAACATCTGATGAACAACTAAGAGAGGACAAGCTGTCGGCTAAGGTTGAGGCACTAACGAAACTGCTACAAGAAAAGGATCATAGGCAGTGGGAAGAAGTAGAGAGAAAAGCATAGCTTCATGACCGAGAAGAGGACATCACTTCAAAAGCTTGGCATGACAGGGATGACACTAGGGCCATCAAAGATGAAGAGATAGATTAGTTGCTCAGAGGATGAGCAACACTTTCAGTAGGGGGGTGATGATGACCCCCAAAAATGGGTAATTATATGGGCTCATTCAACCTCCTAATGTGACTTAATCCACCATTATCATTAGTGTATTACATGTTTTTGATTATATTTATGCTAATAGAGTGAATTGGGTTAGTCATTATGCAAACAAATCTAATGGATGCTTTGTGCAGTGTTTTTCTCAATTTTGAGACAAAATCAAAGGTTTTAATGAGCACTTGGCAGCCAAATTCATGGAAGAACAAGGGAGAGGATTTGCAGGAAGGTTTCCCCTTCATTTATGGGCCCTTACCTCAAATTCTCCACCATCAGCTTGGAGTTCAAGGGCCACCACATCAATTATCACAAGGGCAGCCGAGCAAGGGCTAGTAAAGGTGTTGTTAACTACAAGTTTTGGCAGCCGAGTTCCTAAAGTTTAGGAGGGCTTTGGGGTCCTCAATTGGTATAAATAAGAAGGCTTAGGGCCTCATTTTAGTTAGTCACTTTGTAGGTAGAAGTTAGCTAGTTGGTAGTTTGATTTTAGTCATTTTTTAGGCAGTAGGTTAGCTCTGCATTTCAGCACATTTTTGAGCTTTTCCTTGTGGACCGTTTTGGAATGTAACTATTCTTTTGATCAATAAAGATGAATCTAGATTTTCACCAGCTCTAGTCTCTCTTAGGAGGCTGTAGCTCTTGGGGTTGGGCCCAACCCAAGTTCCCAGTACCTATTTTGTGTACTTTAATGTGACTTTGCTGCATTCCTAGAATAAAATCTATTATTTAAATTAAAATCTTGTTTTGTTACTGAGGTTGCTTTTGATGGCTAAAGGATTTTCATGTTCAAATTGATTTGATAGTTTAATGACAGAGAAGATCTTCAGAAAAAGGCTATCAATCACTTCTGATCTCACCTCTCCCTCAGTGGGACCATGAGCTGGGACCAAGGTCTCCTTGCTGCCACCAAAAACACTGTCTTTGCTTCATCATGCAACTATTAGTGTTAGATTCTCATTTGTAGACGTTGATACCAGTTGTGGTTACATGCTCAGGATCATGATTGCTTAGTTTGCATAGCTATTTCACATTATTTCGTTGCAAATAAATTGTTGTTCAATTTCTTTGCTGTTATTTAGGTCAGATTAGGTTAAAGCAGCTAGATCTTTGGTTTTCTTAGTCTTTGTTGGTTAGTTTTGAAAAATCACATGCAAAGTGCCTGTGAAACATCCTCTCCTACCCTTACCCCATCCATGCAACCTGCTTCATCCTCCAACTTAGATTCTTTCCTCTCATTTGCTGCATTTTCTCCCTTTGCCCTAATTTCTACATTCTTGTGCATCATTGCTCCCTCCATCCTTGAACCAAATCCAATCGCTACTTAGCCTCATGCACTAGGTCCTAGACCCCTTAACATCCTTATCCAACCTCCATGTCCACTTCCCACCGTTTTTCCTCCAGCAACCCTCCAAAACCCTCTTTTCGGAACATCCTGTAGAAATTTCAGAACATCTTATAGAACCCTTGCAGACTTCCTGTAAAAGCTCACGAAAGCAGTTTCTTGAGATCTGATCATTGTGAAACTCTCTGGAAGGGTGCTAGGGACTGCTTAGGCCCTCTTTTGAGCTTCCTGAACCCATGCAATCATTTCCTTTCTCCAATCCACCTCTGCATAGTAAAAAACAATTAAAGCACATGCATAATAATTCTGTCAACTTACTCAAAAATACAAGAAGATGTTTCTTTTTATATTTCACTTCATAAGTAGCCTAGTCACATGCATTTTATCTTTCTAAGAGTCAATGGAATTCCTTTCGGTAGGTTTCATCATTTTTCTTGCACCAATAGGGTTAGTCGGTAAAACTAGGGTTTGCTAGGGTTTGCATTTCCTTTCCGCGTTCAGTTTCTTTCTACAAGCAGATTAGCCTCCTTTGAGTTATCATTCTTCCATCAGTTAAAAAGCTTCTTCTAAAAGCTCATAGAAGTTGGCTTAAGCTCCTAGCGGACTTGTGCTAGCTGATCAAGTGACAGTTGCGGCAAGAGCTAGTACTTGTGCATACAACACTGTCGCTTCCAAGTTTGTTACAAACTACCGGGTTGATAAAATTAAAGAATGGAGCCCTAGGAGTTGCAACACTATTGCTGCAATACTGGGGCCCACCATTCGGTTATGGTTTTGGGTAAATGGAACAGTAAATTGAACGGATAGTTTAAATAATATGCTAATGGTTATGCCAACCCGACAGCTTGGTTTAATGTCACCAATGGTTATATATAGCCAATGACCACAATGGTTGTTGGGCTTAGCACTTAATGGTTGGTGACGTGGGATACAACTCCCGCTGACATATGAAATATATAAACAAAATATGTGAATTACCAAAACTAAAATTAAAAAACCTGTCCCTATTATATCGATGGAATGTCCATATGTTATCAAATGGTTTTGTTAAACGTTTACGGCCAAACGAGTTTTAAAATTGGAAACCAATAGTTAACACAACCGGTGGTTCATTCGGTAATGATTAGTTGATCAGTGGTTCAAATAATTGTTTTATTTGTTAATACAAAATGACCCACTCAAGGTTTAAGCCTAACAAACTACATAATAATAGACTACCATCCAATCTACAAAATGATGGTAGGCTTTGTTATGAATTCCCACCAAAATGTACTTAAACCTAAATTTCTTTCATTTAGTCAAGCAAAGCTGAGAGCGGAACATTTCCTTAGGGGCGTGGAACTTTGACTAAAAAACCCTCGACAGATAGATACTTCAAGTGGAACCTTGACGATGCAATTCGGGACGAGGAATATTTGAGCGGAATGTTCCCACAATATTCTAATGAAAAATATATGGATGAATCTTAAAGATTCTGTAAGGGGTCATAACTAACATTGTCAAAATGGGGTCGATATTATACTCCTTTTAACCAAAAAATTTCAAGGATAATAATGGTGTAGTCTATTTTCGCATCTGAGGAATGGATTTTAGGGGTCAAGGAAAAAACATGCCTTCTACATTAATTGATAGTGACAATGTTTGAGACAACAATTCACCTTTCATAATTAGGTCATGTTTATAGTCAAGACTTTTAGGAAGACATGATGCACGTACTAGTGTTGTGATTATTTTGTTTGGAGTAGTTGACTTTTAGGCCACTCCCGGGATTGGAGGTATAATGATGTCATTTTCGATGTACTCATTTTCATTTGGTTGAGATGAATGAATCAACCTCTCCACTATTGAGGTAGGGCCTAGATACATAGTCCACAATGGATGAAATCCATTATCAAAAATTGTGTGCACTGTCTTTATGGTCTCCTTTCTTTTGCTTCTTCTTTAAATATGTTCATACATAGTTTTTAAATTCTCTTTCATGTGATTTTGCTAACATCAAATGAATAAAATATATTGAATAATTCTAGCATCAGAGGCATAATTGATCAAATTTTCTCTTAGAGCGATCTTCTTGCTCATGTGAATAATAACCAGAGTTTGGACATGCAACACAAAGAAGAAAAACGAGAACGAAAAAGCTTTCTCTTAGGATTTCTACAGGATAGAAAACATGGTAGATAATTGTTTGTGTATTATGACAAGATAATACAAGAGAAGTAAAAGAAGAAGAAATCCAAAGCATAGGATGACGCTTCAGTGAACCAAGGATTTGGAGGAGACCCTCTTCAACATCCATCTCCATATTAAAGTGAATGTTCTTCTTCTCATCATTCAAATCAACATCACCAAAGCATTCAGTCAAATAATGTTGAATTGAGGAAACTATTACAAGCCAAAAAAGAGGCCTTCGTAAAGTTGTAGTGTAACAAAACCGTAGTGATGCCAGCCTCACCCTCTCTACAATTGGAAATTTATGCAAACAATGTTAGTGATACTTCAACTTTTTTTTCTCATTATCATGATGATATTGGTGCATTTGAAAGACACTACATAGAAATAATAGCAAGGGATTATGAATCAATGTATGTTGAGGCTACAACACACCATTCTTGTGATCGTGATTGCAGTTAATCTCCAAAGTGGGGTGATGATTTTAGAGGATGAGCTAAGTCAAGATATCCTTGCTATACTTGCACTAGAGGGAGTCATTCAGGGAAGGTTATATTGATGAGGAAGGAGACACAACATATTGATCCCTCTCCACATCAGAGGGGAATGAAGGTCAACAAATTTTGGAGGAGGAAGAACCATTGCAACCATTGCAAAAATGTGTTGGGTTGTGTTATATTCTTTCCACGTAGTTAATGGGGGGTTTGAAGGACACCTGTAACCTCACTTTATGGTGTCCGGGGTAGCGCCCCGGAAAATTTTGGTTTTGGACCCTATGTTAGGTTGGGTAGACCCACCTATGGTTTTGTGCATGATTTTCGCACATGTTTTTTTGGACACGATGGTTTTTGGTCCATGGTATTGGATGCTTCAGTATGTATAAATATGTATTGTAACATTGAAAGCAACATAATGGAAAAATCAAGCTGGTAGTCCTGGTTTTGGGATCCAGGGGAAAATCTCTATGTATATGTGTTTTAAGTGTTATACTCTCACATTGTTTTTTTTATGTGTTTATAATTCGTACACAAGTAATTTCTGTACGGGGTTAAAACCTACATTTGGTATTAGAGAAGATTTGGCTTCAAGGGGATGCCTTTATTGCTGAGGGGTTACGCTCGTGCCTATGGTAGACCCTGTTCAGTGGGAGATCTACGAGATCAATTCTGGTGGTGAAAGAAGATGGCGAGCAGTGAAAAGATAGAGATCAAGAAATTTAATGGTCAGAGTTTTGAGTTGTGGAAACTCAAGATGGAGGATCTGTTGGTGGATAAAGATCAGTGGCTCGTGGTAGATCCGGGTACTAAACCAATAGGAGTGTCTGATGAAGAATGGAAGAAGTTGGATCAGAAGGCAAAGAGCACAATATGATTGTGTGTCTCAGATTCAGTATTGCTGAATGTATTAGGGGAAGCTATAGCAAAGGCTTTCTCGGACAAGTTAGGGACTTTGTACCAATCTAAGTCTCTGGTGAATAAACTGTTCTTGTAGAAAAATTGTATAACTGAAGGATGAAAGATGGAGACTCGGTGAAAAAACATCTGAATGAATTTAATGCTGTGGTAAGTCAGTTAGCATCTGTTGATATTAAAATTTCAGATGATGATAAGTGCATCAGTTTGTTGTGTTCTCTACCAGAGTCATGGGACAGTCTGGTTATTGCAATAGGTAGCAATGCAACTGCTTTGTAGTTTGATGAAACGGAAAAATATGGAGAGCCAAAATGGTGATGCCTTGTCTGTATGAGGAAGGTCCTAGAACAAAAACAAAAGTAAGTCATCAAGTGGGAGATCTAAATCTCCAAGAAAACCTATAAAGATGGTGTGCTGGAAATGTGGAAAGGAAGGCCACTTCAAAATGGACTATAAATCTAAAGCTCCTGACAAAGGAAAGGGATTTGATGAGGCTCCCTCTGTAGAGGCAAAAACCACCTCAGATGAAGGTGGGGATGTGTACTTGGCTTCTTCAAGTACACATGTAGATCATGAGGCATGGTTGATTGACTCAGGTGCATCGTTTCACTTCACTCCCCATAGAGAGTGGTTCTGTGAGTATGACAAATATGATGGTGGTGATGTCTTCTTAGGGGATGACAGGAAGTCTAGAATCATTGGTTGTGGAAAAGTAAAGTTGAAGCTACATGGTGGAAGGGTTACAACACTTCGAGGTGTTTTACATATTCCTGCCTTAGCTAGAAATCTGATTTCTGCTAGCAAGTTGGATGATGCAGGTGTAAAAACATTGTTCAAGAAAGATAACTACAAGATGGTTCGAGGAGCATTGGTATTGATGCGGGGAGTTCAGATTGGAACTTTATACAAGCTACAAGGTAGTTGTTATAGACATTTTTGGGCACTACAACCCTAATCATAAATGTCCATAAAACAAGGGCTCAAGTGTTGTTCCAACCTCTAAAAGGACAAGGTCAACTGATTACATCTTCTCCCAGAAGTTCTCCATGAAAAACTGCTCAGAACTGGTCAAAACTGGACCATCTCACCTGCTCCATGGTCAAAGTGCAATGCATCACACCTAAATACACATGGGAGGTGTGATGCACCTTGGAAAGCCCTTCTATGGGGTGCGATGGGCTAGAGTGGACAAATGGTAGGGTCAATATGCAAGGTGGAGGATCATGGAATCTTCCAGAAACTTCTCTTGTGACACTTGCCTCTCTGTATTCACCCAGGAATGAGTAAGGGATCATGAATCTCCAAGTGGATTCAAGAACTATCAGAGAGAGGACACTAATCAAATCTCAAAAGCTGACTCACCCCCCTTGCAAACATCTATATATAGATCCCTCATCCCAGAGATCCAGAGGCTGGAATTTTGTATCTTGTAAGGAAGTGATGGTGGTTTCTTGGTGCAACATCATAGTGTTGGGTGATCTAAGCTTTTCATGACGTGAAGAAGGGTTTTCTTGCTAAGAGGATGATCCTGGGTCAGAACAATTGGTTGTAATCCTCTTTGCTATTCTTGATTATTAATAAAGCTATTCAATTTTTCCTCCACCTTCTTGTATGATTGATGATATATGCATTTGTGTGGTCAATATATATCTGGTCCTATATTGTTTATGATAATAGATCTATATTCCTAAATAGTGTTATGCTACTTTGATTCTACATGTGCTCTTTAAAGCTCGGTAGACGAGGAAGCAAGTAGCAAAGACCTATCAGAAGGGAATGGAATCAAGCAAGGAACCAAGTGCAAGACAGAGGTTGGTCTCCTTTATTCCCTTCTTATCTATTTCTCATAAAGGGAAACAAAAGTAGTTTTAGTTTGTTTGTTTCTAAGGTAGCTACCAGCCTTAGTGGGACTAGCAGCTCTGCATAGACACTAGATTTCCCGATAACAAAATGGCAACTCCACTGGGGAGAGAATAGATTGTTTGTCTAAATTTGTTTGCTTTATAAACTTACAGACAGAGTCTGAAGTCAAGCTAGCTAGCCTTCAAATTGCATTTGCTATGCAAGTGAAAAGTAGATCAATGTTGCTTTAGTCTATCTCCGGGTTTTTTTTATGAACTAAACAATCGATTTACAAGCTCTCTAATTGCCCTTGTAGTGGCTCTAGTAACCTCTTTAGATCTACCCCGGTGATTGATTTACTGATTACCACTTGCTCAGCCTAAATCCCTGAACTGAGCAGCGAACTATGACCTGGAACCCAGTTGAAGTCTCGTCCCTAGACCATCGCACTGTCTCTTCTTTTGATTCTTGATGCATCGCACTTCTCGAGTGTAGTAGGTGCGTTGCATCTCTTTTTCCCTGTGTTACAGGTGCGTTGGTTAGACAAGGTCTCTTCTTCTCTTAGATTTTGGTTTCTTTGTTCACTCTTTTCAGCTCTATTCAGGAGTTTTGTTGCCTGTAGTCAGTATACCTCTGTTGAAACCCCCTTCCTTGCCATTATTCTGCCTCCATTGTGCAAAGAAATGTAAATGTTTTTTTGTATTTTGAGCCATTTTCAGTTCTCTTTTACAAATAAGTAGCGTAATTGAATTTTCGTTTCTTGATTTGAAAGTGTCAGAAGTGTCGTTTTCAGTCATAGAAGAAAATCCAATTGTTCTTGTTAGTCGATTACACTGTTACTCTTGTATTTGATTTGAATTAGTAGTTTTTCAAGTGTCGAAATCAAGTTTTCAATTCCAAATCACAAAGTGTCGTCATTGTCTTCATTTTGTCTTGAGAAGAAACTTGTTAGTAATGTCGCTTTCAAAAATAATTTAGATTTGCGCTTAGCTTTCTTATTATCATTCACACATTAAGAAGGCTGAAAACAAATACATGCATGTGCATTTTCATTTAGACTGTTTGTTGGTTTGATTTAGGACAGTGCATATAGTGTGTGCTCTCTGCTCTATGTTGAAAGAATATCATCTCTCTTTCCTTAGTAGCTAGGATTTTCATTGCAAAAAGAAGATTAAACGGTTGTTTATCATCTTAGATTGAATTTTAGGAATTGTACATCTACATCACACGGTGAACCTGAAAGGAAAATTTCTTAAGCTAGATCAACTGTAAAATAAATTTAAAGAATCTAAAAACGCTTTGGAACCTAACGCACAACATTTAGAAGTCTAGGCTAGAGACGTATTCCGGCGTCGTAAAGCCTGGTAACTATTGTTTTCATTGTTGGTTGGGTGATTCCTCCACTTTGAGACGATAAGTGCGAGTACGGACTTGTGCTCCCACGTACCATCAAGTATATATTGGGAGACCACAATAGTCTTTATCCTTTATCCATAGGAAGTCATGTCTACTGCCCTATCGATCGCAATGCACTGAACGCAACATTCGGGAAGATTGATTGTCGTATCGTAAAAAGTATTCTGCAGTTTTGCAACTGGTTTGGTAATCCCTCTATCTAGATTTCCAAAGCAGTCTCTTTCGTTCCTTTTTAGACTCCTTAAAGGAAAAGGTCCATCTGAGCACTTGTCACTTCAGGCTCATTAAAAATCGAAGGCAACTAGAGTCATCTTTTGTTTTTTCTCGACTCTTAAAAATTGAAAAAACAAGTTGTGTCAAAGCATCTAAAATTCATTTAATTCGGAAACATATTTCCCCTTTATTTTAGTTGATCGAGTAATCCGCAATCGTGGAAGAAAGCCAATTGAAACCCCGTCGTTCGCGGAGGCTTACGAGTCAACCGTCTTTTTCTCCATAATCGAAACTGTTACGGACAAAGCGAACTCGCTTAACCGGTTCCAAATCCCCTGGTAAAGTTAGAACAAGTGTTCCAACTCCTTCGGAGACTCCGGTTACTCCAAACATTTTTGGTATTCCTGGCTTTACAGAAGAAGTTAGCAACCACCAAAGGACAGTAGAACTGATCCTAGTGTGAAGAAAAACACTTGTATTACTGAACCAACTCCATCTATAGCTGATTCATAAGGTGTTATTCACCAAACATCTATCGTTGCAGATTCTATACCTTCTTCGGCACCAGAAATATTTTACGAACCTGATAGTCTACCTCTTCCACCTGGTCTGATTGCTATAGAAGAGATTGTGGAGGATCCTCCATCTAGTACTCCATCGCAATTTGGAGTCAGGATCACCCTATATCCTTCTTCATCAGAAATTAGTCTACCGTTATCAGAAGATCCTGTAGAATCGCTAGGCAATCTTTTGGATAGACTAGAAATGTCTGAACGACCGTCAACATCTAGGACTGTGTCATCCAACACAGCGATGACAGAACTTCCTGCTATCACTCGAACAATGTTCGCTGGCATACCATCTACCCCAACTAGCTCTCAATCGCTAGAAGGGGCCCACTCAAGGGCTATTTCGACAGTATGGTCTGTTCCTGTTTGTTCATCTGGAATAGTATTCGGGAACTCTTATGTTGAGTCTCAGCAAATTGATCCTTCAGGGTGTCAATTTGGGCAGTCCAGTTCTCAAGGACAAATAATTCCTTTGAGTACCGGATTACCGCCGTATGGGGGGAAATATACCCTTTCATTGTCTCCTCCAGGAGGACAACCATATGTGAGTTCACAAAAAAATTCAAGTTATGCTGGAATTACATCTAGCGGTTGGGTTCCAATACTGCCTCAACAACCAAGAGTTGTATATTCGATGCAACAATGTTTACCTATGTCAAATATACCAACTACGCCGGCTATTATGATGGTGTCGCAAGTACAAGTGTTACCTGTTGTATGCCGACCTCAGGTTTCTTAATTTGTAATGCAAAAGCCTCTTGTCCCTGCGACTCAACCACAATCGCCAACTAGTGGAATGACACAGGCCCAGATGGGTACAATTACCCCTCATCTTGGTCAAACGGCTAGTATTGGAAAACAACACATGGCTTCACAACCATGGCTGGTGCAATACCAACAACCGCAATTCCAACAAGTATACCAAGGATCTAAGCAACAAATATTTCCAAATAATGGGCAGCCGTATATTCAAAACGGTCAAAATAAACCATTCTACAATGGTTATGCCCATCAACCTTACCAAAGTTACCAGCATCAAATGCATTATGCTGGTATGCAAAGACCAATTTCTCAGGAAATTCCGTCTTATCCTGGGTATGCTTCGCCAAACCTGAATCAACAGTTACCCTTCATGGAAACTTTAGAGTTACCAGTGTTGGGACTCACAATTGACCTATTTTTGACCTTATCTTTTGCCGTATTATTACCCTTTTGCAGTCATAAGTTGAAAGATTTTATTTTATAATGACATATTAACCCCAAGGTATGAAGTAACCTTCCGCATATCTATGTTTAATTGTTTATTTCATATTCGTGAATATCTTTATACTTATCCTTGGAAACGCTGACTAAATTGTCAAATAATTGTCTTAAGCTTGCAGGAGTTATAATGTATAGTTGTTGTAACACCAAAAACAGCAACTACGCAGTTGCTGTAACACCAGAAACAACAACTACACAGTTGCTGCAACACCAGAAGCAGCAACTCCGTAGTTGCTACAGTCAGCAACAGCAATTACCTAAAGCAAGCTATTTTGTAACAGCCACGAACAACAGATGGCAGCTATCTAAAGAATCTTGACGTGGCATAATCAAGCGGAAGTCTAAAGAAAGAAGAACACAGTCCGCATGAACAGCATGGGGAAATGGCGAAGGAATATGAAGATCCCGAGAAGACGGTCAAAGTCAGTTACCCGCTGTGTAACAGCTAAAGCTCAAGAAAAGAATGTATTATCATACTATTGTAACAACACTCTGAATTGCTTATTTTTGACAAGATGGGTTAACTGAATAGGCTGTGACACTCTATTGTAATAGATGTCTCCTCTATAAAGAGGAGACATCTACATGGAAAGGGGATTAGTTGGTGTCTATGGTCAGTCTGTAAGCGAGATTCTGAGAACATCAGCAAGTCTGAACTCTATTGTATTTAATATTTTTGGCAGATGAATATAAAACTGTTTTGAGCACTTAATCCCGTCTTCGTTTTCCTGGGGAATCTTGTGAGAGGGACTGGGCCCACCTTCCTCACAAGATTCACCCATTTACTTTATTGTCAAGTGTGTAAGTGTGCAGTAGTTCCTTTCTGGTACTCTGTTTGGATTTGATAGCATTACCTCTGGTATTCTTTGTTTTGCTAGTACTCTATTTCATTAATCACTTGAGTTTGTTTCTCACCGGTGAATGAGAGTGCAGTGTGCATTAGTAAATCTGATTACAGGGGCAGGTGCTGAACGTCCCCATCTGGAGGATAGGGTCCTGATCCTCTGCCAACAGAGCATCCATTATTTCGCTTTCCAGATTCGTAGTTTTAATTAATTGCTTTCATCTTAACAAGTACTGTAATGACATAGCGTAAGAATTACGTATACTACAGCTTTCGATGCTTTTAGACTTTAAGTACATACAGTACGCAGTAGCCTTTGAAATAAAAATACTTTCCCTGGTTGACAATTAATGTGGTACTTGAATGTTTAATTCATAAACAATTCAAGTAGCCAACATTTTGGCGTCGTTGCCAGGGAAGGCAACTAAAGAATTCTAAAAGCATTAATGGTTTCCTTGTGAAAATAACAGGTGTATGAGAGGACGCAAGAAACCTAATGTTACAGGCGGCAAAGGAGGAAGGAAGACTTACATCGACGAAATCATCTCTAAGGCCGAAGCATCACAGAGGACGAGTTCCCGGAGACCCCAGATCCAATACTCCTCACAAACAGACCAACAGACGGAGGAAGTGATAGGACCTGAGAGGAAGCTGGAAGCACCAGAGTACACCAAGGAACCGGTAGAGGAACCTGAAGAAACAGAAGACACAGAAGATAAAGCGAGTGATTCAGGGAAAATACCGATGGAGGATAACAGAACAGAAGGGAGAGGGGAAAACTCGCTCTCTACCCTGGAATTCCCTATTGGGGAACTTCCGAGAGGAACAACCCCCATGAAAAATATTCCACTCTCGGCATTACCTAATTTCCATGGGTTGTCCTCCGAAGATCCGGACGAATTCCTCTTCGAATTCGACATACTGTGTAGAAGCTATGATTACATAAGTCCTAATCAGAAGTTGAAATTGTTTCCAGCAACACTAAAAGGGAACGCATTGAGGTGGTTTATGAGCTTGGGAGCTCAGGCAATCACCACCTGGGACCAAATGAAAGAGGGATTTCTGGCTAAGTACCAAGACTACTGTCGGACAAGAGAAAGAAAGGAAGAATTGTTTAAAATGGTCCAGAAAGAGGACGAGAATTTGGAAGATTTCATGGAAAGATTACAGTATAATCTGCAACGGTCTGATCATCCTAATATGAGCAAGGACATTTTGAAGACCATACTGCTAAAAGGGGTAAGAGATGATTGCCTGGACATGCTGAACATGCTTGGGAAAGGGGACATTTCTAAAGAACCCTTTGATGAAATTATTAAGCTCTGTATGCAGTGTTCAAGGGGAGCGGCAGGCAGATCAAAAAGCAGAGATAATGTGTATTCAAGGGTTCAGAAGTCAGCCAGTGGAGGAGCAACAAGAGCTGAGATAGGTAACTTATTAGAGGAATTTAAAACTGAAATGCTAAGTTCTTTTGCTTCACAGATTGATGCTCTGCAGGTCAAGAAGTAACAGGCAGAAGTAGAAGCTGCTCTGGCAATTTTCTGTTCAAAATGCAGAGAAAAACATCCACTTAGAGAATGCCCACTGGATAGGATGCCTATATGCAAAATCTGCGAGAAGGATCATGAAACACAACAATGCCCCTCTCTGCCTGGAATCAAAGAAGCACTGCAGACAACTGAAGAAGAAGCTGAAGCGGTGTACCTAATGACTCAGAGGAGGCAATGGCCGCAAAGACAAGGTACGAGCTCTAATACAACATTCAATCGTTGGAATAATAATTCTCCTTTTTACCCACCCATGAATCAAATGCAATACCCACCCTTCAACACAATGAACTTTCCACTTATGCAGCAACCAAACATCCCTTTTCCTGACCCTACTATGTGGAATCCTTGGGCCCCCCAGCAACCATACTTTAATCAATGGAACCCAAACTGGGTAGCCCAACAGATACCCTTTCCTCAACAACAACAATCTCTTTCCTTACCATCTAATAATCCTCCGAATAATCAGGCAATGAGACCACAGCTGCTTGTACAACCTAACCCCAATCCGAATAATAATAAGGCCTTGCAAGTTATTGACATTCAAAGTCAGTCTATTTCTCCCCTGCAATGTAATGATATCCACCTTCGCTCAGGGAGAATAGTTGAACCTATTATAGATGATATCACAGACTCTGACAAAGAAGAGAATAGAAAAGAGAAACCAGCTAACCATAGTACTGAAACAGTAGAATCAACACCTAACAATAACGACCAAACGGTAGATCCACCATTCCCTGAAAGATTGGCTCTCACTAAAGCACCTGAACAACCTACCTTCAATCTTTTAGGAGAGTTACAAAACTTGTATGTCAAAATCCCATTATTGCAAGCACTAAGGGATGTCCCTATATACACTAGAACTATCAGAGATATCTGTGTAAAGAAACCTAGAAGGAAGGCTAAGGACCCCCTCACAGTTCATGTGATGGGGGAATTAACTGCCTTAATGACTGAAAAAGATTATCCTGTCAAGTATGGTGACCCTGGTCACCCTACAGTAACAGTCCAGGTTGGAAAAACCTTTATCTCGAAAGTCTTAGTAGACTTAGGAGCTGCAATAAATATCATGACTCTCGAAACAGCTCAATTGCTCTAGCTGAAAAACTTTATCAGGGAAACTCCTACTATCTTAGAATTAGCTGACCGTTCTACGATCAAACCTGAAGGGGTCATTGAAGACCTTATAATCTCTGTAGAATCCTGGAACTACCCGGTTGACTTTGTGGTTTTACAAACCAAAACAAAGTTGGGGGTCATCCGTTGATTCTAGGGAGACCTTGGTTGGCTACAGCGGATGCTTTCATCAGCTGTAGATCTGGATCAATGACCATCTCCAATGGACAAGAGACTAAACAGCTGACCCTCTATCCCCATGCCACTCCCATGATTAACAGTGACAATTCTATATGGGTAGACTATGAGGATGAGGAAACCCAACCGATATTAACTATTGGGCAAGCTTTGACTTTTAAAGACTCCATCGAAGATGAACTAATTAGCAGTTTTATTTCTGAACCCTCTTCGGTTAATCCAGAAACATTCAATCACTTCGCTGCAATCCTAGAACCCGAATCCCAGCAAAATATGAAATATGAAAATTTATGCCAGACGGCATTAGGCAACTCTTCCAAGAGCACAACAGTTGAAATTGAACCTGGTAAAACGCTGAATATAAATCCTGATTTGACTGATGATGAAAAACAGAAATTAATAAAGTTACTCCAAGCAAACAAAGAGGCATTCGCATGGGACTACATAGACATGAAAGGAATCTCCCCTGAATTATGTACTCATCGTATATACATTAAGGAGGGATCCCGACCAGTCTGTCAACCCCAACGAAGAATGAACCCTAACCTCAGAGAAATTGTGAAGGAGGAACTCCAAAAACTTTTAAATGCAGGATTCATATATCCAATATCTGACAGCGAGTGGGTTTCTCCACTCGTAATTGTACCAAAGAAGAATGGGAAATGGCGAGTATGTGTAGACTATAGATCATTAAATAAAGCAACCCAAAAAGATCATTTCCCTTTACCTTTTATTGATAAAGTATTGGATAATTTAGCAGGTAAGAAATTCTTCTCATTCTTGGATGGGTTTAGTGGATACAACCAAATCAGTATTGCACCCCAGGATCAGGACAAAACCACATTTACCAGCCCATGGGGAACCTTTGCCTATAGAGTACTGCCATTTGGGTTGTGTAATGCTCCAGCGACATTTCAGAGAGCGGTGATAGGAATCTTTTCTGATATGTTAAACGATTCATTAGAAATATTCATGGACGACTTTACTCCCTATGGAGTGACCTTTGAAGATGCCCTGCAAAACCTTGAAAAAGTACTTAAGAGGTGCATTGAAGCACACCTCGCTTTAACCACTGAAAAGTGCCACATGATGATGAATCAGGGCATTGTATTAGGTCATTTCATTTCATTTTTAGGAATCCAAGTCGACCCAGCTAAGATTCAGGTGATTCAGAACCTTCCTATCCCCAAAACACAAACGGAGGTGAGAAGTTTTTTAGGACATGCCGGATATTACAGAAGATTTATTAAGGATTTTTCTAAAATAGCTTCTCCTTTGTTTGTGTTATTAATGAAAAATGCTGAATTCAAGTGGACTGATGATTGTGAGACTGCATTCAATAAACTTAAGCATCAGTTGTCCACAGCTCCTATTTTGAGAGGACCTGATTGGGCATTACCCTTTCACATTTCCTCTGATGCCTCAGACATGGCAATTGGAGCTGTCCTGGGTCAGGAAGAAAACAATCTCCCCTATGCTATCTATTTCATTAGCAAAAACATGACACCAGCTGAGTTAAATTATACAGTAACTGAGAAAGAATTTTTAGCAGTTATTTATGCTATTAATAAATTTCGGCATTATATTACTGGCTATACTACCTTTGTGCATACAGACCACTCAGCCATCAAGTATTTAATGAATAAATCAATTACTAATGCTCGAGTCACCAGGTGGTTATTACTATTACAGGAATTTGATATCACAATTGTAGATAGGCCAGGAAAAGAAAATGTAGTTGCTGATTTTCTTTCTCGTTTAAAAACCAATGAAAATGTTCCAGTAGATGATTCTTTTCCTGATGAGTATCTATTTGCAGTATCTGCTCACTCACCTTGGTATGCAGACATTGCCAATTACCTAGTTGCAAGAAAATTACCATCACACCTATCACACAGAGAAAGAAGGAAGATCATCCAGCAAAGTGCTAGGTACAGCTGGATAAGCGGGTGTCTGTTCCATACAGGAATAGATCAAGAAATCAGGAGATGCGTTGGGGAAGATGAGATTTATGACATATTGAAAGCTTGCCACGATGGTCCTTGTGGAGGACATTTTGCAGATAAAAGAACAGCTCACAAGGTACTTAGAATGGGTTATTACTGGCCATCAATTTTTAAAGATGCAAAAAAATATGTGAAGGCTTGTGACAGCTGCCAAAGAATGGGCCAGCCCAACCATAGGGATGAAATGCCACTCAACCCTCAGGTAACTCTCGAACCCTTTGAGAAATGGTCATTAGATTTTGTAGGTCCCATTAATCCTCCATCCAATCAAAGAGTTTACATTTTAGTATGCACATATTACATGACTAAATGGGTAGAGGCCAAAGCACTCATTAAAGCTAATGAAGAAGCAGTACTAACATTCCTATTTGAAGAAATCTTTGTTAGATTTGGACTACCCAGAGAATTAGTCACTGATGGACGACCTCCTTTTAATTCTCACGGTTTCAAAGATACGCTTCAGAAATATCATATCAAGCATAAGATGACCACACCTTACCACCCCCAAGCAAATGGGCAGGTGGAAAGCACAAACAAGGTCATAGAAGCTATCTTAACAAAAACAATAAAGGAGAATAGAAGGGACTGGTTTCAGCGTTTTCCCGAGGCTCTTTGGGCCTACAGAACCACTTGGAGAAATACAACAGGATTTTCACCCTATGAATTGGTTTTTGGAAAGAATGCTATTTTTCCTGTAGAATTTGAAATTAAAACCTTAAGAATTGCCTTAGTTGTTAACCTTGATTTAACTGATGCACAGACAGCTAGGTTGCAGCAGTTGCAGGAACTGGACGAGAAAAGACTGGATGCCGTCCACCAAACAATCATGATATAGCAACAAAGGAGCAGATGGCATGACAGAACCATTAAGCAAAAGCAGTTCCAGAAAGGTAACTGGGCTCTTCTTTATGGCTCACGTTTCGAGAACTTTCAAGGGAAGCTGAGAACAAGATGGCTGGGACCGTATGAAGTGGATACTGTTTTCCCAAATGGAACGGTTAGACTATTAACAATTGCTGGAAGCAGAACACCACTGTTAGTGAATGGCTACCGACTTCGGTTGTATCAGCGGCCGGTTTCCAAAGAGGACTTTAAAGCCACTTGCATGGCAATAAAACAGTATTCTTTTCCAGGGGAACTTGCTGTCCCTCAAAGCACTTGAATTTCGATTGTTTATGTAATTTTTAGGATTAGACATTTTTTTTCTTTTTAGAACTAATAAATCCTGCCAAGGATTACAATATTATATTTCGAGATTTTGCAAATGTAGCATGGGGAAGTAGCTGAGAGCAAAGGCTTCAAAAGGAATTACTGGGCGGACTCCGAGTTCCTGTTGCTGCAACACCATTTCCTGTTGCTGCAACACCATTTCCTGTTGCTGCAACACCATTTCCTGTTGCTGCAACACCATTTCTTGTTGCTGCAACACCATTTCCTGTTGCTGCAACACCATTTCCTGTTGCTGCAACACCATTTCCTGTTGCTGCAACACTACTTCCCGTGGCTGCAACACCATGTTGCTGCAGCATTATCCCCGTTGCTGCAACACCGCTTTCCGTTGTCCCAACATTATTCCTGTTGCTGTAACACTAGTTCCATTACTCCAGCACATTCCCCGTTTTTACAAACGTTTCCCCCTAATCCCAGTTGCCCCAACGGTAATTCTCTGTTGCTGCAACACCAATTTCGGTGCCACGATATTGCTTCCTGATCCGAAATATCCTTTCCACACGAAATATACCACCTTTCGTGATGATTACAGTACCCTACCGTCACTTCCCGTCATTATCATTATAAATCACCCATATTCCCGTGCTTTCAGATCCGCGGTAATGATTATAATTTGACAGCAGACGAGAAAATACTTTTTGACGCAGCGATCAAAAAAAGGTAAAGGACGAAGGTACGCACGTTTATGAATAAGCATTAAATAATAGATAAGCGGAAAAAGGTTGATAGTTCCATCAAATGATTGCATTTCCCAATCATATCATTCACACGTAAGAAGGGGGGGGGGTTACCAAAGCAATTTCCATAATGGTAAACCACACCAACCACTGCCAACCTTAATTCTCCTGGTTGTATGTAAAAACTACAACATGTTACCATTTGTGATGTATACTCTGAGTTGAAATCGGTAGCTCGGCCCCGAATTTTGAAGATTTACCGAGACAACAGCCATGGGAGGAACCCTCATCACTCATGAACCAGGCATGACAACAGTTCTGGAGCTCTTTCCGGAAATTTACCAAATCTTCTTGCAAGCTGGATGGATAGAATATTTCAGGAGACTTCCGGACTTTGACGAGCAGCAAGTCCTGGAATTCACATGCAATTTGACAGAAGGATTCTCTGTCGTGCAAGGAATTCAAGTTCCGGTTACGGAAGAATTCATAGCCGAAGTCACCGGACTCCCAGCCACTGGTACAAGGTGGTTCAGCAGGAAGCACTTGATTCTGAACGCGCAACAAGACTTTCTTCGTCCAGGCGAGGAAGTAGAAACCAAGGGCAGAGGTGTAGCATTGCGGTCGTTACCTCAACCATGGCCAAGAGTTGCTAAATTCGTCAAGCAGTATCTGACATGCGAAGGTCGTTACCAGGTAATCTACCAGCACGACTTCGTCCTGTTAAATCACTTAAGAAATGGTCAATTATTGAACATGCCATATTATTTGCTGGGTTGTCTTAAAAATATGGCACGATATGCTATGAAAGCGAAGAATCCAGCTCTCTCCCTAAAACACCATCGCTTAATCCAACTGCTGATTAACAGAGCTCTTCCTCTGAACATCCCTCCACCCCCCATTAATCCCCATCCGGAGGAAAGAATTCCACATCCTGTGCAGGGTAGTCCTCGTCAAGAAGAGGAAACTCCTCGTCAAGCTCAGGACACACCTCAGCGAGACCAGGAGCCTCCTCAACAAACGGACGACACCCCTGAGCAAACCCCTTTGGAAAACCCTCAGCAGACAGAGCATATTCCCGAACAACCCCAGCAAACACCTCTGCATGTTACAGAAAATGAACAAGCAGCAGCAGAATTAACCATGTCTCCCAAAAGAACCAATTCTCCCGCCCCCATACTCAGTATCTCTACTGATGATTCCGACGATAATATCCCAATTACGCAGCTTAAATGAAAAATGCAGCAGGCAAAGAAAACCGCAGTAAAAAGAAGAAGAACGAGGGTTTCAACCAAAGCACCCACCACCCCGACTACTGTTCCGACCTCAAGAGCCAGCAGAAAGAGAAAAGCACCTCAATTCCCTGCCTTTTTACCAAAACGAAAATCGGCAGTAGTTGGATCCCCTAATTCCTCTAGCCCACCATCCATTGCTTTAAAACCCCGCACTCCAGCCACTCCTCGAAACCCCTCTCCCTCATCCACAGAGGCTGAGATGCAGAGCGTTCATAGCTTCGTGGCATCATATCTTAAGATAGCTGATACATAAGAACCAGCTGCCGACACCCAGAATGATAGTGAGCAAGTGGCTGCAACACAAGAACCAGCCACTACCCTAGGTGACACACAAGAACCACCTGTGGGAAATATTGATCAAATTGACGTAGCAGAACCTCTGCCCCCACTGGAATCTACTGTCTCACAGGATCAGCCTACTATACCCGCCCTGCAAGAAGAAATTGAGTTTCTAAAATCTCAGATTCAGGATTACCAGGAAGAGATAATAAGGATCAGGGAAGCATATCAAGAAGAATTCAGCCTGCATGTTTTAGCAAGAGCAGCCTCGGCAACAGAGAAAAGCAAAGATATCGAATATCTGTGTACAAGTTGTGGTGAGATATATGCTCAGGCAGGATATAGGTTAGGCTGAAAATGAAACAAAGGAGTCTACTGATGCTGAAGTAAAAATTCCACAATTCTCTGCTGAGACAGAAAGCCCTGTTGATACACAAGAACCAACAGGAGCTTCAGCAGAAGTGCAGACAGAAAGCCCTGTTGATACACAAGAACCAACAGGAGCTTCAACAGAAGTGCAGACCGAAAGCCCTGTTGATACACAAGAACCAACAGGAGCTTCAGCAGAAGGGCAGTCAGTGAGACCTGTTGCTACACAAGAACCAACAGGTCATCCAGATAACATTCAAGACCAAGGCCAGGAACTTACTGACACACAAGAACCAGTAAGTTCACCTGAAGTTGCACAAGAACAAGAACTTACTGACACACAAGAACCAGTAAGTTCCTCAGAGGCTGCACAGGAACAAACAAAGGAGCTTCCCGACGCTATGCAGGAAGAGAAGGAAGAAGAAAACACAGATTCACCCCGGCCTACCCAGACTATTATGGAAGAGAAGGAAGAAGAAAACACAGATTCACCCCGGCCTACCCAGACTATTATGGAAGAAGAGGAAAAAGATACAGATTCACCCTGGCCTGCCCTGGAAGAAGAGGAAAAAGAGACAGATTCACCCCGGACCACCAAAATCAATCTGGAGAACAATGAATTAGCCCAACAGGAGGAAGAAGCTCTGGTCAAAGATGAAGAGAGAGATGCTGGATCATCCCAGCCCACTCTGGTTGATGCCTGTATGCAAACAGAGCTTCCCACTATTAGTGATGCATGTATAGAAATAGAAAGTTTTTAGGAATTGAAACGTATATGGTGGAGAGAATATCATCAGTCTCAAGGCAAAGCATTTGAACAACAGAAAGGGACCTAGTTTGACCATGCTTATAGGAACTGGGAAGCACTGGAACAGTGCAGGGCCCAGTATAAAGAAATTAAGGAACTGAAACACAGGATGTCCCTGATGTTTGAGTTATGTCAAAGGATGCTCGCCACAAGGAAACCCTCCTTCAACTATGCCACATTCTTAAGGGAAAGGCTTTCATTCATTCAGCTGAAGGCCATCAAAGAGGGGAGGCCTCATCAAGTGGTCACAGCAGATCAGTTTATGAAGACTTTTGCAGAGGCACCCAAAAGTGACCAAAACCTGCTATGTGAATTGTACCTCCATAATGAGGCTGTGTCTGAAGAAAGAAACATGAATATGACACCTGTAGTAGGTGACATACAATTGAGAGCTTTCATCTCCTTTTTGGCGAATCAGCTTACCTGGAAAAACGCCTATGTCTCAGGCCTCCAAAACGAACAGAATTGCCTTTTGTGGATTCGGTCTGAACCACAGAATGCTGCCACTTTCATTTTACAACACTTAAAAATTATAGACAATGATAATATGAAGGATCATGTTATGAGACTGCGAACAGAGGTCCTAACAGACTGTCAGCAGTATGTAAAGACCAAAGCATCATTGGCTGTGAAAGCAAATAAACTATTTTGGGATAACTGCCCCGCAGAAAGGAAAGAATATCACCCGTATAACCCATCAAATCTGCAAGTAGCATTATCAAGGGTACCTCGGTATGTTGAATGTGTGCAACGTTGTGCTGAGAATTGGATGGGTTACAAATTCAAGTTCCCACTTTTATGGTTGCCGGGTGATCAGTATAAGGGTCAGTCTGGACTTTCTAACAGAGAAGGGGCAGTAGCATGGAAACATATACGAACTGTTTGTGGTTTCAGAGACAAGTTTGATGTTACTCCCTACAGCTATTGTCTTAGTAATCTGCATTGTTCGTCCCAGTTCTCCGACTAAGACTCAGAGTAGACATTGCATGGGGACATGCAATCTCTTCAGTTGGGGAGGATGTTGGGACTCACAATTGACCTATTTTTGACCTTATCTTTTGTCGTATTATTACCCTTTTGCAGTCATAAGTTGAAAGCTTTTATTTTATAATGACATATTAACCCCAAGGTATGAAGTAACCTTCTGCATATCTATGTTTAATTGTTTATTTCATATTCATGAATATCTTTATACTTATCCTTGGAAACGCTGACTAAATTGTCAAATAATTGTCTTAAGCTTGCAGGAGTTATAATGTATAGTTGCTGTAACACCAAAAACAACAACTATGCAGTTGCTGTAACACCAGAAACAACAACTACGCAGTTGCTGCAACACCAGAAGCAGCAACTCCGTAGTTGCTACAGTCAGCAACAGCAATTACCTAAAGCAAGCTATTTTGTAACAGCCACGAACAACAGATGGCAGCGATCTAAAGAATCTTGACGTGGCATAATCAAGCGAAAGTCTAAAGAAAGAAGAACACAGTCAGCATGAACAACATGGGGAAATGGCGAAGGAATATGAAGATCTCGAGAAGACAGTCAAAGTTAGTTACCCGCTGTGTAACAGCTAAAGCTCAAGAAAAGAATGTATTATCATACTATTGTAACAGCACTGTGAATTGCTTATTTTTGACAAGATGGGTTAACTGAATAGGCTGTAACACTCTATTGTAATAGATGTGTCCTCTATAAAGAGGAGAGATCTACATGGAAAGGGGATTAGTCGGTGTCTATGGTCAGTCTGTAAGCGAGATTCTGAGAACATCAGCAAGTCTGAACTCTATTGTATTTAATCTTTTTGGTAGATGAATATAAAACTGTTTTGAGCACTTAATCCCGTCTTCGTTTTCCTAGGGAATCTTGTGAGAGGGACTGGGCCCACCTTCCTCACAAGATTCACCCATTTAATTTCTTGTCAAGTGTGTAAGTGTGCAGTAGTTCCTTTCTGGTACTCTGTTTGGATTTGATAGCATTACCTCTGGTATTCTTTGTTTTGCTAGTACTTTGTTTCATTAATCACTTCAGTTTGTTTCTCACCGGTGAATGAGAGTGCAGTGTGCATTAGTAAATCTGATTACAGGGGCAGGTGCTGAACGTCGCCATCTGGAGGATAGGGTCCTGATCCTCTGCCAACAGAGCATCCATTATTTCGCTTTCCAGATTCGTAGTTTTAATTAATTGCTTTCATCTTAACAAGTACTGTAATGACATAGCGTAAGAATTACGTATACTACAGCTTTCGATGCTTTTAGACTTTAAGTATATACAGTACGCAGTAGCCTTTGAAATAAAAAGACTTTCCCTAGTTGACAATTAATGTGGTACTTGAATGTTTAATTCATAAACAATTCAACTAGCCAACAACCAGATATAAATCGGCTAATGAACGATCCAATTGCTTATGCCCCTTGGTGGCCAGCGATCCCGCATAAACTTCCGTCAGATATTCCTAAATTTAATGGAAATCCGGGTGAAGACTCGTCGAATCATTTGATGACATTTCATCTATGGTGTTCATCAAACACCCTAAACGATGATTCGATTAGGCTTCACCTTTTTCAAAGGACGTTAAATGGTCTGGTATCTAAATGGTATATCGAGTTACCCAGAGCTTCGTTTGACAACTTCAGTGCTCTAGCCACAACATTTCTAACCCATTCTCAGTTACCCATAAGGTACGAAATGGGAACATAACTTCTTACAAATTTCAAGCAAACAACGGCCACTCACATATCCTATCATATTCATGAGTGCCGACATCGTCGTAGAATGGTAAAAACATATGTTCCTGATCATCTTTTAGCTGAATGGTTTATTAAGTCCTTATTACCTTCCATTACAGAAGATCTGGCAAAAGTAGGAGTCGTCACTGAAGAACATGTTATTGCTCGTGCGCAATATTTAGACTTGATTTATACTCAGTCTGGCACGCTCTACGATAAAATCCCTGATGCTCCCAGACCGGAATTTTCCATCCCTCCTCCTCCTAAATTGAATAATGACTCTCATGCCGGCGATGGCATGATTGGTACGAGAGACACGAAATCGACAAAGGCTACATATAAAAAGGCCCGTAAGATTTCCAGTCAAAATTCAAAAGAAGAACTTCTTGCCTCGGAAGTAAATGTTGTCTCGACTGATAAAGGCAAAGAAACCAAGCAACTAGGAGGCAAGAAGAAAAATAAAGGGAAGAAGAAGAAACAAGAGGAATCATTACCTGAAAATTCTTCTGCAAACCCTCCTGGAGATAGGAAACCAAAAATTCCATGCTTAATATGTGATGAGGATGATTGGACATGAGATTGTCCATATAAAACTGAGCTTAGAAAATTCTTCAAGAATTCAAAAACCTCAGCGGTATTGACTGATCCATTTCCAAATCCAGGGACAAATCTAGGTGCTAGTGAAAATGCTTCCCCGTCCCAAGTGTTGATGTTGTCGGTTTTGAAACAGCAAAATGATGCTTTGATGTTGACAAGGAATAAAGATTACGGGAATCCACAGCTGTCGAACAACAAGGATAAATATCAACCTAGTAGTTCGACAAAAACTTCGACAGAAGTTGCGCCGCCCATCATTCCAGAACTAATAATAAAATCACGAAAGGGATTAGTACACAAGTCGAAATTTAATCCTCGTGTCAGAGCATCACAACATTATAACATAGTGGAAGATCTAGCCCAATCGCCATCTGCTATGTCGACACTTGAGGTACTGCAAAATTGCCCATCCCAAAAGCAAGCTTTATTATCGGCTATAGGTGGGATAGACCCAAAGGATTCTAATCTTGTGTCCTTTAATCACAAAGGCTATGATCCTCAGTTAACAGCTCAACTAGCTTTCCTCATTGAGGTGAAAGCCCTCAAAAAAATTGTTCATCGAACAATTATTCATGAGGGGGCATCTACATGTATTATGTTGATGAGTTGCTGGATAACTTTAGGATCTCCACCCTTGTCATGATCTTCGACGACACTAAAAGCATTTGAAGGACGAACATATACCCCATATGGTATTCTAAGTAACTTGCAAGTTGAACTAGGGGGGAAAACAATAGAAATTGATGTCGAAGTAATCGACGAAAACCTCGATTACAACATCCTACTGGGAAGACCATGGATATATGCTATGGTTGCGGTTGTGTCGACCTACTTTAGGAAGATTTCATTTCCTTTTCAAGGAGGAATTACAATCGTCGACCAACAAACATTTCTCCCCAATAGTTCCCAAGTTACGGGAAGCATTCCGATGATCCATGGAAGCCCCCATTCGCTTCAAAATATGGGAGTAGGCATACTAAAAGACCCTATATTAATGGGGACTTTTGCCCTACCACCTCCAATCAATCTGGCGGAAGTGGCAACAGTAGGAGCCTGTAATATGATATCTTCGATTCAAAAGATCTCAGAAAACGATATTGACATGGATCATCCGCAGCTATTGCCTCCAAGCCCAATAGAAATATTGTAGCAATCAATGTTTTCGGCATGGGAGGTAGACCCGAATCAACACACATCAAGCGTTTGGGTAGACAGGTCTAAGGAATATGACACCCCTTTAGATCCTTGGTCACAAGTGCATCACACCGATGAAGGAATTTTTCAGTCAATGATAATTAAAGGGGCGCCACGGGAAGATTACCACCATCATTCCCATCTTCCGGATTGTTAAGAAGATACTCCTGATGACCTTCATCATCCTTCTGTTTTTTATTTCCTATCAAATACTGTAAACATGGTGGATTTGGAGCGAAACTTGTCCAATATTGAAGAGACTATAGCAATAAATATCTCGACCAAAACGGATGTTGTAGAGAATATTTTTGTTGGCAAATGTTGTTCTCCTTCAGAACTGGAAATATATAACATTATTTTTCGCGAATTCAGAGATGTCTTTGCTTGGTCATATGATGAAATGCCAAGCATTGACTCGAGTATAGTTGAACACGAAATCAAAATGTATCCAGATGTCAAACCCGTACGACAACGGCTACGGCAGGTGAACCCCAAGAAAGCTGCTGCCATCAAGGCAGAAGTTGAGAAAGTTCTCCATGCTGGTTTTATTTACCTGATTCCTCTAACCGATTGGGTATCAAACGTTGTTCCTGTAATGGAAAAACAAGGAACAATTATAGTGTGCGTCGATTATAGGGATGTAAATCAAGCTTGTCCGAAATACAACTACCCTACACACTTTATTGACCAGATAATTGATGAATGTGGCGGATGTGAAATATTTTCATTTATGGATGGATTCTCTGGGTATAATCAAATAAATATCTGCCCACAGGACCAGTCAAAGACTGCATTTATTTGTCCGTGGGGCACATGCATATCGCAAATTACCCTTTGGTTTAAAGAACGCAGGAGAAACATTTCATAGGGCAATGAGTTATGCCTTCCATGACATCAAAAACATCCTTCAACCATATCTCGATGACCTTCCGGCTCATTCGCGAAAGCAGACCGATCATTCGCAGCATTTGAGAGTGATATTTCTACGGTGCCAACACTACAAGATACGACTCAATCGACACAAATGTGTGTTCTGTGTCATTTCTGGTCATTTACTTGGCTTTGTAGTCTCAAAGTACGGGATCCATCTCGACCCATGTAAGGTTCAGGCAATCATATATTTGCCTCCACCTTCAGATTTGCTTCAAATTCAGAAACTCCAAGGGAAAGCAAACTTTCTGAGGAGGTTCATTCCAATTATGCCGAACTTGCTAAAGGTTATACACGTCTATTGAAAAAGGAACTGCCCTTCCTCTGGGACCAGGTCACACAAGCTTCCTTTAATGCTTTAAAAGAATCCCTAATGAAAGCATCATTAATGTATGCTCCTGATTATCAAAAAGACTTTAACCTCTATCTAGCTGCAGTGGATAAACCCATAGCAATGGTTTTAGTTCAAGGAAACAACAGAATTGAACATCCTATACATTATCTGAGTAGGAAATTAAATGATACAGAAAGCAAGTATTCCTATGTTGAAAAGCTGGCTCTCGCAGCTATTCAAGCGATACAGAGATTTCGACACTATGTCCTCTTTTGAAAAACTACCATTTTGTCAGATTGCAACCCCATGACTTATATATTGTCACGACAGTTGCTACGTGGCAAATATTCAAAATGGATAGCAATTATTCAAGAGTTTGTTCTAGAATTCGTAAAATCCAAATCAAAGAAATCCCTGGTTTTCGCGGAATTACTATGCGATCTCCCATCGTTGTCCAACGATCAAAAATCCGAAGAAACCATCGTGGATGAACCTTTGTTTCTGATATCTTCAAGCAATCCGTGGTATGGAGATATAATCATCTATCTCCAAACCCAAAAATATAGGCGTAATACCTCTCGTTCGGAACAAAAACGTATTCGATACCAATCAAAAGAGTACATGATCTTCGGTGATACACTTTACCGTCGTGGTGTCAATATAGTTCTGAGGAGGTGCCTCACCCATGAGGAGGTCGAAAAAGTCCTGAATGATTGCCATTCAGGCGCGTGTGGGGGGCATCAATTTGGTTACGGTAGAGCGCAAATTTTTTTACGAGCAGGATACTTCTGGCCAAAAATGTTCAAAGATTGCATGACCACAGTCAGAAGTTGCCATGCATGTCAAATTTTCAATAGAAAAACCAGAAAACCACCCGCACCTCTGCAACCGATAGTTGTTGTTGGGCCATTCACCAAATGAGGCATTGATTTCATGACATGTAACCCCACCTCGACCGGGTGGCATGGCTATATCATAGTCGCAGTAGACTGTTTTACCAAATGAGTCGAGGCAATGCCTACATTAGATAACACTGGTGAAACAGCTGCCCTTTTCTTTTTCAATCATGTAGTCGCCAGATTCAGCTTTCCACAGGCTATAGTCAAAGATCATGGATCTCATTTTCATAATCACATGATGGTCGAATTGGCTGCCAAATTAGGGTTGTCCCATGACAGCTCTATTCCATATTACTCGCAGGCCAATGGACAAGTTGAAGCAATCAACAAAGTCCTGAAGCGGATGCTGCAAAGGATGATTGGAGTCCACAAAAGGAGTTGGCACCTAATCCTGTACTCAGCCTTGTGGGAATACCGAACATCGGTAAGAAATGCAACCAGGTTTACACCTTTTCAACTGGTGTATGGCCTAGAAGCAATCTTACCAGTTCAGTGTGAAATCTCGTCCCTCAAACTCGCAGTCGACCTTCTCCCCGGAACTTCAGAAGAGGAGGCTCGTTTCTTGGAACTAATCCAATTGGATGAAACCTGTCGTGATGCCGCTTTGGCTAACGAAGCCCATAAGAAACGAGTCAAGGCGTAGTTCGACAAGAATTTCAAACCTTGTGTCTTCTCAGAAGTGAGGACTTCGACTTGATCCTGCAATGTTGAAAGAGTCTCGACCACATCAAGGTCGCGAAGAATAGTCCTTCCCACACCTTCTCCTACTGGAGTGGCAGCCGGCAGTCTCAGGTGTACTACTGGTCAAACTGGTCTAACATCTGCATGACCACATGAGTTTTGATTAGTCCTAATAGAAGAAAGCACAAGAACATTATAAAGAGAAATTATAAATAGAGATATGGTCAGAGAATTTACCGATGACATCCACTGCGTGCCAGCAGGCAGTACAAAATCCAGATCACCCCGGAAATCCATACCAGCATATGGATACTCGGAAAAAACCATCTCCTGACGGTTGAACCACTCGGAAAAGGTATCAGAAAAGGAAACATGGGACTGACCAGCCTGTCTGGCCATAAGGTCGACCCATCTCTGCATCCATGGCTCAGTCAGTAGAGGTAAACCAAGTGAAAAATACTGTGGCTACATCAGCGGGATCTTTTCCAAGGTGAAAGCTGTCAAGATAGAACCATATCCAAAGTTCTTCAATCTTCCATTTTCCACCTTGGTCAGTTGTTCTTTCATCATAGAGAGTACTGCATCACACCATTTGAGAACCTTTGGTTCGAGGCATTCCAAGGCGTACTGCATATAAGACATGTTGGCCATGTGAAGTGTCGCACTGCTAGCCAGTCTAGCAAAAGTGAACAGAATGGTCCTCAGGGACCGATCACTGACATCTCAGATAATGATCTTTCCATCCTTACTCGGCTGAGATCCCTCTCTGTAATACCTGTGAATGTAATCTCTCATAGATTCACCC
The DNA here is from genome assembly GCA_031772625.1 of Pinus tabuliformis. Taxonomy (NCBI): domain Eukaryota; kingdom Viridiplantae; phylum Streptophyta; class Pinopsida; order Pinales; family Pinaceae; genus Pinus; species Pinus tabuliformis. The sequence goes on from CM062816.1 coordinate 400,317,610, forward strand.
CCACGAGCCGAACCTGATAATGAGATAGGGGCACCCCGCCTCGATAAGCTGGTCAAAAAATAGATGTCCACGACAGTCAAGGGGATGAACTTGCCCCTAATCTGGAACTCTTGGGTGGTAGGATCCCATGCATCGAGAAAATATTGCAACAGGTTGATTTGTTTCGTCATGCAAGAGATGCAGAAAAACTTAAACAGTCCATAGTTCCACAGTGCATTTACCGTAATCGGATCATGTAAAGAAAGCATGTCCTCTTCTTCATGCTCATGTTCTCGCCATGTAACAGGCATTTTTCTCTAATGAATCTCTGAAGCAAACAAGAGAAGAGTCAAGATCCTGATTTGGTGAAAAACAGGCAAAATTTTCCATGAAAAACTGTGCATAAATTTCCCTCTTTGCGCCCATCGCACCCCCAGCAGTGTTCTAGGTGGGATGCATACTGACTAGCCAATGGCCAAGCTAGCATGCATCACACCTTTCGATGTAGAAGAGGTGCGATGGAGCCAGGGTGAGTTTTTCAAACCCCAGAGGCTTAGAAAAACCAGAAAACATGCTCAGAATTCAAAAAGGAAAGGGTGAAATTAAAGAGCTCAGGTTTAGCTCCTACTTGGTCTAGACGGCGCCGAGAATCGTCCACAGAATCTCTTGGAATCAGCTAGTGAAAATCAAGGGGGAGAGCACCTCCAAAGCTCCAACAAACCAAAGTTCAAATGAAATGGTAAAATGAGAGGTAAAAAGCACTTTTAAATTACTTTTCACGTAATTCAAGTAAAATATTAGTGTTTTAACTCATTTTTCAAACATGTATTATTCATTTCGAACTAGTTTGATGAAGCAATTGAGCAGGCAGTACAACCTTTGAAGGAACGAGGTTGTCAATAGTAAAACCAAAATAATCAATGACCATTATATCGAGCAGTTTTAACGCGGAATTCAATCTCGTTAAGAAATAAACATAATAAATGAGCAAATGTTCCCCCAGAGTTTAAGCTCATTAAAAAATGAACCAATTTCTGGTAAATAACCATCGTGAATGTATTATCATTAGCCTTTGAAGCCTTGGTCGTGTTCTCATCATCACCTCCACTTTGTTTTGGCCGATAATTCACCTCCATTTGATTGTTTACCCTTTTTTAGGAACAGCTGCGAAGAGTGATCCTGTTAGCCATCCTTGTGACACTACCGTGATTAGAAAATTCCAAACCTTACCCGGAATCAGTTTCTACCTGAATTTATCACTTGTTCCTCAAAAAATGAGTCTCCTTTAAGCTCTTTTCAACTGACTTGTAAAATATGAAAAGATTTCTGAGCCATTGGCCTCTCCAGCTCGTTAAAGGGACCGAAAGTGCTATCCCTCCTTTAGATTTTAATCTTTTTTGACTTAAGGTATCATCACACAAAAAGATCGAGCGCTTGTTTTGTTCAGCTCGTTAAAAGTACCGAAAAATCATCCCTTTTGTATTGTTTTATACTTTTTCGGACTCAAGGGATTATATGATGATAAAGGATTATTGGAGTTTTCTTTATGTCCCTTTTTCAGACTTTATAAAATTGAAAAGGACTGAGTTATCCTTGTCTTTAAACTCGTTAAAACCGAATAGCGACAAACTTGTCCATACAGACAAGAACGAGTTTCACTATTGCTAGGCTCGTTAAAACATAACGATGGGTTTGCCCGAAGGGAAAATTATAGAACAAGCATATGTTATCCTCCTCAAGCTTGACAAAAATAAAGAGGTACTGGTCAGCAATGACTCGGGAAAATTGGGAAGAAAACTTGAAAAAACTTTATTGGTAGCAAGTCGCTCTTGAACATGACACTTTCACTCCGCATTCGAGCCTGGTTGGGTTGTTTCGTTCACTGGTCATATCACCATGGGTCCATCAAACCATCCATATTTGGGGTTAATTCTACCAATCCATCATGTCAGTTTCACCGATATGTTCAACAGAAGTTGCTCAGAGAATTCACCTGTGTCTCACCCACTGCAATACATTTACGCTCCATTCTTTCATGACCGCCACCCTAAACCTTATATCACCAGATCGTTTTTCACCTACATTAAAATCATTTTCTCCATTCTGTGTCATTGATGTGGAATTCACTAAGGCCCTCCTATGACAAATCGCTTCTTGTCGACATCAGCTCATTATCCAAGAGGTCGATCTAGGAACAACCCTTTCGGTACTTTGAAGCTTGCATGCCTCAATGGTAAGTTTCTCACTTCCGGCGATAGGTTTACATCAATGGCCTTCGACTGAAAGATTTTGCATGGTGTTCGACGCCAAGTCCCTTATTCACACCACGTGAATTGTACTATAGTACCTTGAGGGTCATCATCATTATCGGTGATTCCTCTCGCACCTATTAACAGCTCATATCATTGGCTGGTAATCAGGCGATGTCTTTCCATGTTCGACTCCAAAACATCTCTCACATGGATTGACTTGTACTTTGAGTGAAGATCAAACGAGATTGAAGACCCTGGATCTAGTTTCATCCATCTGGGCTGTGATATATATTCAGGAAAATAAAGACATCAAATGTACATCGTTACTGCACAGATAATCATCCAACCTAAGGGATGATGGCTCTACCAGAATCATCAGTCTACACTTAGACGATTGCCTGTCTTATGTACATGAAAATGAATTTATAAAGCTGAGCATGGTAATGCCCGCCTCAGCTACATCATGAAAATATTATGAAGATAATGTATTCTATTGTATCTTATTACAGGTCGCCTTCCAGCTTGAAAAACTTCAGATCCTCATGATAAAGCATTTCACATGACATCAATAGATTAACGACCTCATGCTTTAGGGGGCAACTTTTATAGACATTTTTGGGCACTACAACCCTAATCATAAATGTCCATAAAACAAGGGCTCTTAAGTCCCTAAGAGTGTTCTTCCAAGCTCTAAAAAGACAAGCTCAACTGATTACATCTTCTCCCAGAAGTTCTCCATGAAAAACTGCTCAGAACTGGTCAAAACTGGACCATCTCACTTTCTCCATGGTCCAAGTGCACTGCATCTCACCTAAATACACATGGGAGGTGCGATGCATATTGATAAGCCCTTCTATGGGGTGCGATGGGGAGAGTGGACAAATGGTAGGGTCAATCTGCAAGGTGGAGGATCATGGAATCTTCCAGAAACTTCTCCTGTCACACTTGCCTCTCTGTATTCGCCCAGGAATGAGTAAGAGATCATGAATCTCTGAGTGGATTCAAGAACTACCAGAGAGAGGACACTAATAAAATCTCAAAAGCTGACTCACCCCCCTTGCAAACATCTATAGATGGATCCCTCATCCCAGAGATCCAGAGGCTGGAATTTCGTATCTTGTAAGGAAGTGCTGCTGGTTTCTTGGTGCAACATCATAGTGTTGGGTGATCTAAGATTTTCATGAGATGAAGAAGGGCTTTCTTGCTGAGAGGATGATCCTGGGTCAGAACAATTGGTTGTAATCCTCTTTGCTATTCTTGATTATTAATAAAGCTATTCAAGTTTGCCTACACCTTCTTGTATGATTGATGATATATGCATTTGTGTGGTCAATATATATCTGGTCCTATATTGTTTATGATAATAGATCTATATTCCTGGATAGTGTTATGTTGCATTGATTCTACAGGTGCTCTTTGAAGATGGGTAGACGAGGAAGCGAGGAGCAAAGATCTATCAGAAGGGAATGGAATCAAGCAAGGACCAAGTGCAGGACAGAGGTTGGTCTCCTTTATTCCCTTCTCATCTATTTCTCATAAAGGAAAACAAAAGTAGTTTTAGTTTCTTTGTTTCTAAGGTAGCTACTAGCCTTAGTGGGACTAGAAGCTCTGCATAGACACTAGATTTCCGGATAACAGTAGCATTGTTGTTGATGGGTACAACAGTTCCGTGGTTCCTAAAAGTGGAGCAGAAAATCTAGTGGTCTTTGGAGAAAAGACCATGCTCTAGCATCAAAGGCTTGGACATATTGGAGAGAAGGGCCTTCGAATACTTCATGGTAAAGGTATGGTAGAAGGTATGAGTAATAGCTCTCTGGATTTTGATTTCTGTGAAAATTGTTTATACGGGAAGCAGAATCGGGTGAGTTTCCCCTCTGGTGGTAAGAGGGTTAAACATATATTAGATCTTGTGCACAGTGATGTGTTTAGACCTGTGAAGGTTTCATCACTAGGTAAGTCTGTGTACTATGTACCATTTATAGATGACTTCTCAAGGAATACATTAAGATATTTCCTTAAGAATAAATCTGAAGTCTTTGAAAGGTTTAAAGAATTTAAGGCTCTAGTGAAAAACCAGATAGAGAAGAAGATAAAGGTGCTGAGGACAAATAATGGTGGAGATTTTTATAGTAAGGAATTTGAAGAATTCTACAAGAAGTGTGGTATAGCACGGCAAAAGACTACTCCATATACACCTCAGCAAAATGGAGTTATAGAAAGAATGAACAAGACATTGATGGAAAGGGAAAGAAGCATGCTCAGTGGTGCCAGGTTAGGACAAGAATTCTGGGCAGAGGCAGTGGATACCGCATGTTATCTGGTCAACAGGTCACCTTCATCGATGTTGGAGGATAAGACTCCACAAGAGGTATGGACTAGTAAGAAACCCTCTCTTTCACATCTAAGGGTATTTGGATGTGATGCATATGTACATGTTCCAAAGGAGAAACGAACCAAGTTGGATAGTAAATCTTAAAAGTGCATCTTTATTAGGTGTAAGGAAGGTTTAAAGGGTTAGAAGCTTTGGAACCCAGTAACAAGGAAGGTTGTGTACAACCAAGATGTGGTGTTCATAGAGGTGAAAGATGTTATTAAACATGAATTCCAACCAAAGGAACCTGAGAAGATAGAGTTTGAGCTAAAGGAGGAAGAATCAGACTCTACAACAAGGGAGGAATCAGAAGATGAAGACCCACAAACTCTGGCTGTGAGAAGATCAGTTCAAGAAACAAGGCAGCCAGAAAGGTATAGTCCATCTACTTTCTATTCAAATTTTGTTTTATCTGTTACTAATGATGATCCTAGAATTGTGAAGGAAGCAGTGGATTCATAGGATGGAAAACTCTGGAAAGAGGCCATGGTTGATGAAATGGCATCTTTTCACAAAAATGAGGCTTGGGATCTGGTGGAGTTTCTGGCTGGAAGGAAACCCATTAGCAACAAATGGGTGTTTAAAAAGAGGAAAAATGTGGAAGGAAAAGTGGAGAAATATAAATCTTGGTTGGTAGAAAAAGGTTATTCCCAGGTGTCGGGAATTGATTTTGGACAGATTTTTTCTCCTGTTGCCAAGGTAGCTTCTATTAGATTACTTTTATCTGTTTCTGCTGCTTTTGATTTTGAGGTAGAACAGATGGATGTGAAGTCAACATTTCTTCACGGGGATCTGGAAGAGGAAATCTACATGAAGAAACCTAAAGGCTTTGCAGTGAAGGGTAGGAAAGAACTGGTATGAAAGTTAAAGAAGTCTTTGTATGGGTTAAAACAACCACCAAGAATGTGGTATCAAAAATTTTATACATCTATATGGGGAGTTGGCTTCACTAGAAGCAAAGCATATCACTGTGTGTATTTTAAATTAATTGGTGACCGTGTTATTTATATGGTCTTGTATGTGGATGATATGTTGCTAGTTTCAAATGACAAAGAAATTATCCAGGATTTGAAGACCCAATTGTCCTCCAAATTCGACATGAAAGATCTTGGTGCTGCAAACTATATTTTGGGCATGGAAATTAAAAGAGATCATGCAAAGAGGAAGCTCTGGTTCAACCAGAGGAAGTATGTCGAGACAATACTGAAGAGGTTTAATATGCAGGATAGTAAACCGGTGAAGGTTCATATTCCTGTAGGTGTGATGTTATCTGCTGAACAGTGTCCCAAGACATAAGAAGAGGAAGAGGACATGTCTCATGTTCCATATGAAAGCAGTCGGTAGCCTGATGTATGCAATGGTCTGTACTAGACCAGACATTGCACATGCAATGGGAGTATTAAGCAAGTTTAATTCAAAACCAGGAAAGGAGCATTGGACAGCAGTGAAGTGGGTTTTCAGGTATTTGCGTTGCACTAGTGATTATGATCTGTGCTACCAAGGAAGACCAGGATTGGACAGAGTGTTGGATATCCATTGCTTTGTTGATGCAGATAGGGTTGGAGATTTGGATCAGAGAAGATCTAAAAGTGGGTATGTGTTTAACCTATTTTGAGGTGTAGTCAGTTGGATGAGTAAGAAACAATCTGTAGTGGCCCTATCAACTACAGAGGCAGAATACATGGCAGCCACTCATGCAAGCAAGAAAGCAGTTCGGTTGCAGAGACTGTGTTCAAGTATGGGGTTAGTACAGGGAGCTATAAGGATAGACTGTGACAGCCAAAGTGCAACTTTTTTGGCAAAGAACCTCGCATATCATTCAAAGACAAAGCACATTGATGTTCAGTATCACTTTGTGAGGGATATGATAGAAGACAAAAGGGTGTTGCTGGTAAATATGGACACTTTGAAAAATATTGAAGATGCATTGAAAAAATCTATGAGCTCTGAGAAGTTCTCTTGGTGTAGAGAGACAATGGGCATTTCAGGGTTGGAAAAATAACTAAGCTCTCTTATGGGCCCCTGTGGAAAGAAAACAACAAGTGGGAGACTATTGGGTTGTGTTATATTCTTTCCATGTAGTTAACAGGAGGTTTGAAGGGCACTCCTAACTCCACTTTATGGGGTCCGGGGCAGCGCCCATGAAAATTTTGGTTTTGGACCCTATGTTAGGTTGGGCTAACCCACCTATGGTTTTGTGCATGATTTTCACACATGTTTTTTTGGATGCGATGGCTTTTAGTCCATGGTATTGGACGCAATGGTTTTTAGTCCATGGTATTCGACATGATGGTTTTCGGTCCATCGTATTGGATGCTTCGACATGTATAAATATGTATTGTAACATTGAAAGGAACATAATGAAAAAATCAAGCTGGTAGTGTTAGTTTTGGGATCTAGGGGAAAATCTCTGTATATATGTGTTTTAAGTGTTATACTCTCACATTGTTTATTTTATGTGTTTTAGAATTCGTATGCAGGTAATTTCTGTACGGGGTTAAAACCTACACAATGGTGGGCATAAGAGAGCCACATGTTGGAAACTCCTTTCGGAGCTACACCTAAGGAAGGAGTAGAATCATGTCAAATCATCAGTGAAGGAACCACCTAATGAAGCAGTTCAACAAGGAAGACAACTACAAGAAGAAATCCCACTAGCCTGGTCAGGTAAGATATTGGTAGTCTTTTTAAATAGTTCATGGAAACCATTGTAAATCACATGTCGCAAAAATGTTTGTAAAAATTATGAAGTCTATAAATAAATTATTAATGCAACATATTGATGTTTTGACCTTCAGTTGGATAGCATGGGGTATGGCTTTTGTTGTAAAATTGACCATGAGTTTGTTATAAAGTCTTGGAAAGTAGGTTTATTCTGCAATCTTGCAAGGTGACATTTATTGTGAAGTGAAAACTTCTTGATAGGCAGAGAAATATATATATATATTTATCTATTTATTTATTTATTTATTAATGATTAATGGACCAAAGATGATTGTTTGCAGTGGGGGTTCCTGGCTTATATACCTCCATGGGAACCCTTTGGGGAAAGGGCATGATCTTATGATCGTGCCTTTTCTCCTAATTAACATAAAATTAAATAATGAACCTAAAATTTAAAGTAATAAATAATTTTTACATAACATTTCCTTCCTCTCGAAAGAATGCTTGTTTCCGGGAAAACTAGTATTCCTAAAGAATGCTAGCCCTATAGGTTTGGCAGCTACCCTCGAAACAACAGTTTAAAGCAATTCAATGATTTCTTCTATGTGTAACAGATAAGAGAAAGATAATGGAACCAACCTGAAACTTCCGCTTAATCCCTTGCTTGATCTCTCTCCCATTTGACAGATCCTGCAACTCCTCCTCGTACTTAACACGGTTAGAGAGTACCTACACAAGTACATCAAAAAAGAACAGTCAAAGCATTGTGATATATTACAACATAAACATTATAGAATCAAATATATAATGAACAAATGATAGCATTCACAAATTATAACATTCACAATTGCACAATCATATGGAAGAAAACTCGAAGAACTTTATTAATAGAAAGGAGAATTACAACCCAGTTTTCTGATCGAGCATCATTCTCCCAGCTTCAATCCTTCTTCACCTCATGAAATAGCAAGATCACTCCAACAATACAATGCTCTTTCCTCAATTACAAACTATCAACACTTCCTTGCAATTCACAATATTTTAGCCTCCAGATCTCTTGAATTGGAGATCCATTTATAGATGTGTGCAAGGGTGTGAGTCATCCATGGGGTTTGATTAGTGTCATTCCACTTGTTACAATGGGTTTCACAAGAGAAGGCATTAGATATTTCTTAGATCCCTTATTCATCCTTGGGCAAATTTAGAGAGGCAAGTGGCATAGAAGAAAGTTCTAGAAGATTCCATGAGCAATCAACTGGCAAATTTCTTGGACATTTGTCCATCCTCTACCATTGCACCCTATAGAAGGACTAAATAGTATGCATTGCACCTTGACAGTCTACCACTCAGTATGCATCACACTTTTCCAGTGGAGCAGTCAGTATGGTTCAATTTAGGAAATTTCAAGATGGTTTCTCATATGGAACTTTTGGGGAATGATGTATTCAGATGACCATGTTCCTTTAGGGTATGAAACAACTCTCTTAGGGTTTGGTGAGACCTAATACATTGACATATAAATTTGGGGTTGATGTACCCAAATATTTATGTAACAGTTGCCCCCTAAAGCATGACTTCATAAATATTCATGTTGGGTGAAATACTTTATCATTAGGACCCGAAGTTTTGAACTGGAAGGTGACCTGCATAAGTTATAATACAATACATCATCATAATATAATTTCATGATCTATATAAGGGAGGCATTCCCATGTTCATCTTTATAAATTTCATTTCATGTACATAGATCAGATAGTCATATGTAGATGCAGATTGGTGATTCTTTAGATATAGAGTCACCGTCCATGGTTAGGATGACCATCTATGCAGAGCCTTTGTACATTTGATTTTTTAATATCCCTTAATATATCGCAGCCTAGATGGATGAAACTAGATCCAGGGTCTTCAAACTCTTTCAATCTTCACTCGATGTACAAGTAAATCCATGTGAAGAGATGTTCTGAAGTCAAACATGGAAAGGCATCGCCTGATTACCAACCAATGATGTTAGCTGTTAACAGATGCAAGAGGGATCATCGATAATGATAATGATTCTCTAGGTACTACAATACAATTCATGTGGTGTGAATATATGATCCGATGTCGAACACCAAGGCCATTGATATCAACTTGTCGCCAGAAGTGAGAAACTTGGCATTGATGTATGCAAGCTTCAAAGTACTGAAATGGTTGTTTCTAAGTCAGCTTCTTAGATAATGAGCTGACGTTGACAAGAAGCGACTCGTCATAGGAGGGCCTTGATGTATCCCACATCTACGACGCGAAATGAAGCAAATTATTTCGGGAGGTGAAAAATGAACTGGCGACACAAGGTTCAGGAGTGGCGGTCATGAAAAAATGAAGGTCAGAGGTATTGCAGTGGATGAGACATTAACTAGATGGTGATTGTTCAACTAAATGACTTCTCTTGAACATGTCGGCGACACTGAGATGAATTGGTATTAACCCCAAAAGATGGATGGTATGAAAGAGCAACGGTGAGATGACCGGTGAATGGAATAACCCAACCCAACTCAATAATGGTGATGAAGTGAAAGTTTCATTTTCAAGAGCGACTTGCTACCATAAATTCTTCACATTTTTTCCCTTTTTCCCCAGTCATTGCTGACTAGTACCTCTTTATTTTTTTCAAGGTTGAGGAGGATAACATATGCTTGTTCTATAATTTTCCCTTCAGGCAAACCTGTCACTATTTGATGTTTTAACGAGTCTAGTGACAATGAAACTCAGTCTCATCTAAATGGACAAGTTTGTTGCTATTGTTTTAATGAGTTTAACGAAAAGGATAACTCGGTCCTTTTCATGTTTAGAGAGTTTGAGAAGGGATGAAAATAAAAATCCAAAAGTTCTTTTTTCATAAAGTAATCCCTCAAGTCTGAAAAAGGATAAAATAATATAGGAGGGATGACATTTCCAATACTTTAACGAGCAGGAAAAGGCAACCGCTCGATAATCTTTTCATATTTAACGAGTCTGAAAAGGGTCTAAATAGGACTTTATTTTGAGGAACGAGTGTTGTCTAGGGTAGCAACTGGTTCTGATGATTTTGGAACTTCTCAAAACATGTTGATTTATGTGAAGAGGCTGGCTAATAAAACGACTCATTGCAACTATTGCATAAAAGGGTAAAACAACCAAGTGGAAGCAGATGATCAGCCAAAGGGATGGTGGCGATGGGATGTACAAAACCAAGGCTCAAAAGGCTAATAGAATGGCAATCACAAGGGTCTAAAAATTGAAAATGGGTTCATTTTTAGACAACATTGAACCATGGGGAATTATGCTTGGATTTGGTTTCATGTTTACACAAGCTTGAAACGAACAAACTATGCTTGGCTTCAAGTTCTTTCTTACACAGGCTTAAAACTGAAAAAATATGCTTGAATTAGTTTACATGCCCCAAAATGATGAAAGGGAGAGCCTCTTGTAACCAGATGGAGGTCACTTCGATGAAGCAGGATGGTTATCGAACACCTCTTTGGCTTTGTTCAGATAGACAAAGGGGAATGGTGTGATAGACCAATCACATAACCTATAGGAAAACTTATCTTTACCATTAGGTGCATGCCCCCCAAGCTTCATCACATTCACTGCACTACTCATGGCTATCAGGTGGATGGAATGAAGGTTCAAGTGAAAGAGTCGACTTGGAACTTGGGAGCGGGGATGATATTGTTGATTTAAATGGACCATTTAGGAACGATGGTTCACTAGGAGCTATATTTGGACCGGGAAATGAAAGCTAGTCAACGGTGACAATTTTGACTTCATGCGGGAAGCAAGTCACTTGAAAGAGTGTTGAAACAATAGCTCCCATATCATAAACATAGTCATGCCTAAGAAGTAAATTGATGGCCCTGGGACTACCATCACATTTACGTGAACGTTTTTACCTCCCAAAGTAATAGGTAACTTAGGAAGGATCCTTGATAGTCGACTGGTTCCTTTGTTAAAGCATAATATATTCTGCATAATAGGCCTAAGCAGCAACGAACCAAGCACTTTCCAAGCAGTTGAGGAAAGAATACTCATTGATGCACCTTCATCTATAATAGCGCAAGACACGATCATTTTACAAACTTGTACTATGATCTGGGAAGGCACATAAGAAGGAAGGCAGCATCATGCCAGTCAATTCCAATCAAAGGAAGTGACTAGACTACTTGGAGGGGTTACCAAAGAAACGGGAGAATTAACCCCTTGAGTTACAGGAACTAGAGGGTTTTCCTCCTATCTTGATGGAACAGGTAGATTGCCCCCAAGGTCATTAGAATCTGAAGTAACAAAAAGAACTTGAATGACATCATTTTCACTCTCTTCGGGAAAGGTACAATTAGCTAAAGGTGAAATCGGGTCAACTATTACCTCGATCTGTTGATTTTGGTCGGGTATGGACTCATAGGATTCACTTTCAGAGAGAGTGGTTTCGACCGACGATTGATTTTGGTTAGTTGGTTCTTCAACGAGTGAAGGATTTAGGGAAATTTTCTTGTAGCTAGATGGAAGTCGTTGCAGCGAAGCAGGATGGTTATCCAACACTCTTTTGGCTTCATCCAAAAAGGGACAAAGGTGAAGGGAATGATTACTGTCACATAACCTACAAGGAATCTTGAGCTTTCACTTTTTTCCATGAATTTTACTATCACTAGTTGGTGGTGTGTTACCAACATGATCTCCAGAGGTTGATGAAATGGGATGGTGTGAACGGGAAGACCATTCTTTCAAGATCTGAGGAAAGCAATGACAATTTCGATGAAAATTGTCTCCAACACAAATTATGCATGGATATTTGGGTTTAGGAGCAATGGTTGCATGGTTGCCCCCTTACTAAATTGGCTTCTTCTTCTTCTCCTACCCTTTCTTCTTCTTCTTAGTCACCTGGTTACTAGTATTAATACTTTTACCAAGCGAAGATGAAGAAGGGGGGGAAGAAAAAAACAAGGAAGAAGTCAAAGTGTCAACTTCAGGATTAAATGGAGGTTGATTTTGTCCAGTTGAAGGTGTACTCGATTATGGAGAAATCAGGATATTTTGAACCAAAGAGGTTGAAAAAAGCCATACTGGTAAGCGAATTTATTTATGGGAAAACTAGTATTCCTAAAGAATGCTACCCCTCTAGGTTTGGAAGCTACCCTAGAAACAACAGTTTAAATCAATTCAATGATTTCTTCTATGTGTAACAGATAAGAGAAAGATAATGGAACCAACTTGGAACTTCCACTTAATCCCTTGCTTGATCTCTCTCCCCTTTGACAGATCCTGCAACTCCTCCCCATACTTAACATGCTTCGAGAGTACCTGCATAAGTACAACAACAAAGAACTGTCAAAGCATCGTGGTCTATTACAACATAAACATTACAGAATCAGATATATAATGAACAAATGATAGCATTCACCAATGATAACATTCACAATTGCAGAACCATAAGGAAGAAAGCTCGAAGAACTTCATTAATAGAAAGGAGAATTACAACCTGGTTGTCTGGTCCAGCATCATCCTCCTAGCTTCAATCCTTCTTCACCTCATGAAATAGCAAGATCACTCCAGCAATACAATGCTCTTTCCTCATTTACAAACTATCAGCACTTCCTTGCAATTCACAATATTTCAGCCTCTAGATCTCTTGAACTGGAGATCCATTTATAGATGTGTGCAAGGGTGTGAGTCATCCATGGGGTTTGATTAGTGTCATTCCACTTGTTACAATGCGTTTCACAAGAGAAGGGGTTTGAGATTTCTTAGATCCCTTATTCATCATGGGTGAATTCAGAGAGGCAAGTGGCATAGGAGAAAGTTCTGGAAGATTCCATAAGCAATCAACTGAAAAATGTCCCAGACATTTGTCCATCCTCGCCCATCACACCCTATAGGAGGCATAAATAGTATGCATCGCATATTGGCAGTGTACCACTCAGTATGCATTGCAGTTTGCCAGTGGAGCTGTCAGTATGGTTCAATTTAGGCAATTTCTGGATGGTTTTTCATATGGAACTTTTGGGGAATGATGTATTTAGATGACTATGTTCCTTTAGGGTATGAAATAACTCTTTTAGGGGTTGATGAGCCCTAATACATCAACATATAAGTTTGGGGTTGATGTGCCCAAATATGTTTGTAACAATGCTTTGTCCTCAAAGCATACATAACGGCAGATGTTGTTGACAAAATGATTCATTTTCCCAAAAAGCATCTTCTTCGGGTAAGTCTTTCGATTTGATCAGATATTCCTTGATTGTACGATGTCAAAGCTTTCTTTCTCTAGTAGATAAAATACCTTCTAGTTCTAGAATGACCCTTCCTTCATCATCTTCAGATGGAAGCGTTGTTTGTGTTGATTGATTGTTGCCTAGTGCCCTTTTAAGGCAGGATACATGGAATACGTTGTGAACACAACATGTCTCTAGAAGGCTTAAACCATACGCAACTTGGCTAATATTTTTGTTTTTCCCTTTCTATTTTAAGGATAATTATTTGTATGGTTGGAGCTTGACAAACACCCAATCTCTGACTTCAAACTCTCTTTTGGTTCTGTTATGATCTACTTGTTGCTTCATTCGATTCCTTGCATTATTCAAGTTTTCTTTTAATATTTGGATGATTTTTTAAGTTTCTTCTATCAGATGTAAATCAAGTGTATGCTAGATATCTTCCACCGTGCAATGTTGTTTTTGAGAATGTGATTGTGTTTGTGCTAGAAGAAACTCTAGAATGTGTAAGATTTCTTTTACTTTGCAATTTTTTTTGTGGGTAATATGCTTTTATTTACGTTATAAGGAAATTTAGCGTGTGGTGGATTTCATTCACCTTATACTATTGTTACTGGCAATGTGCTTGTGTTTGTGCTAGAAGGAAATATAGCATGTGCTAGATTTATTTGACCATGTAACGTTGCTTCTAGAAATATGGTTATGTTTGTAGTAAAATTAATGATATTGATTGTTAGCTTTCATTTGAGGTGCAATGTTGTTGTTTGAAATGGGATTATACTTGTGATAGAGGGAAAGCTATAACATTATATTTCCTTCATAACACAATGTTGTTATTAGAAATATGTTTGTCGTTATGCTAGAAGAAAGGTTAGAATGTGTTAAATTTCCTCCATCTTATAGTTGAAAATGTGTTTGTGTCTATGATAGAAGTAAATCTTACATGCGTTAATTTTTTTTGTTGTGATGCAAAATTATTGTTGGAAATGTGCTTGAATTTGTGTTAGAAGGAATTATACAATGCACTAGATCTTTTTTCTTGTTCGAAAAGGAAAACTATAAATATTTCACCCTCACCAAGGTTAGTGCTCTAATATCGTTCTTGGTAGTGCATTTGTGATTATGCAAGAAGGATACCTAGTGATTATTGTGATGTAGGAAATGTTCCCTCTGTAGACAGAGGAAACCCCTCTAGCCCTAGAGTGGGTCTAGTCACAGAACAACAAAACAACAAATAATTTCCTTAAATAGACATTGTTGAAAGAGCCTACCTCAAATCAGTCTTCGATGGTGCTTTTGTTGCACCGCTTCAGCTATTGTTTCCTTCTCCTTGTTGAGTGATTCACCTAAAACAACACAAGAGAACAACATATCATGTGACAGAGTACAACAATGATCTATTTACTTACAAATTCAGGTAACCATAAGCTATTAAGTATATTTTACACAAGACATAGGAAATCACCATTAATTGTAATAAAATGAAGAAAAGCAAGCTTACAACCAAGCCTTAATGTCGCAAGCTTTCTCGGAGGGTCCAACCGGTATGTTTCTTCAAGCATTCACTCTCATGAGGGTCTCCCAAATAGATGATATCTCTTTCACTCACCAGCACTAAAACAAGGCTAAGGAACTCCACAACCAATTGCTACACTATCAGCAATTCACACTGCAAACTATCAAACTCACACCGAAGCTAGCTAATTTTCTTAAGCACAAAAACTAAGAACTAGCTGATCATAGCAATGGGGAGTGCTTTTATAAGAGGAAGAGCCTCCACACAATGAGGGAGATGGATCTTATCTTCAAGGGAAACTTCACAAAAGTTGGAACCACCATCCTAGAGGAGGAAAGGTGAACTCCCTTGACCCAACAACCAGTTCTAGAATCAGCCAGAAGGCCAACTGTTTGAACTAATTCGTCATATTTGGATCGTCATAAGAAATACACTGGGGCTCAGCGACAATTTCGCAAGGAAGTAGTGTGTTCAGAGCCACCGTCACAACAAGGTTCTTGATGACTTGCATCGAGCCCTAAAATTCGACCGTCGCAGGAAATAGATGTATCCCTGTGGTGACATCATGGTGGTATCATTCATCATAGAGAATTGTTGTAGGCAAAATGGGGTTTACTTGCAATGATGTAGAAACATGGGTAAAAGGGTCAATCTTCAGGTTTAGAGAGCACTTGTTTAATATTCTTGAATGATTAGGAATATGTGAACATATTTATTTGATGTATGACATAGTTGTGATGTCACTCAAGAACTGACTTTATCCGAGATTAGGGGATATGGTCAGTGACAAATTACTATGTAACACTATTAGACCCTTCTGGAAAACTTTATATAAAACATAGTTTGACTTATCTTTTAAATCATCCAAGCTCACAACAAGAAGCATTTTCCTAAACCAGAAAAGGAGAAAGGAAGTGGGATTAAAGGGGAGAGAATATTTCTCCTTTGGAGGATAAATTTTGTGAACATGCCAAATTATTATGTACTACTACATGCCCGAAAATTTAGGGGACAAAATTTCACGAAGATGACAGGTTTGACCTATGTTGACTTTGAATTTCGAGGCGACTTGGAGGAGGGTTGGACTTGGTGTTTTTGGTGGGATTTTTGTCTTTCTCTTGGTAAGGGATATCTCATTCTGATATGATTTTGTAAGAGAAGGATTGTTTTGTTTTTTCTCATTATGGGGTTTTCCCCTAGTTTGGAGTCTAATTTATCGCATCTCGTGTCTCTTTGTGATATTTATGTTTTGAACATTTGTATAATTTCTTAATGAAGAGTATGTATAATAAGTAATAAGAAAGTATATAACATTCACAAGTAATTATCAAGTTAAGAGAAATCAAGTCTAATATACTGTACACTTGGTTTCTCAATAGGAACATGGAAGCCTTTAACCTATTCCCTGGAAGAACATAGATAAGTGTATGAAAGGCTTAAATTTTGACTAATATAAAATTACATGTTGAGAAAATTTAGGAAAAGATAGAATAAATGCTTATTGTGAAGGAGATGGATACTGGAAAATCATAGAATGTTAAATGAAAGTTTTATTGTTGTTGACCAAATGTCATGAATATGTGTGTAAAAGGGTATGAAGATTATTTTTTGGTTATCTATTCTTTCTACAGGTATAGAAAGATATTCCAAGTGCAAGGGAAAACCCCTTCTAGTCAATGGAAGTAGTAATAAGTTACCTAAAAATTCCTCTTGGAATTCTTTGAGTGGAAATAACATACAAAGTTAAATACCAGGTAAAATTATTGATTAGGAAGTTTCTTAAACAAGGATAGTATCAGGTCATAAGTCTATGTATTTACACACACACATAAAACCCAATAAAAGGCTTTCCAACATCAAAATATGTTCTTTAGAAAAAGTAAAATAGAACAAATTGCAAATATATGTCTATATTTAATATTAAGGCATGAGGTCGTGATTAAGTTCAAGTTAGTTTTGCACGACTATAGAAAAAAGCAGTTTTGTTATAAGCCCAAATACAAATAGTCCTAAACAAATAAGAGTTATGGCTCATAATACTGGAAGAGGTCCTCCCTTATAGGGGTCGACTAGGTTTCCGAATTAGTATATATTTCATTAAAATAAATTTAATAATTGCATGCCTAGGAATCAGTGAATTCATACATCTATGAACTTTTGGAAATAAAAAATATTCTTGTATACATTAAGAGCAGAGACAATAACTATATATGTAATAAGAGTAAAATTCTTGTTGGATATTTATAGTAAACATGTTATTAAATAAAAGGAAGAGACAAGTACTGAGAAAAGACAGTTAAGTAAATTGAGTTATTGTCTTTCTGGAAAACTTTAGTATAAATTGGTAACATGTATAGAGAGAAAGAGAGAGAGAGAGAGAGAATATAACATTTTACAACTATTCAATATAGGATTTTTTCCAAAATTATTCCTACAGGCCTAAGCCCCATTTCTTATAACTAGAATAAACAGTTTTTCGATGTAGCCATATTATGATAACATTCAAAATTGTAATTATAGAGTAAATTATAAATATTATTTTGGAAAACAAATGATACAACTATAACGGTCTTCCTTGGACAAGAAGGTAAGTAAATGACACTGCAATATTAACAACCCTCATAGGTAGGGAGAACCTTTATATGTTGAGAAATAAAGAACGAGAGGGGTGAAACAAATACTGTATCAAAAATGGGTCATGCCTTTGAGAATGTTTACAACTTTACTGAACATTGAGGAAGTAGCCTATAGACAAAATATGCCCTAGCTACAAGTTAAAACACTAATATATGATATAGATGAAAAATAGTAAGCCAGCGGGTCATGACGTGATCAAATACCTCACAAAATTAAAATTTTAAATAAGAACTTGTAGTCATCGTAGGAAAAAACAAAACGAAGGAAAATATTTCTAGAATCCTTCCAATAATTTTCATTTATAAAAGACTACTTGTTTCTACTGAAGTGCACACGTGATTAAATTAGCAGGGTCAAACATTGTTCTAGTTTTCAAAAATAATTCATTAAAAGGAAAGAGAATTTAAGAACCTAGGGTTCAAGTTATATACTTGTGTATGCAGAGAATACTCACCATGTTATTGCCAAGAGAAAGAGTAAATTATATTCATTAACAAGCCATACAAGGAATTAAATAAAAACCCTTTAGAAATAATAACATCAGAGTTAGGGTTTGATAATCTTACTATGAAAAAACTTGCCATAATAACCTCATGGAATGGATAGAGTCGAATCGAAAACCCTGTGATTTTTTGTTGTCATGTCTAGAGGAACCTTAACATAGAAATATGACACCTATGAACACAATGAAGTAGTTGTTAAAGAATAATTGATTAGGTGGGTCACTAATGGCCCAAAAATCAAAGTCCTTGGATCGTAGTGAAACTAGGGCCAAATTGAAGATTTTGTCCCAAGCTTTCCATCAACATAGATGAAAG
Organism: Pinus tabuliformis; assembly: GCA_031772625.1. NCBI lineage: Eukaryota > Viridiplantae > Streptophyta > Pinopsida > Pinales > Pinaceae > Pinus > Pinus tabuliformis. The sequence goes on from CM062816.1 coordinate 400,336,077, forward strand.
CCTCAATTGGACTTTTTTTGGAAAATTTGTGCCTAGTAAAAAAAAAATTCAAACCTAGAGCAACGCTAAAGTTGGTTGTCCAACTAAATTCGAAATACTTTAGCTAAAATTAAGTAGACATCTAATTCAAAGTAGAATACTACTATAATTATAAAAAAAACTAAATACAGTGGCACTCCACTAATTTTAGAGGGAGATATGTGGCCGAATAATGTGGGGCCACATAGCCTAATCGAATGGTGCCACGTGGTACCCGGTTCGTGGAAAATTTGTCCCTTTGTTGACCAAAATTTGGCAGAAAGTTTGCTATAATTGGCAATGGTTTTGGGTAAATGAAACGGTCAATTGAACCAACAGTTTAAATAATATGCTAATGGTTATGACAACCCAACAACTTGGTCTAATCTCACCAATGGTTATACATAGCCAATGATCAAAATGGAATTTGGGCTTAGCACTTAATGATTGCGGATGTGGGATACAATTCCCACTAACATATAAAATATATAAACAAAATCTGTGAATTACCAAAAATAAAATTAAAAAACATGTCCCTATTGTATCGACGGAATGCTCATATTTTATCAAATGACTTTGTTAAATGCTTACATCCAAACAAGTTTTAAAATTGGCAACCAACAATTAACAGAGTCAGTGGTTCACGCAGCAACAATTAGTTTATCAGTGGTTCAAAGAAATATTTTATTTGTTAATACAAAATTTCCCACTCAGGGTCTAAGCCTGCAACCATCTAGCCTAACAAACTACATAATAACAGACTACCATCCAATCCACAAATGATGGCGGGCTTTGTTATTAATCCCCACCAAATGTACTTAAACCAAAATTTCTTTCATTCGGTCAAGCAAAGCCGAGAGCGAAACATTTCCTCAGGGGCGTCGAACCCTGACTAACAAAACCCTGACAGACAGATCCTTGAAGTGGAACCTTGACGGTGCAATTCCAGACAGGGAATATTTGAGTGGAATATTCCCACAATATTCTTATGAAAAATCTGAGGAATCTTAAAGATTCCATTAGGGGTCATAATTTATAGTGTCAAAATGGGGTTGATATTATACTCCTTTTAACTATAAAATTTCGAGGATCATAATAGTGTAGTCTATTTTTGCATCTAAGAAATGGATTTTAGGGGTCATGGCCAAAGCATGCCTTCTACATTAATTTATAGTGACAATGCTTTAGACAACAATGCACCTTTCATAAGTAAGTCATGTTTACAGTCAAGACTTTTAGGAAGACAAGATGGACCAACTGGTGTTGTGATTATTTTGTTTTGAGTAGTTGAATTTCAGGCCACTCCTGGGATTGGAGGTATAATGATGTCTTTTTCCATGTACTCCTTTTCATTTGGTTGAGATGAATGAAGCAATCTCCCAACTATTGAAGTAGGGCCTAGATACATAGTCCACATTGGATGAAATCCATTGTCAAACATTGTGTGCATTGTCTTTATGGTCTCCTTTCTTTTGCTTCTTCCTTTAGTATGTTCATACATAGTTTTTAAATTCTCTTTCATGTAATTTTTATAACATCACATGAATAAAATATATTGCATAATGCTGGCATCAAAGGCATACTTGATCAAGTTTTCTATTAGAGAAATCTTCTTACTTCTGTGAATAATAACCAGAGATTGGACATGCAACACAAAGAAGAAAATGTAGAATGAAAAATATTTTTGTCAAGATTTATACAGGATGGCAAACATGGTAGATAATTTTTTGTGGATTATGAGAAGAGAATAGAAGAGAAGTAAAAGAAGAAGAAATCCAAAGCATGGGATGAGGCTTCAGTGAACCAAGGATTTGGAGGAGACCCTCTTGAACCTCCATCTCCATATTAAAGTAAATGTTCTTCTTCTTCATGTTTTTCTCATCATTCAAATCAACATCACTAAAGAATTCAATCAAATAATGTTGAATTGAGAAAACTATTACAAGCCATAGAAGAGGCATTGGCAAAGTTGGAGTGTAATGAAAGCGTAGTGATGCCAGCCTCACCCACTCGGGAATCAGAAACTTATGTAAACAATGTTAGGGATACTTCAATATTTTGTTCTCATTATGATGATGATATTGGTGAATTTGAAAGAAACTACATAGCTATAATAGCAAGGGATTATGAATCAATGCAGGTTGAGGGTACAACACACCATTCCTGTGATCATGATTGTAGGTAATCTCCAAAGTGGGGTGATAATTTTAGAGGATGAGCTAAGTCAATATCTCCTCGCTATACTTGCACCAGAGAGATTCATTCAGGGAAGGTTATATCAATGAGGAAGGAGATACAACATAAGGATCCCTCTCCACAACAGAGGAGAATGAAGGTCAACAACGTTTGGAGGTGGAAGAGCCATTGCAACCATTGCAACAATGGTGGGCATAATAGAGCCACATGTTGGAAGCTCCAGATAGAGCTAAAAATAAGGAAGGACCAGAATCATGTCAAATCATCAGTGAAGGAACCCCCTGATGAAACAGTTCAACAAGGAAGACAACTATAGGAAGAAATCTCACGTAAGATATTGGTAGTCTTTTTAAATAGTTGAGCATGGAAACCATTGTAAATCACATGTTGAAAAAATGTTTGTAAAAATTATGAAGTGTATAAATAACTTATTAATGCAACATAGCGATATTTTGACCTTCAGTTAGATAGCATGGGGTATGGTTTTTTTTGTAAGATTGACCATGAGTTTGTTATAAACTCTTGGAAAGTAGGTCTATTTTGGAATCTTGCAAGGTTGACATGTATTGGCAGTTACTGAATTGTATATGGATGCAGGTGGTGGATTCATCATTCCTAGTTCTAAACTAGAAGGGGAAGGAGAGGAAAGGTGGGCTTCCAAGGAAATTTGTTATGCAGATCATGGTTGCAGTATTGTTTATACATTTGGAGGAAAAAAAACCCTTAAGTGGGGAGGAATGATCCAAAAATCAAAGTTCTTGGATTTCAGCGAAACTAGAACTTGATCGAAGAGTTAATAAAAAGCTTTCCAATGGTGTAGAAGGTGCCCCAATCCAACTTCGTATGCACCAGTTTTGCCCAGTCAATGCTTTGGTTAAAATTGGACCAAGGGATAAATTTAGCATATAACTAGGAAAATTTGGAGCAAAGCCAATGCTGGAAGTCCAGCTAAATTTGGAAGGCTTCTGTTAAACTTAGTGAGACCTCTAGTTAAAAGCAGTGGATCCTACAATTGACAGGACCACTAAACATAGCGGTATCCCACTAAGTTTAGGGGTACATATGTAACCCAATAATGTGGGGCTACATGGCCCAGTCGGATAGTGCCATGTGGCACATTTGACAATAGTTTTAGGTGAACGAAATTCTCAATTGAATCAATCGTTTAAATAATATGCTAATGGTTATGACATCCTAGTTTCTTCAATTAGTATCACCCATGGTTGTATATAGCCAACAGTTTCAATGACATTCAATTCTAACACTTAGCATTTAGTAGTCTGGAATACAATTCACACGAGCATATAAAACTTATAAAAGTAACTAGGAGACTGCAAAAACTATTAAAACAATCACTAACTGTATCAGCGGAATAATTATGTGCTACCAAATGGTTTTAGTAAACCTTTATGGTCACACAAGTTTTGAAATTAACAACCAATGGTTAACACCGTTGATGGTTATGGGCAGTAATGGTTAGTTGATCGAAAGCTCAAATAAAAATTTTGTTTGTTAATAAAAAACGGCCCACTCGGGGTTTAAGCACATGGTCAACAAGGCCTAAAAAACGACCTAATAACAGACTACCAGCCAATGCACCAAGAGTGGCGGGCTTTATTTTTAATACCCACTAAATATACCTAAACCCAAAGTTCTCCCATTTAGTTGAGTAGAGTCGAGAGCAGAACATCGTCACAGGGGCAAGGAACACGAACCAATAGATCCTTGAAGTGGAACCTTAACGATTTGGTTTCAGAGGAGGAATATTCTCATAATATTCTTAAGAAATTTTTTTGGAGGAAGATAAAACTCTCTTATGTGGCAGATTTGGTTTCAGAGGAGGAATATTCTCATAATATTCTTAAGAAATTTTTTTGGAGGAAGATAAACCTCTCTTATGTGGCAGCTATTGTGAATGGTAAAAGTTGTAGGCTTAATTTTATATCATACATATCATATATGGATCAAATATGGAATTGTATGCAAAATTTAATAGTCTCAGGCCATTTTAATAATGTAAGTGGTGAATATGAGGATTAAGGCTACGTTATTGATATGAAGTTTACATATATATATATATATTTAGTATTACAGCCCTTTAATTTATAGTATACTAATTAAATCATCAATATTAAAAATGTGTATTACACTTAAAAAATATATGAAATTTTATGTAAGTTGAAAAATCAACTATTAAAATAATAAATTGTTAATTAAAATCAATTGCATATTTAGAAGTTTCTCCAATAAATCTATCAATGACGAGTAAATGAAACATAAATGTGTGAAATGTATGATTTAAGTTTTAAGCAATAGAGTTATGAGTTTCTAAAATTAAGCACATTTCTTATTTTATAAATAGAAAAGCAAAAACACTTTAAAAGACCAATTTAGTATGTATTTTGATGATAATTTTGAAATTAAATTATTATTATATTATATAAAAAAGTTATGGAGAATTAAAGGCTAAATCAATGGAGAATTAAAGAGTATCAATGGAGAATTAAAGGCTAAATCAAATCAGAATTAATGCACATCAGGACTAACTAAGATGTCCTGATGTTAGTCCTGACATAAATACTAAATAATTATTATAATATATAAATACTTTATACTCAAATAAAGAGTATAATATATTGATACTCTTTATATATTATATAAAGAGTATCAATGGAGAATTAAAGGCTAAATCAAATCAGAATTAATGCACATCAGGACTAACTAAGATGTCCTGATGTTAGTCCTGACATAAATACTAAATAATTATTATAATATATAAATACTTTATACTCAAATAATTGAGATTTGCTTTAATTCTTATAAAATTAAAATTAAATTATTTCTATTATATGATATTATATTGTATAATTTAAGGAAGCAGAGTTGCCTTTCAATATAAAGTATATATCTAAGAATTCACGCTTCTTTCAATTCCAACCCCATGGTCAAGCAATAGAACTGATTTTCAAAGTAAAATCCTATTCTCTCTGCAGGGATGGTGAGGGAGGATTCTCTCTAGAGGCGATGCCGAGTGGTGCAGCTGGCTGAAAGCAACCAACGAGGTCGCCATTACGAGGTCGCTAAATCAAATCAGAATTAATGCACATCAGGACTAACTAAGATGTCCTGATGTTAGTCCTGACATAAATACTAAATAATTATTATAATATATAAATACTTTATACTCAAATAATTGAGATTTGCTTTAATTCTTATAAAATTAAAATTAAATTATTTCTATTATATGATATTATATTGTATAATTTAAGGAAGCAGAGTTGCCTTTCAATATAAAGTATATATCTAAGAATTCACGCTTCTTTCAATTCCAACCCCATGGTCAAGCAATAGAACTGATTTTCAAAGTAAAATCCTATTCTCTCTGCAGGGATGGTGAGGGAGGATTCTCTCTAGAGGCGATGCCGAGTGGTGCAGCTGGCTGAAAGCAACCAACGAGGTCGCCATTACCAGATCTTCCACTTGTAACTTGGCCATATGTGTTATAGACATTTTTGTGCCTTACAACATTGAGCATAAAATGTCCATAATCTAAGGGATCTAAAGTCTCTAAACATGTTGTTCCTACCCCTAGAGGAACAAGGCTAACAAACCACAGCAATTCACAGAAGTTCTCCACCAGAAAATGCTCAAAAACAAGTCAATTCAGGATCATTTCAGTGGCTAGACTAGCTGTTTGCGCTGAATGTCAAAGCCAACACTGGCTACCTGCGCTGAATGTCAAAGGCAACACTGGCTACCTACGCTGAGCGAGAGTGGACATGTGGCAAGTTCATTTCTCAAGGTGTCAAAACCCAAGAAGCTTCCAAAATGACACTTGCCTCAGGGAATTCGACTGGTGATGAGTAAGAGGTTCCAAATCTCCAAGTGGAATCAAGAACTGACAGAGGGAGAGGACACTAGTCAGATCTCAAGCTGACTCATCCTCTCTCCAAACATCTATATATGGATCTCTCCTCCATGAGATCTGGGGGCTGGAATGTTGTTATTGCAAAGAATTGCTATTGGTTTGAGATGGGAATCATTGGGTGCTTAATGCTTTGAAGGGGGTGAAGATAGGAATTCCATTTGCTGGGAAGGAGATGCTGGATTGGAGCCCTCTGGGTTGTATCTCTTCCTGAACCTTGTTATTCATCAATAAAGCTATTTTGGTTTCTCCTATATACTGATGTATTTTTGATGTATGATTGCATTAGTATGTTTAGTTTATTTCTAATCCTGAACTAGTTATGAATATGAATCCATGTCTTGTGTAGTGTTCTCTTCTTGTGATCTTGCAGAAACCTCTTGAAGCTGGGCGAGCGACAAGGCAAGTAGCTGGGAACTCTCCAAGAGAAGAGAAGTCGGATCGAGGGACAAACGGAAGACACCGGTTAGTCCATCCATCTCTCTCTTCATTCTTAATTCATAAAGGAAGAATACTAGAATAGCTGTCTCTGATTGTTGCTAAGGCACTGTCACACCTTAAGTGGATAGGATCGTCCTGCATAGGCATTTTTCCCCACAACAAATTGGCGAATCCACTGGGGAGATCCATTTAGTCATTTTATTTGTGTTTCTGTCATTGTTTGTTTCATAGACTCGACAGCAACAATTGAACTGCATCTGCTATTCTCAGATGCAAAGTAGACAGTTGTTGCTTTGATCCAATCACTGGACTTGTCTATGATCTGAACAATGGACTCACAAATGATTTGATGATCCTTTGTGATAGATCTTAGTACTCCCTCAAAGCATCCCTTTGATTGTACCTTGCTTGTTGCTTTTATTTGGCCTGAAACAATAGATTAAATAGCAATATGTGACCCAGAACCAGTGAGAAATGAGAGTTTCTCCTTCAGCGCAGATCCAGTGAAGGGATTTTGCATTTCAACGCAGGTCTCATGAAGGCTACCTGCGCTGAATGTCAAAACCCCTGTGTTGAGGTTGCGTTGAACCAGTTTGGCCTTGTGCAGCTGGGGTTCTATGCTCTGTTTTGCCTTGTTTTGATCTCTGATTTTTGCAGCCTGTAACCAGCATAGGTACCAGTCTGATAACTCCTTTTCTCTGCTTAAATTCCACCTCCTTTTGTACCAAAAGACTGTGAGTGTTTTTATGTGTTTGTGGTGTCATTCACATTTTTCCTTTGCATGAGTGAAATAGTCATCCTGTAGCCCTTGATTCAGATCTGTTGATTGTGATCTTAGGAGAGAGTTCATTGGCTGTTTACAGTTGATTATGCATTTGCTTTTTTTTATTGGTTTGAGTTTGTCTCTTTTAAGTGTCGAAACAAGTGTTAATTTCCAAAATCGTTAAGTGTTGTAATCTCTTCTACCCTCTCTGATTTCGAAAAAGTAAACTTGTTTGTATTTCTCATTTAAAAGAAAATTCAAAGTTGTACAAAAAGCTTTCTTTGTAGGCATCAATACTAAGAAAGCGGAAAACAAACACCTGTATTGTGCATTTGCATGTTTGATTTAGGAAAAGTGCATTAGAGTGTGCTGATTGCTCTTTGAGAAAAGATGGTGTCTTTATTTTCCCTTAGTAGCTAGGATTTTCAAAGTTGAAAAGATATAAAGCTTGCTTATCATCTTTAGACTGCATTTAGGAATTGTATCATACATCTCGTGGTGAACCTCGAAAGGCAAACTTCTAAAAAGATAAACCTAAAATAAATTGAATGAACTTAACAACGCTTTGCAACATAACGCACAACATAGAGGTCTAGGCTAGAGACGTGTTCCGGCATCGTAAAGCCTGGTGACTGTCGATCTCGTGGATGGTGGGTGATTCCTCCTGAGGGACAATAGCGCTAGTACGGATTGTGCTCCCACGTACCGTCGCGTATATATTGGGAGACCCCTATAGGCATAAAACCTTTATCCTTAGGGAGCCATGTCGGCCACCCTACTGATCACAATGCACTGAACACAACATTCAGGAAGATCAACTGCCCGTACCCTAGAAAGTATTCTGCGGTTTTGCGAAAAGTTTGGCACACCCTCTGCCTAGAACTCCATAGCAGTTTCTTTTGGCCTTTTTCAGACTCTATAACAGAAAAATTCCATCCGAGCATTTGTCACTTCGGGCTCGTTAAAACATCGAAGGAGACTAGAGTCATCTTTAGCTTTTTCTCGACTCTTTAAAATTGAAAAAGCAAGTTGTGTCTAAAGCGTCGTTAAAATTTATTTTAAACCGAACAATCACCCCTATTCCTGCGTTGATCTTTAGGTTGAAAAAATGGAGCACACCAACCAAGGAATTCCCCTTGGTGAAAATCCTAGTCCCTTCTCCTCTTGGGGAGATGTTGGTGCGCCTCATATGGCCACATTGTCGCTTCCAGCACTGACAATTGGCTTGCTAGTCTGGCTCTTTTCAACCAATGTCGTTCAGAACACCACCATTCCTGAACAGTCGAGTCAACAGTTAGACCAGACCAGAGTTGCCAACCAGCCTTCTACTTCATCTAACTCTTCCTCTCCTCCTTCCTCTTCGCTTGACGGAACTGGTAAAACAAAAAACCAAGTTCCTAAGGAGAAGAAGGAAAAGAAGAAGAAAGAGAAGAAGAAGAAGGAGGCAAAAGCGACTGGGGGCAAACAAGTGTTGTCTGACAGGAATCCACACACAACACTGACTAGGCCTAAATTGCCATGTGTCATATGCAAGGGAGACCACTTCCACAGAGATTGTCCCTGTATCCCTCGGATACTAAGGGACTGGTCTCCCCGTTTGCATAATTCGGTAGCGTCAACCTCTGATAACCATGTTGACTGCTCACTGTCGACTACTAAAAGTGAAGTCCCAGGACAGAGAAGGAAAGCTAGATTTCCCTGCAAACTGTGTGAAGGCGACCATGCCATCCACCGTTGTCCCTTCTTAGACGAGGCTAAAAGAGTTCTGGAAGATCGCCCGATTTTACGAGCGCAACTTCCTCCTGGATATCAAAAACTCCTGCCAAGTCCTTCACTAGTTGAGAACCCGGCTGGCCCGCCCAGGTGGTCAGCCGAAGCACCTATCATTGAAGATGAACCGTCTGGATCCATGCCTGACGAAATTCAAAAGGTTGAGACGGCAGTTGACCCGGTTTTGCCTTCAGAGGCTCTATCTTCGAATGATACCATCACAGAGGAGAATAAAGACGACACCGTCCAAATTCTCTTCATCAACACAGACTCCGACGAACAAGGGGGCAATTTGCCCATTCCTTTATCACAGGAAGGAACTTCGTCAGAGTCATATCCGGCCGTCTATTCGGTCCCACCACCAAGCAACCTAGTTGTCTCGTTCGACTGGAACCAACTAGGCAGACCCTGGTTGCCAGCAAGCATACCATTCAGAATTATCGTTCAAATATACATAATGGTAATGGCTGGAACTATCATTGATGAGGGGGCATTTGTGAGTATCCTTTCCTTTATTGCTTGGAAAGCGCTTGGTTTGCCAGCGCTTTTTCCTGAAATGAGAAATCTATCAGGCTTTGATAAAGGAACCAGTCGACCTTTAGGGATCCTCCCCAATGTGCCCATAACATTGAAAGGGAAGACTGTTCAAATGAACGTGATGGTCGTTCAAGGACCCTTGGATTATAACCTACTCCTTGGACGAGACTATATATATTGCATGGGAGCCATCGTCTCCTCAGTCTTTAGAGTAATGTGTTTTCCGCATGAAGGAAGAATGGTCAAGCTCGTGGACCAACATTCATTTCCCGGATCACGCATCGCAAATAGTCATATACCATCCCTAAATGGTCTATTCACGCAAGAAGTGTCTCAACCCACGGTCCGTCCTCTTGATGAGCACGAGTAATCCGGGAGGATATGACTGGGACCCAGGGGGCATGCGTCCTGGTCTGCTTCGGCAGGAAAACTTTGGGTATAAGATAGGTTTCCGCAGGAGAATATGACCAGTCTGTACCCCGTCCGTCTAGGAAGAGGGGTTATTCTAGAATAAGATTCTTTTGTCAAAGTTATGTGAGTTGGCAGGCTTCGTCGCTCACCTTTGTCTATTTCGGTAGACATTGCCGAAGAAGTGTTTTGTTTGAAAGATTAATAGAACAATCTTTGGGTAACCTGAAAGAGGTAGGCCTCTCTCGGTGAAACGAATGTTTTGACGGAAATGAAGTAGAGGTAACCTTGAAATCGTACTTTATTCCTGGGGGCATGCAAACCTTTTTGAGTGCAAGCAAGGGGCGGCTATTTATTTTTAAAATTTTTAGGACCTCTAACCCTTTAAACTCGTAGGATTAGTCGTTTCCGAACTTGCATAACGAAAGGATGTGGGGCATAGCTTTGGTAAGGCGCAAGCTCCATAAAAAATGGAATCTTACATGAGACATTCTTATCATATGACTGGATATTCAAGCAGTTTTAGCACACAATTCATGCTCGTTAAAAAATAAATGCAAGATCCGAGCAGTTTTAACGCGGACTTCATGCTCGTTAAAAAATAAACATAAGCAATGAGCAAGTGTTTCCACCAGCGTTTAAGCTCATTTTAAAATAAAAAATGAACCTACTCGGTAAATAACCACTGTGAATGTAACCTTATCAGCCATTAAAGCCTTGGTCGTGTTTGCACCATCACCTCCACTTTTCCATTGGCCGATCGTTCACCTCCATATGTTTGTTTACCCATTTTGAGGAACAGCTACGAAGAATGATTTCACCTAGCCATCCTTGTGAAACTGTCGTGATTGGAAAATTCCAACCTGTACCTGGAATCAGTTGCTAACCCTGTTTATCACTCGTTCCTCAAAAGACGAGTCTTCTTTAAGCTCTTTTCAACTGACTCGTAAAATATGAAAAGATTGTCGAGTCCTTGTCCTTCCATCTCGTTAAAGGGACAGGAAGAGCTATCCCTTCTCTAGATTTTAATCTTTTTGGACCTGAGGGATTATTGCACAAAAATATCGAGCGCTTGTTTTATTCGGCTCGTTAAAACTATCGAAAACTCATCCCTTCTGTATTGTTTTATACTTTTTCGGACTTAAGGGATTAGATGACGAAAAAGGACTTTTGGAGTTAACTTTATGTACCTTTTCAGACTCTCTAAAAATGAAAAGGACCGAGTTATCCTTGTCGTTAGACTCGTTAAAATCATTAAATAGCGACAAGCTTGTCTTTAGACGAGAATGAGTCTCACTATCGCTAGGCTTGTTAAAACATAGCGATGGGCTTGCCCGAAGGGCAGGTTATAGAACAAGCATATGTTATCCTCCTCAAGCTTGACAAAAATAAAGAGGTACTGGTCAGCAATGACTGGGGAAAAATCGGGAGAAACTCAAGAAAACTTTGATGGTAGCAGGTCGCTCTTGAACATGACACTTTTCTTCTGTACCACAATCGGGTTGGGTTGTTTCATTCACCGGTCACATCCATGGTCTCGCCATACCATCCATATTTGGGGTAATGCTACCAATCCATCGCATCAGTGTCGCCATATGTTCAAGAGAAGTCGTTCAGAAAAGTCAACCGTGTCCCATCCACTGCCATACATTATCCTTCATCCTTTCATGACCGCCACCCTGAATCATATGTCACAGATCGTTTTCACCTCCATTAAAATCATTAGCTCCGTTCTGTGTCACTGATGTGGGATTCATTAAGGCCCTCCTTTGACGGATCGCTTCTTGTCGACATCAGCTCATTATCCAAGAAGTTGATCTAGGAACAACCCCTTCAGTACTTTGAAGCTTGCATGCCTCAATGGCAAGTTTCTCACTTCCGGCGACAGGTATACATCAATGACCTTCGACCGAAAGATTTTGCGTGGTGTTCGACGCCAAGTCCTTTATTCACACCACGTAAATTGTACTGCAGTACCTTGAGGGTCATTATCATTATCGGTGATTCCTCTCGCGCTTGTTAACGGTTTACGTCATTGACCGGTAATCAAGCGATGTATTTCCATGTTCGACTTCAGAACATTTCTCACATGGATCGACTTGTACTTAGAGCGAAGATCGAACGAATTTGAAGACCCCGGATCTAGTTTCATCCATCCGGGCTGCGATATATATTCAGGAAAGATAAAGACATTGACATGTACATCATTGGAGCAGATAATCATCCTACTCAAAGGATGATAATTTCATTAAAATTATCAGTCTAGCATCAGACGATTGTCTGTTCTATGTACAGAAAAATGAATTTATAAAGCTGAGCATGGGAATTCCCGCCTCAGCTAGATCATGAAAGCAGTATGAAAAATAATGTATTGTATTGTATCTTATTACAGGTCTCCTCCCAGCATTGGATGAACTTCGGATCCCCCTGATAAAGAATTTCACCCGATAAACAACCTCATACTTTAGGGGGCAACTGTTATAGACATTTTTCTGCCTTACAACATTGAGCATAAAATGTCCATAATCTAAGGGATCCAAAGTCCCTGAACATGTTGTTCCTACCCCTAGAGGAACAAGGCTAACAAACCACAGCAATTCACAGAAGTTCCCCACCAGAAACTGCTCAAAAACAAGTCAATTCAGGATCATTTCAGTGGCTACACTAGCTGTTTTCACGGAATGTCAAAGCCAACACTGGCTACCTGCGCTGAATGTCAAAGGCAACACTGGCTACCTGCGCTGAGCGAGAGTGGACATGTGGCAAGTTCATTTCTCAAGGTGTCAAAACCCAGGAAGCTTCCAAAATGACACTTGCCTCAGGGAATTCGACTGGTGATGAGTAAGAGGTTCCAAATCTCCAAGTGGAAGCAAGAACCTCCAAGTGGAATCAAGAACTAACAGAGGGAGAGGACACTAGTCAGATCTCAAGCTGACTCATCCTCTCTCCAAACATCTATATATGGATCTCTCCTCCATGAGATCTGGGGGCTGGAATGTTGTTATTGCAAAGAATTGTTGTTGGTTTGAGATTGGAATCATTGGGTGCTTAATGCTTTGAAGGGGGTGAAGATAGGAATTCCATTTGCTGGGAAGGAGATGCTGGATTGGAGCCCTCTGGGTTGTATCTCTTCCTGAACCTTGTTATTCATCAATAAAGCTATTTTGGTTTCTCCTATATACTGATGTATTTTTGATGTATGATTGCATTAGTATGTTTAGTTTATTTCTAATCCTGAACTAGTTATGAATATGAATCCATGTCTTGTGTAGTGTTCTCTTCTTGTGATCTTGTAGAAACCTCTTGAAGTTGGGTGAGCGAGAAGGAAAGTAGCTGGGAACTCTCCAAGAGAAGAGAAGCCGGATCGAGGGACAAACGGAAGACACCGGTTAGTCCATCCATCTCTCTCCTCATTCTTAATTCATAAAGGAAGAATACTAGAATAGCTGTCTCTGTTTGTTGCTAAGGCACTGTCACACCTTAGGTGGATAGGATCATCCTGCATAGGCATTTTTCCCCACAACAATATGCTCTCAAGTATGCGAGCCAAGGCATGGCAAGATTTTTCTTATGTCGCCACGTTCTTATTCATCCCAGAAGATCTATGCACGCATGCTCGACATGCTTCTCCTCAGCCTCCCACTGATTTTTAGAGACTCTCCTTTCCTCTCCTAGGCCAAAGAGACCTTCATTTTCTGACCCTGTGGTTGGAAGATAAGTTTTTCCAGCTTCTCTGTTCACATGCGCAGGGTCGACTGACCATCTTTCCTTTCTTTATCACTCTTTCCCGGGGATGACGCTCTAGTTTTGGTTCAGCTGGAGGCTCTTAGTCGCTTCCCCCTCGGCTCGCGCTCGGTAAGAGGTCAGTTTCACAGTTACTCAATATTATTTTTGTTTTTACATGCTTTCTCAGTTTGACTCTGGCTCTTTCAAAGTTATTTAAAGTTACAGGGAAGTAGCTCTTCGAAGAGTATTCTTCTAGTTTTTCAGTAATCATGTGTGCTGATTGAGCCGGTTAGCCTTGTTTAAAGAAAGTTTTTGCTTTTAGAATGGCCATTACTAGTCCCTTAGTGCAAAATTAGTCCTATTAGCAAGCTTAAATCTAGTTCCAGCATGTTCTAGCTAATATTACAAAAACTGAAGAATTCTATAGTCTTTTACAAGCCCTACACAGACTTTCGAGTCAAATTAGGACACTGGTGGTGCATTTTTGAAGTCTATTGTTGCTTCATTTTTTGTCGTGACACTTCTACCAGTTAATTCTTCCTAGAGAAATACTAGATAGTGTCTGGTACATACATTGATTCTGACCTGGCTCCTATCACCCTCTCCCTCCATTCTGCCCTCCTGCCTTACAGGGTCAGAAAATCGCTTTCCAGTGATCAGGTTTTGAGGACTCAAATCTGATCTTCCACGAGGCACTGGAGTTGTACCTTGGACATGGGTTTTCACACCTGCGGGAGTTAAGATTTAGCTTAAATCCTCCTTGAATAGTTCATCCTATGTCAGAGGAATCATTAATCTTTCTCCAGGCATCACCTCTTCCGGGTCTTATTTTCAGCACCTGTCCAGTTGTTCATTTATTCCACATACCCTTTCCTGATTCGGCAATCTACTTCCTCAGCTATGTTAGCTTCTTCTAAATCTGTGCCTCCCCTGATTTGCAAGAAATTACTTCCAGAGTCTTATGATTGCTAGGTATTCTGTCAGAATGGGTCTCTTTCCTCTTAATTGTCTACACCTCATCAAGGCTTTTCTCTTAGATCGAGACGTCTGTGTATTTATTTCTAGGCCATCTGCCCCGATTTGGATATCTTCCTAGGATCCCTTCCCTCCCTACATTGCTTGGCGGTTATTTTTATCGTGCATGGAGGGTGGGTTCGATACATCGACCACGGAGGCTATGGTCTGGGCTAGCATCCTGTCCGAAAAGGAGTGGGGTGGCACCACATCAACGAAAGACTGACATGCTACCTTGGACGATGTGGTTATTAAACCAACATTGTATGATGTTGACAGGGATACAATTCGATCTCAACAAACTCTGCGGGAACATGCCGGCCACTATAACAAGGCCCGAAAACCAGTTAAGACCACTCCACCGCTAGCTGCTATCAAATTGGACAGCGTACACCTGACTGAACGCATAAAGAGCCTCCAGGATTTAGCTTTAGTTGTCTAATGGTAATTCTCTAATATGGATGATGCCACTATGCGAAAATGGCTCGAGACACAATGGAAGTCGTTAATTGGATACCTCCCCATTATCTCTCAGCTCATGAAAGAGTGGTATTTTTTCCACTTTTTAAACGTTGGGGACGTAGAAACAATCTTGCCCGACCCTGGGTTCATAAGAGGAGTTTTCTCAGCCTCCACAGATGGTATATAGGGTACAATCCATTAAAAAACACCCCCTTGAACAACTTGATCTGGGTAAAGCTCCCAAACCTCCCGTTGGAGATGTGGTCAAAAGAAACCCTTACAGATATAGGTAATTGCATCGGCATATTTGTCTATGTTGATCCATGGTGTCTCGGGGAGAGAGATAAATGCATCGCGTGGATTCTCATCGGAAAGGTCTATAGGGGTGGCTTCCCCGACCACATAGAAATCGCATGGAGGGATTTCAAAATAAAACAGCGTCTTGACTTTTGGGGCATTCCCTTTAGGTGTTCTTCCTGTCACAGGATAGGTCGTCTCATCAGTTCCTACCCTAGGCGGCCGAAGTTTAAAAGCAGGGTGTTTCATGAAAAATCCCAGGCGGTTTCTTCGAAGTCCTCTGAAAAGGAGAAGCCATCTCCTTCGGATAGTGTTAGACAGGGGCTCCGGTCGACGCCCATGTATACAAAAATTTGGCAAACAGTATCAACCTGTCTCCTCGGTATTTCTCACAACATCTCTCTCTGGGCCCCCAATCCAGACCTGAATGCTCATCTTTGAAAGTTATTGGCGTGGAACAAGATACACAATCCTTCCAGTGTTCCCCCCCCCCCCAATTCCGCCCGATGAAAGAGCCATTCCTCCCCGCCCCCCCGATCTCCAAGCCCTGGGACTTCTCAGTAGGCTCCCATTCCATCCTCATCTCATCATCCTCACCCGAAAAGGTCCAATTTCCGCCCTCGAAAGGCAAAGAACTGATGATTTCCGCCACTCCCTTAAACTCCTCGGTCTCATCCCCTATAAATATTTTTGGCAGCGACCTAGATCTTCTCCTAAGCAAGAAATCTCTTGAGCTAGATCCATTAACCATCCACAAGCCCCGCAAGCCTTCACCTATTCTCATCAGCCTAAACTCTACTAAAAATATTACAGTTAGGAAAAAACACAACGGAGGAAGTAGACATTTTTTGGGAAGAACTAAGGATGCGGACAGTGGATTGAGGAGCCTATCCCTCATGGATGTGCCCATCATGGACATGTCAGAGTATCAGCCTCTTAGAGCACACATGGCTGAAAAGTCCCCCAAATGACCTTCATCATATCCATGAATATCTGAGGCCCGGGAGCAGACCCCAAATTTTTGGCGCTTAAAGACCTCTTCACCTCTGCCAAGCCAAAGATCATTCTTGTACAAGAAACCATGCACAACAAACAGATGTCCATCTCCTAATTTAGCAAAATGTTTCCCACATGGCATATGGAAACCTCGGATGCAAAGGGTCTCTCAGGAGGTCTGGCGGTATTGTGGGATCCTTACTAGATCCAAGCCAAAGCCTTCAAATGATTTGCGGGAATTCTTGTATCTGCTTTCATTAGAGGATATAGCTTCCCCATTAATAAATTAAATATCTATGCATCTTACAAGAACAAGACCCTCTTCTGGGATAAATTTTTTGGCTCAGAAATATTTGAGATCGACTCATTAATGATTAGGATATAGCTTCCCCATTAATATATTAAATACCTATGCACCTTACAAGAACAGGACCCTCTTTTGGGATAAATTTTTTGACTCAGAAGTATTTGAGATTGACTCATTAATGATTGCAGGTGATTTAAATATTACTCTTAGCTCAGAGGAACACTGGGGAAATTGCAGAAAGCGTGATCCGCTCACTGAACGAATTAAGTTTGAACTCCTGCACAGGAATCTTTTAGATGTTTCCCCATCTAGATTGATGCCCACGTGGGACAATGGAAGACTTGTAGAGGCCTACATCGGAAAAAGAATAGAATGTTTTCTTGTGCATGCCAGCATAATCAACAAAATGGGAATGCCCTTCTCGACCATCGAGAATGTCTACATCTCCAACCACAGGCCTATTTCCCTCAGCTGGAAGGAAAAGGGGTTTAGGACTGGCTACCCATTCAAATTCAACAGAATATGCTTAGAAGACCCTGCCTTCAATGATTTAATAACAAAGTCATGGACAGATTTATCTGTAAACAGCTCTTTTCCCCCCTTTTGGACATTTCGAGGCAAACTATCCAAAATTAGGAATGTGGTAAAGAATTGGCAATACAAAAAAAGAGTGGCTGACAGAAAGGCTCTTCAAGAAGTGCAAAAGGAACTAGACCGAATCTCCAATTTTTTAAAGACCAACTCGCTCCCTTTTAGTTTGAGATGTCACCTCAATGTGGTTGAAAAAAAAGAAACAATTTTTACTAAAGCAGGAAGAATCAACTTGGCGGTTAAAAAGCAAGGCAATATGGCTCAAGGAAGGAGATTGGAATTCCAAATTCTTCCATAAGTATGCAAATGCAAGAAGGGAGAGAAACTCCATATGGAAGACCAGTGATGGTCATGGAGGCTTTCTCTTCTCAGAACAAGAAATCACAAATGAAGTTGTGAGATGTTTTAAAAATCAATTCAAAAGAAAGGAAAATTGCAGCTTTCAGGATATCCTATGGGGTATCGTCCTAGCTCTTCAGATGTTTGACGACGCAAAAAATGAAATTCTATTCAAGCCCATTTCGGAGGAGGAGATTCTTGGAGTTATGAAGGCGTTTAAGAAGGATAAATGTCTTGGCCCGGACAACTGGACCATTGATTTCTTCATTCACTTTTTTGACATTATAAAATTAGATTTGTTGAGAATGTTCGAAGCAGCAAGAATCTCTGGCAGCATTCATCATATTATCTCCCCCACGCAGATAGCTCTTATCCCAACGAATTTGGAAGTAGTCACCTTTAATGGTTTCAGGCCAATCTCTTTATGCAACATATCCTTCAAGATCATCATGAAAATCATTGCTAAAAGATTGAAAGCAACCTTAGCCAGCTACTTAACAAAGCATCAACATGTTGTTTTAAAGGGGAGGAATATACTGGACATTGTGGCAAACACTCAAGAAGGCCTGTTCTCCATGGTCTCCAATAAAATAGAAGCTACCATTCTGAAAATTGACCTACAAAAAGCTTTTGACTATTTATACTGGGGGTTAATCAGATGTTTTCTTGCTAAAACTGGCCTGAAATCAAATGCCATCAACTGGATCATGTCATGTATCAAGAATGTGAACTATTCAATCATCATCAACGGAATTCCCTCCCCTTTCTTCCTAGCAAAAAAAGGGCTGCACCAAGGGTGACCTCTCTCTCCGCTACTGTTCATCCTAGCAATGAACTCATTGAGCCTTCACATCAATAAGGCAGTCTCCGAGAACAGATGCAGGGTCATGAAGATTTGCAGGAACCACTTCATCTCGCACAAATTTTTTGTTGATGATGTGCTCATCTTTGCAATGCTATGCAGATTGTCGTGGATATGTCTAAATGATATATTAAATAAGTTTCAAAGCACCACTGGTTTACAGATAAACAAGTCTAAGTCCACTCTCTATCACAATGACGCCAACATGGAAATGGTGGAATGGATATCTTTGCTATTTGGAGTAGAAGCGAGATCAATCAAGGACGGTATTAAATACTTGGGTTTTTGGCTAAAGGCAAAGGGCTACACTAAGGACGATTGGCAATGGCTTATTGAGAGATACTACAAAAATATCTCTTCCTGGGAGTATAAATATCTATCTCTAGTTGGCAGAATCGTTTTATCCCAAGCCGTTCTATCTCAACTTGCAATATGGGCCCACATATTCTTTCTCCTGGCTAGTATCATACAGAATATGAACAAGGTGACTGCCAACTTCATATGGGGAGGTGTTATAGACATTTTTGTGCCTAACAGCATGAAGCATGAAATGTCAATAATCTGAGGGATCCAAAGTCCCTAAACATGTTGTTCCTACCGCTAGAGGAACAAGGTCAGCAAACCACAGCACTGAAAATCAGTTCTCCACTTGAAAACACTCCAAAACAAGCTATTTCTGGATCATGTCAGCTGCTCCACTGAGCATCTGCGCTGAATGTCAACTGCTCCACTCTGTACCTGCGCTGAATGTCAAAATCAATGAAGGCTACCTGTGCTGGGCGAGATTGGCCAAGTGGCACAGTCATTCTGCAAGGTGTCAAATGCCCAGGAAGCTTCCAAAATGACACTTGGATCAGGGAATTCGCCTTGTGATGAGTAAGAGGATCTAGATCTCCAAGTGGAAGCAAGAGACTCCAAGTGGACTCAAGAACTGAAGATTAACTGAAGTAGGAGAGGACACTAGTCAGCTTCATGTCAGTCTCAAGCTGACTCATGCTTTCTCCAAAACTTCTATATATAGAGCTCTCTCATGAGGTCTATAGAGGCTGGAATTTTGTGCAAGTAAGGAAGTGCTGTTGGTTTGAGTATAGAACTATTGGGTGATTTGCTTGAAGGAGGTGAAGAGGAGATTTCTTTCTGCTGGGAGGTGTTGCTGGATTGGGCCTATTATGGTTGTAACACTCTCAGAACTTTACTTCTTCCATTAATAAAGTATTTGAGGTTCTTCTATATGCATGTGTCTCAATGGTGAATTGATGCTTGTATATTTGATTTATTCTAATCCTTGAATCAATTATGGATGTATGCTTCTTGTAGTTTCCTTTTCTTGTGCTTTTACAGGATCTTTGTGTAGCTGGGCCAGTGAAAGAGCAAGGAGCCAGGAGCAAGCAGCAAAGAGGGAAGATTGGATCAACCATTAGCGGAAGATAACGGTTAGTGGATCCTCTTTCTCTTCTCTCTCTCATCTCATAAAGAAGTTATCTTGAATAGCTTTGTATTCAGTTGTTGCTGAGGTACTATCACCCTTAGAGTGGGATAGGGTCATTCCGTATTGGATACTTTTCCCAACAACAAATTGGCGACTCCACTGGGGATCGTATCTTGTTGGTTGTTTGTGTTTTTGCTATTCATTTCATAAACAAGGGGAGTACCAAATCGAACTATATTTGGATCTTTCAAATACAAAGTAGAGGGCAACTACTCTAGCCCAGTTTCTGGGCAAGTTTATGATTTGAAGAGCTGATCCACAATGACTCTAATAAGCTCTTAGTGATAGCTTTTCATCCTCCTTTCCATCCCTTAGTGTGTCCTTGACTGATAGCTTCTGATTTGAGCCAAAACTGTGAATTTTTGAGCAATCTGTGACCCGGAAACCAAGAGAAACGAAAGTTTCGTTCTTCAGTGTAGGCTGTACAAAGGTTGTCTGCATTTCAGCGTAGTTCCCGAAGGGGCTACCTGCGCTGAAGGTCAAACAGACAGTGTCCCACCTGCGCTGGACCAGTCTTGCCTTGTGCTACTGGGGTTTCCTGTTGTTTCTTGCCCTGTTTTCACTCTTGTTTTGCTGCCTGTTACCAGTCAATGTGCCTATCTGAAACCAACTTTCCTTGTCACTATTCCGCCTCGGTTGTATAAAGAAACTGTGTTTGTTCTTTGTGTATTTCTTGTGCATTTACAGTTTCCCATAACGAAAGTGAACTAGTCTTGCTGTGGCCTCTTAGATCTAGACCTGTGATAAAGTGTCGTTTTGATCTTAAGAGTTAGTTTATTTGTTGTTCATAGCTGATTGAGCTTTTGCTTTCGTCATATGGTTTGAATTTATATATTTCTAGTGTCGAAACAAGTAAATCTTAAGGTTTCTTTTGATTTTGGACAAGCTTGTTTGCTTTCACTTGAAATTGAATTCAAAGTTATACAACAGCTTTCTTTTTGTATCGCATAAACATTAAGAAAGAGAAAAGAAATACCTGCATTTTTGCATTTTGCATATAATTTTGTTTGTTGATTTAGGGAAAAAGTGCATTAGCGAGTGCTCTTTGATCTGTGTGAAAAGATTTTGTCTCTCTTTTCCCTCAATAGTTAAGATTTTCATAAGTCGAAAAGATTGAAAAAGCTTGCTTCTCATCTTAGACTTCATTTAGGAATTTGTATCAATACATCTCGTGGTGAACCTTGAGAGGAAAACTTTAAAAAGATCAACTTAAAATATATTGAATGAACCTAACAATGCTTTGAAACATAACGCAAACATCTACAGGTCTAAGCTAGAGACGTGTTCCGGCGTCGTTAAACGTAGTGACTGTCGATCTCGACGAAGGTGGGTGATTCCTCCTGAGAGTCGGTGGCACTAATACGGACTTGTGCTCCCACGTACCGTTGCGTATATATTTGGAGACCCCTATAGGAATAAAGCCTTTATCGAATAGGAAACCGTGTCAGCCGCCTTACTGATCGCAATGCAGTGAACACAGCATTCACGAAGATCGACCACCCGTACCGTAAAACGTATTCTGTGGTTTTGCGAAAGGTTTGGCACACCCTCTGCCTAGATCTCCAGAGCAGTTTCTTTTGGCCTTTTTCAAACTCTATAACTGAAGAAGTCCAACCGAGCATTTGTCACTTCGGGCTCGTTAATACATCGAAGGCGACTAGAGTCATCTTTAGCTTTTTCTCGACTCTTAAAAAGTGAAAAAGCAAGTTGTGTCTAAAAGCGTCTAATAAAATTCATTCAATTCGGAAACACAAATTTCCCCTTTTAATATTTTGGTTGATCGAGTAATCCGTAATCGTGGAAGAAAGTCAATTGAAACCCCGTCGTTCGTGGAGGCTTACGAGTCAACCGTCTTTGTCCCCGGAATCGAAAACAGTACGGGCAAAGCGAACTCGTTTAACCGGTTCAAAATCTCCTTTGAAAGTTAGAACAAGTGTTCCAACTGCATCTGAGGTTCCGGTTACTCCTAACATTTCTGGAAACCCTCCCTCTATAGAAGAAGTTCAACAGCCACAGAAGGACAGTAATACCGATCCTAGTATGGGGGCAAATACTTGTGTAACTGAACCAGTTCCATCTGTAACCGGTCCAGAGAGTTTTGTTCCTCAAACAACTGTCACTGTCGAAGCAACCACTTCTTCGGCACCAGAAATATTTTACGGACCTGACGGTCTTCCTCTTCCACCGGGTTTGATTGCGATAGAGGAAATTGCAGAGGATACGCAAGCAAGTACTCCAACTCATTTTGGAGTCGGGGTCACTCTATTTCCTTCATCAGAAGTTAATCCACCACAAGTGGAAGTTCATGTAGAATCGCTAGGCAATCTATTGGATAGAATTAAAATGTCTGAACAACCATCATCGTCTAGGACTGTGTCAAATGACACAGCAATAGCAGAAGCCCCTGCCGTCACTCCAACGATGTTTGCTGGCATACTAGCTGTCCCGACTAGCTCTCAACAGCTAGAAGGAGTCCACCAAGGGACTATCTCGACAGTATGGTTTGTTCCAGTTTGTTCATCCGAAGTAATGCCCGGTAACTCTTATGTTGAAACTCGCCAAATTGATCCATTTGGAGGTCAATCTGGGCCATCAATCCCTTACAGTTATGGATTGCTACCGTATGGGGGTCAATATGCCCTTTCATTACCCCCTCCGGGAGGGTACCCATACGTGAGTTCACAACAATGTTCAGGTTATACTGGAATTGCATCAAGTAGTTGGGTACCTATGCTACCTCAACAACCAAGGATTGTATATTCTATGCAACAGTGTGTACCTGTGACGAACATCCCAACCACACCGGCTATTGTAACCGTGTCGCAAGTTCAAGCGATACCTGTTACATGTCAACCTCAGATTTCTCAGGTTGTAATGCAACAGTCGCGTGACCATGGGTCACAACCACAATCGCCAACTGGTGGGACGACACAAGTGCAAACGGGTACAATTACCCCACACCTTGGTCCAATGGTTAGCATGGCGCAACAGAACATGGCGTCACAACCATGGCTTGTACAGTACCAACAACCGCAATTCCAGCAAGTATACCAAGGTTCTGAGCAGCAGATATTTGCGAATAGTGGACAACCGTATATCCAAAACGGTCAAAACCAACCACTTTACAGTGGTCAAGTCCACCAACCATATCAGTCATACCAACATCAATTACATTATGCTGGTATGCAAAGACCCACTGCTCAAGTGATTCCATCGTACCCTAGTTACGCCTCGCCTAACCTGAATCAACAGTTACCATTCGTGGCAACTTTAGAGTTACCTGATTTACATCGGTTAACGAACGATCCGATTGCTTATGCCCCTTGGTGGCCAGCGATTCCCCATAAACTTCCATCTCACATTCCTAAATTCAATGGAAATCCAGGTGAATACCCATCGAATCACGTGATGACCTTTCATCTGTGGTGTTCGTCGAACACCCTAAACGACGATTCGATAAGGCTTCACCTTTTTCAGAGGACATTGACAGGTCCAGCGGCTAAATGGTATATTGAATTGCCAAGAGCCTCTTTCGACAATTTTAGTTCCCTAGCCTCGACCTTTCTAACCCATTTTCAATTACCGATAAGGTATGAAACGGGAACAGAAATATTAACTAACTTCAAACAAACAACTGCTACCCATATATCTGATCATATACATGAGTGGCGTCGTCGTCGTAGGATGGTGAAAACATATGTTCCCGATCAGCTGTTAGCTGAATGGTTTATAAAGTCATTACTTCCAGCTATTACGGAAGATGTGGCCAAGGGGGGAGTCGTAACAGAGGAGCAAGTCATTGCTCGTGCGCAGTATCTGGACTTAGTTTATACCCAGTCCGGCATGCTCTATGACAAAATACTTGACGCCCCTAGACCGGAATTTTCAATTCCTGCCCCTCCTAAATCAAATAGTGACTCTCATGCCGGTGATGTTGTGATTAGCACCGCAAACATGAAATCGATAAAGGCTTTCGCAAAGAAAGCCCGTAAGAATTCGGATCAAAATGCAAAAGGAGAAATTCTTGCTTCGGAAGTAAATGTCGTATCGGAAGATAAAGGCAAAGAAACCAATCAACCAGGAATCAAGAAGAAAAAGAAAAACAAAGGGAAGAAGAAAAAACAAGGTGAATCATCCCCTGGAAAAAATTCTTCAAACCCTCCTGGAAAAGGGAAACCAAACAGTCCGTGTATGATATGTGACGAAGATCACTGGACAAGGGATTGTCCCTACAAAGCTGAGCTTAAAAGGTTCTTTAAAAGTTCCCAAACCTCAGCTGTGTTGACTGATCCATTTCCCAACCCGGGTCAAAATCTGGTTGATAGTGGAAATGCTTCCCCGTCGCAAGTACTTATGTTTTCGGTTTCGAAACAGCAGAATGATGCTTTGATTTCGACAAGGAATAAAGATTACGGGAATCCTCAGATGTCGAACGAAAAAGGAAAAGATCAACCAAGTAGTTCGACAATGACTTCGACAGAAGTTGTAACACCCACCATCCCTGAATTAACAATAAAACTGCCAAAGGGTGTAGTACACAAGTCGACGTTTAATCCTCGCGCCAGAGCGGCACAGCATTATAACATAGTGGAAGATTTGGCCCAATCGTCGTCCGCTATGTCGACTCTTGAAGTACTACAAAATTGTCCAACCCAAAGGCAGGCGTTGTTATCAGCAATTGGTGGGGTCGATCCTAAGGATTCCAATCTTGTATCCTTTGATCACAAGGGATATGATCCTCAGTTACCGGCTCAACTAGCTTTCCTTATTCAAGTGAAAGCCCTCAACAAAACCGTTCACAGAACGATTATTGATGAGGGGGCATCGACATGTATTATGTCGATGAGCTGCTGGAAAACTTTAGGATCTCCAACCTTGTCTCGATCATCGACGACATTAAAGGCTTTCGACGGAAGGACTTATACCCCATACGGTATCCTTAATAACTTGAAAGTTGAACTAGGAGGAAAGACAGTAGAAATTGATGTAGAGGTCATTGATGGAAATCTTGACTATAACATCCTACTGGGTAGACCATGGATTTATGCCATGGCAGCTGTCGTGTCGACTTATTTTAGGAAGATCGCATTCCCATTTGAAGGAGGGATTACGATCGTCGACCAACAGAATTTCCTCCCTAATGGTTCGCAAGTTACAGGAAGCATTACCATGATCCATGAAAGTAACCATTCAATTCAAGATATCGGAGTAGGATTATTGAAAGACCCCACATTGATGGGAACTTTCGCGCTACCACCTCCTATTAATTCAGGAAATGTACCGTTTGTAGCAACCTACAACATGATATCTTCCGCGAAGGTCAACATGGATCATGCAATGGTATTGTCCCCAAGCCCTTTGGAAATATTGTAGCAATCAATGTTTCAGGCATGGGAGGCGAGCCCAAATCAACGCTCGTCAAGCGTTTGGGTAGATAGATCTAGAGAATATGGAACCCCATTAGATCCTTGGTCAAAAGTACATGGGACTGAGGAAGGAATCTTACAATCAATGATGATTGAGGGGGCACCATGGAATGATCACCACCATCATTCCCTTCTTCCGGAATATGAAGAAGATACTCAAAGTGACCTTTATCACCCTTCAGTATTTGAATTCCTAACGAATACTGTAAATACGGTGGATTCCGAACGAAACCTATCCAATATTGAAGAGACTATAGCCATAAATATCTCGACCAAGATAGATGTTGTAGAGAATATTTATGTCGGCAAAGGTTGTTCCCCTTCAGAACTGGAAATATATAACGCTCATTTTCGCGAATTTAGAGATGTCTTTGATTGGTCATATGATGAAATGCCAGGAATCGACTCGAGTATCGTTGAACATGAAATTAAAATGTATCCTGATGTCAAACCAGTAAGACAATGGCTTCGGCAGGTGCACCCGAAGAAAGCCGCTGCCATTAAGGCAGAAGTTGAAAAACTTCTCCATGTTGGGTTCATCTACCCAGTTCCTCTAACCGATTGGGTATCGAATATTGTCCCTGTTATGAAAAAACAAGGGACGATTAGAGTGTGTGTTGATTATAGGGATGTAAACCAAGCTTGTCCTAAGGACAACTACCCTACACCCTTCATCGACCAGATAATTGATGAATGGGCCGGATGTGAAATCTTTTCATTTATGGATGGATTTTCCGGGTATAATCAAATAAATATCCGCCCACAGGACCAGTCAAAGACTGCATTTATTTGTCTGTGGGGCACATTCACTTATCGAAAATTACCCTTTAGTTTAAAGAACGCAGGGGCGACGTTTCAGAGGGCGATGAATTATGCCTTCCATGACATCAAGAACATTGTTCAACCTTATCTCGACGACCTTCCGGCTCATTCGCGAAAACGGATTGATCATCCGCAGCATTTAAGAGCGATATTTCTACGTTGCCGACACTACAAGATAAGACTCAATCCGCACAAATGTGTGTTTTGCGTCGGTTCTGGTCGTTTACTTGGCTTTGTAGTCTCTAAATATGGGATTCGCCTCGACCCCTGCAAGGTTCAGGCAATCATTAATTTGCCTCCACCTTCAAATTTGCTTCAGATTCAGAAACTCCAAGGGAAAGCAAACTTTCTGAGGAGGTTCATTCCAAATTACGCAGAACTTGCTAAGGGTTATACTCGTCTTTTGAAAAAGGATGTACCTTTTGTCTGGGACCAGGTGGCGCAAGCTTCCTTTGATGCTCTAAAAGATTGTCTAGTAAAAGCATCATTAATGTACGCCCCAGACTATCAAAGAGATTTTAACCTGTATCTGGCTGCAGCGGATACGACCATTGCGATGGTTTTAGTTCAAGAAGTCGATGGAATTGAACATCCTATCTATTATTTAAGTAAAAATTTAAACGATACAGAAAGTAAATATTCTTATGTTGAAAAACTAGCGCTTGCAGCTGTTCAAGCGATTCAAAGGTTTCGACATTATGTCCTCTTTCGGAAAACTACCATCTTGTCAGATTGCAACCCCATGACTTATATACTGTCGCGACAGTTGCTGGGGGCAAATATTCAAAATGCATAGCGATCCTTCAAGAGTTTGATCTGGAATTTGTGAAATCCAAATCAAAGAAAGCTCTAGTTTTCGCAGAATTATTGTGCGATCTCCCATCATCGTCCAACGATGAAACATAGAAAGAGTCAATCGTGGACGAAAGTTTGTTTCTGATATCTGTAAGCGATGAGTGGTATGGAGATATCATAGTTTATCTCCAAACCCAAAAATTCAGGCTTAACACCTCTCACTCTGAACAAAAACGTATACGATACCAAGCAAAAGACTACATGATCGTCGGTGATACACTTTACCGTCGTGGTGTCGATACAGTTCTGAGGAGGTGCCTTACCCATGAGGAGGCCGAAAAAGCCCTGAATGATTGTCATTCAGGCGCGTGTGGGGGGCATCAGTCTGGATATGCAACAGCACAAAGAATCTTACGAGCAGGATACTTCTCGCCAACCATGTTCAAAGATTGCATAACAGCAGTTAGAAGTTGCCATGCTTGTCAAATCTTTGATAGCAAAACCAGACGACCACCCGCACCCTTGCAGCCGATAGTCGCTGTTGGGCCCTTCGCCAAGTGGGGCATCAATTTCATGCAATGTAACCCCACCTCGATCGGGGGGCATGGGTATATTATAGTCGCTGTTGACTATTTTACCAAATGGGCCGAGGCGATGCCTACATTGGATAACATTGGTGAAACAGCTGCCCTTTTCTTTTTCAATCATGTAGTCGCCAGGTTCGGCGTACGACAGGCTATAGTTACAGATCATGGATCGCATTTTCGCAATCACATGATGATCGAATTAGCTGCCAAGCTAGGGCTATCTCATGACAGCTCTACCCCATATTATCCGCAGGCCAACGGACAAGTTGAGGCAATCAACAAGGTCCTGAAGCGTATGTTGCAAAGGATGATCGGGGTTCATAAAAGAAGATGACACCTAATCCTGTACTCAGCTTTGTGGGCTTACCGGACCTCGGAAAAGAACGCAACCGGGTTCACACCTTTTCAACTGGTGTATGGCCTGGAAGCAGTCTTACCAATCCAGTGCGAAATTTCATCGCTTAAACTCACAATCGATCTTCTCCCCGGAACTTCAGAAGAAGAGGTTCGTTTCTTGGAATTAATCCAGTTGGATGAAACCCGTCGTGACGCCGCTTTGGCTAACGAGGCCCATAAGAAACGAGTCAAGGCTCAGTTCGACAAAAATGTCAAACCCCGTGTCTTCTCAGAAGGCGATTTGGTCTTGCTTTATGACCAAGAATCCGATAAATTGGGAGAAGGTAAATTCAAGTCCTTATGGATGGGCCGCTATATTGTTAAAAGGGTGTTAGCAAAAGGAGCCTACGAGTTAATGGATTACGATGGAATTCCACTGGCGCAGCCCCGCAACGGGTTGTACCTCAAGCGTTACTATGCTTAGATAGTAACCTGCATGC
Organism: Pinus tabuliformis; assembly: GCA_031772625.1. Classification (NCBI taxonomy): domain Eukaryota; kingdom Viridiplantae; phylum Streptophyta; class Pinopsida; order Pinales; family Pinaceae; genus Pinus; species Pinus tabuliformis. Next base: position 400,364,684 of record CM062816.1, read on the forward strand.
TTTTGTTGTATTTTGTTTTCGCTTAAGTATTTGTTCTGGTCGAATGATCCACCTTTTTCATTTGTGGCAGATGTCGAACCTTATGGAGACATGTGTTGGATATGCCGACGGAGTGAGTCGTAGTTCGCGGAACCTGTCTTCTGCGGCCTGGGCCATTTTTGATCCAAGCGGCGAGTTAGTAAGTTTCAGAGGTGTATGTATTGGGCAATCAATGAATAACATCGCTGAGTATAGCGCGTTGATAGAACTACTCTCTGATGCCATCACACGTGGCATACGCCGACTGATTGTCAGGCTAGACTCACAACTCGTAATACTACAACTCAATGGTGTATATTCTGTTCGCAATCCAGCTATTTATCGCATGTTCCTAAGGGTTAAGATCTTGGAAAGACGATTTGATTCAATTCAATATCAACATATTTCAAGAAATTTAAACACATTAACCGACTCATTAGCAAACTATTTGTTAGATAGACATTTGCAACATTTATAAAAGGGACACATCATCAAAGATTGTACATATCGATCACATAAATCAACCAGAATAAAACCCGAAAATCAAAATATATAAGCTGTTTATATAAGTTCATACATAATGTTCTGTAACCGAGACAAAATTGGTCATATGACCTAAAAACTCAAAAATATGCTAGGGGGCACCCTAGCCTAGTGGTGCTCATGATAGTATGTCACGGCCTGTGCAATCATGCGCAAGAGACGAGTCCATCATCTAGGCACACCAATGGTATGCCACTGCAGCTGCAAAGGTAACTCGTCAATCTGTACATCCGGAAGGCCACGAGTAAGGCTCCCAACCTGCTCCTGCACAGCTGTAAGGGTCTCAGTGTCGTCAAGATCGCGAATAACAACTCTCCTAGCAGGTTCCCCTGCTGGGGCAGCAGCTGGTGATCTCGGACGAACTGCTGGACGAACAGGACCAATATCTGCATGCACCCAAGAGTACAATTAAGAGTCTTGATAGAATAAAGCACAACAACATTATGAGTAAGAACAATAAACAGTAATATGATCAAAGAGTTTACCAATGGCACCCCACTGCTCGCCATCCGATAGCACCAAATCCGGATCACCTCGGAAATCCATACCCACATATGGATACTCAGAAAACGCCATCTCCTGGCGCTCGAACCACCTAAAGAAGGCCTCAGTAAAAGTAATCTGAGGTTGACCTGCATGTCTAGACATGTGGTCAACCCACCTCTGCATGCGTGGCTCAGTCGGAGAAGGCAAGTCAAGTATGATGTACTGAGGCTGCATCAGTGGGATTTTCTCCAAGGCGAAGGCAGTCAGAATAGAACCAAATCCAAAGTTCTTCAGCTTCCCATCCTTTACCTTGGTCAACTGACTTTTCATCTGAACAAGTACTGCATCACACCAGTTGAATACTTTCGGTTGGAGACACTCCAAGGCGTGCTGCATATAAGACCTGTTGGCAACATGTAGAGCTGCGCTACCGGCCATCCTACCAATAGTGAACAGAATCGACCTGAGAGCCCGATCAGTAATCTCACGGATAACAATCTTGTCATCTCTGCTTGGCTGATAACCTTCCCTGCAATAGTGACGGACATAATCTCTGGTGGAATCAGTCCCCCGGGCCGTACCTGATAAGGAAACGGGGGCACCTCGTCATAACAACCCAGTCAAGAAGTACATGTCCTCTATGGTCAAGGGGATGGTCTTCCCCCGTATCTGGAATACTTGGTTAACAGGATCCCAAGCATCAAGCATATACTGCAGTAGAGAAATCTGTGCTCTCATACTAGAGATACGGAAGAACTTCAGCAGGCCACAGTTCCACAGCGCGTTCACCGTGACCGGGTCATGGAGGGCAATCATGTCCTCCTCTTCATGTTCTCGTTCTCGCCATGTAAGGGACATTTTGTTCAAGGTTCCCTGCAAAGCAAACAAGAGAAAGAGTGAATTCCTGTTTTGGTGAAAAAGTGGTGAAAAAATCATCAAAAATGACCTGGGAACTCAGTCCTTTTGAGCCCAGCGCAGGCAGAAGGTCCTCTACCTGCGCTGAGGGTCAGACTGCCTTGAGGCAGACTGACCTTCAGCGCAGGTTTCGAATGAGGAACCTGCGCTGAACCTAGGGCGCCCTGGCAAAACCCCAGGGGCTCAGAAAGACCGGAAAACAGGCAAAAAACAGGGAAATGAAACCGTGAAAAGAAAGAGCTAGGGTTTAGCTCCTACCTGGTCTAGACGGTGCCGAAAATCATCCGCAGAATCTCCCGGAATCAGCTGGTGAAAATCAAGGGGGAAGAGGCACCTCCAGAGCTCCAACAAACCAAATGCAAATGAAATGGTAAATGAGAGGTAAAAACACCTTTTAATGGCTTTTTACATAGTACAAAGTGAAATATTAGGGTTATAATCTCATTTTCATGCAAATATTATTCATTTCTAACAAAGTTTGTTGCAGCAATTGAAAATGCAGTACTATATTTGAAAAGAGAAAAGCTAGTAATGGTAAAAAATCAAAATTTGACCATATAATCGAGCAGTTTTAGCATAAAGTTCATGCTCGTTAAAAAATAAACGCAAGATCCGAGCAGTTTTAACGCGGAATTCATGCTCGTTAAAAAATAAACATAAGCATTGAGCAGTGTTTTGGCGCATTCAAGCTCATTAAAAAATGAACCCATCTCGGTAAATAACCACTGTGATCGTAAATTTATTAGCCATAAAAAGCCTTGGTCGTGTTTACACCCGCCACCTCCATTTCATTTGGCCAATCGTTCACCCCCATATGATTGTTTACCCATTTTGAGGAATAGCTGCGAAGAGTGATTTCACTTAGCCATCCTTGTAACACTGCCGTGATTGGAAAATTCCAACCTGTACCTGGAATCTGCTGCTATCCCTGTTTATCACTCGTTCCTCAAAAGACGAGTCTTCTTTGAGCTCTTTTCATTTGACTCGTAAAATATGAAAAGTTTGTCGAGTTTTGGCCTTCCAGCTCGTTAAAAGGACCGGAAGAGCTATCCCTCCTCTAGATTTTAATCTTTTTGGACATGAGGGATTATTGCACAAAAAGGTCGAGCGCTTGTTTTATTTGGCTCGTTAAAATTATCGAAAATTCATCCCTTCTATATTGTTTTATACTTTTTCGGACTTAAGGGATTAGATGACGAAAAAGGAATTTTGGAGTTAACTTTCTGTACCTTTTCAGACTCTCTAAAAATGAAAAGGACCGAGTTTTCCTTGTCGTTAGACTCATTAAAATGATTAAATAGTGACAAACTTGTCTTTAGACGAGAACGAGTTTCCCTATCGCTAGGCTCGTTAAAACATAGCGATGGGCTTGCCCGAAGGGCAGGTTATAGAACAAGCATATGTTATCCTCCTCAAGCTTGACAAAAATAAAGAGGTACTGGTCAGAAATTACTGGGGAAAAATTGGGAGAACCTCAAAGCTTTAATGGTAGCAAGTCGCTCTTGAACATGACACTTTGTCCTCCGTATCACATCGGGTTGGGTTTTTTCATTCACCGGTCTCATCACCATGGTTTTCGCCAAACCATCCGTATTTGGGGTAATGCTACCGATCCATCACATCAGTGTCGTTATATGTTCAAGAGATGTGTTCAGAAAGAGTCAACCGTGTCCCATCCACTGCCATACATTATCCTTCATCCACCCATGATCGCCATCCTGAATCATATCTCACAGATTGCTTTCACCTCCACTAAAATCATTATCTCCGTTCCGTGTCATTGATGTGGGATTCATTAAGGCCCTCCTTTGACGGATCACTTCTTGTCGACTTCAGCTCATTATCCAAGAAGTTGATCTAGGAACAACCCCCTCAGTACTTTGAAGCTTGCATGCCTCAATGGCAAGTTTCTCACTTCCGGCGACAGGTATACATTAATGACCTTCGACCAGAAGATTTTGCGTGGTGTTCAACGCCAAGTCCTTTATTCACACCACGTGAATTGTACTGCAGTACCTTGAGGGTCATTGTCATTATTGGTGACTCCTCTCGCGCTTGTTAACGGTTTACATTATCGACCGGTAATCAAGCGATGTCTTTCCATGTTTGACTTCAGCGCAATTCTCACATGGATCGACTTCTACTTAGAGTGAAGATCGAACGCGTTTTGAAGACCCCGGATCTAGTTTCATCCATCAAATATAAAAACATTTGTTATGTACATCATTGCAGCAGATGATCATCCTACTCAAAGGATGATAATTTCAACAGAGAATTATCAGTCTACCATCAGACGATCGTCTGTTCTATGTACCAAAATGAATTTATAAAGCTGAGCATGGGAATGCCCACCTCAGCTAGATCATGAAAGCGGAATGAAAAATAATGTATTGTATTGTACTTTATTACAGGGCACCTCTCAGCGATTGAATGAACTTCGGATCCTCCTGATAAAGCATTTCACCCGATAAACGACCTCATACTTTAGTGGGCAACTGTTATAGACATTTTTGTGCCTAACAGCATGAAGCATGAAATGTCAATAATCTGAGGGATCCAAAGTCCCTAAACATGTTGTTCCTACCCCTAGAGGAACAAGGTCAGCAAACCACACACTGAAAATCAGTTCTCCACTTGAAAACACTCAAAAACAAGCTATTTCTGGATCATGTCAGCTGCTCCACTGAGCATCTGCGCTAAATGTCAACTGCTCCACTCTATACCAGAGCTGAATGTCAAAATCAATGAAGGCTACCTGTGCTGGGCGAGATTGGCCAAGTGGCACAGTCATTCTGCAAGGTGTCAAACGCCCAGGAAGCTTCCAAAATGACACTTGGATCAGGGAATTCGCCTTGTGATGAGTAAGAGGATCTAGATCTCCAAGTGGAAGCAAGAGACTCCTAGTTGACTCAAGAACTGAAGATTAACTGAAGTAGGAGAGGACACTAGTCAGCTTCATGTTAGTCTCAAGCTGACTCATGCTTTCTCCAAAACTTCTATATATAGAGCTCTCTCATGAGGTCTATAGAGGTTGGAATTTTGTGCAAGTAAGGAAGTGCTGTTGGTTTGAGTATAGAACTATTGGGTGATTTGCTTGAAGGAGGTGAAGAGGAGATTTCTTTCTGCTGGGAGGTGTTGCTGGATTGGGCCTATTATGGTTGTAACACTCTCAGAACTTTACTTCTTCCATTTATAAAGTATTTGAGGTTCTTCTATATGCATGTGTCTCAATGGTGAATTGATGCTTGTATATTTGATTTATGCTAATCCCTGAATCGATTATGGATGTATGCTTCTTGTAGTTTCCGTTTCTTGTGCTTTTACAGGATCTTTGTGTAGCTGGGCCAGTGAAAGAGCAAGGAGCTAGGAGCAAGCAGCAAAGAGGGAAGATTGGATCAACCATTAGCGGAAGATAACGGTTAGTGGATCCTCTTTCTCTTCTCTCTCTCATCTCATAAAGAAGTAATCTTGAATAGCTTTGTATTCAGATGTTGCTGAGGTACTATCACCCTTAGAGTGGGATAGGGTCATTCCGTATTGGATACTTTTCCCAACAACAGGAGGCAGATCGGTAAAAGGAAAATACCATCTCACCAGCTTGAAGAAAATCTCTTGGCCAAAATCTTCAAGGGATTGGGGCTTGCTTGACTTGAGGGCCTGCGGGAAAGCACTTCTGCACAGGTTGCTATGGAGGGGAATTTTTGGGAAAGGGCCCTGGAGCACTACCATTAACTTAAAATATATGAGACGCAAGAGTATGGAATATTGGTTTCACCTAGGAAGGATTGGAGTCAGGAAGGGTTCTGCAATATGGCTCAGGCTCTGCAAGATCGAGCAATACCTCCTATCGAATCTGAGATGGTCCCTACAATCTGGCAGTAATATCTTCATTGGTCTTGACCCCATCATGAGCGGGCATGAGAACATCTCCATTCCCATAAGCATCCTTTTTTTCTTTCACAGCAAAGGCTTTTTTACATGGGACAAGCTTATTTCATGATGGCAAGGCCCCATCCCATCATGGAAATCGGCCATGGATCTAGGTTTATCGGGGCATATGGAAAATTAGTGGAACACTGTCACAAATGTATTGAGAAGTTGTGGTTTTTACAGGTCTAGTCTGCATGATTATCTCATCTGGAAGGTGCCTTCTGCTGACATACAGGTTCGCATCAAGGACATATATACTGACCTGCTAGGTTTATTTCCTACGATTTGTTGCCCCATTTTCCCTAGATGTTTTTGGAAAACAGGCTGCTCTCCTAAATTAATTTACTTCTCGTGGCTGGTGTTTAACAACAAAAATCTGTCCTAGGAGAATTTAAAAAAGAGACAGTGGCACGGGCCAAGCAGATGCCACATGTGCCATTCAGAAGAAGAAACAAACTATCATATGTTTTTCCAATGTAAATCCATTCAGCAAATATGGCGTGAATTGGCAGCATTGTATGGTTTCCCCCTGGTCAATCACGTTTCTACTTTCGCAGCTTTTGAATGGTGGAGTGGACAGAGAGAGATATGGCGCCCCTTCATTATTATTGTCCTATGGTGTGCATGGAAGTGGAGGAACAGAATTATCTTCAATAATGTAAAAGAGCCTCTCATTGATATTTCACAACACATTATTTCCATCTATGACACAGTTCCGAAAAAGCTTCCCAAATCGACAGCATCAATCCAAAATGGACACGAAGTTTCTCAAGTGGTCTCTCAAGCCTGCTTCCCAAAGGCTTTTTTTGATGGCGCTGCCCAGCGGAACTCATGTGGCTGCGGGGTTCTCATTTTTATGGACGAGAGTCTTCATTACAGTCTTTCTTGGAATGCAGGAAATGGCACCAACAGCTTGGCTGAGGCAAAGGCCCTTGCTGGTCTCCTTGCCTTATGTTTTTTTCTTGATATAAATGCCATTTCTATTTTTGGAGACTCAAAAATCATGGTCGATCATGTAAATGGTAGAAGCCAAATCAGGTGTCCCCACCTTTCTGTTTGGATGGACAGGATCATGTTATATTGGGGCCTTTTGCGAGACTGCTCCATCCAACACATCTACAGGGCCCAGAACTGGCGTGCTGACAATCTGTCAAAGGATGGTCTCCATCTTGTCCCAGGCTCCTGGTCCCTTGAGGTAAGGTCTGGAGGGGAATCCTTCTTCATCCAGGACTTCTCTCTCCCAGGCTTTTGATCCACTGATCCAGTTTTTCATCCTTTTTGGCTTCTCATCGTGGTATAAGGGGAATCTCCGTCATGTATCTGTTTTGTTTTCTGCATTGTATCTGTTGTATATGCTTATGCATCTGCTCATCTCCATGTTCCTGATTATGTATCTGCCTTATATCTGTTGTATCTGCTTTGCTACTCATCTACAGGGTACAACTCTCCTTCATGTATCTGTATGCATCCTTCTTCGAGGATCCTCTCCCTCGAGCTATTTTCTCATATGAATTATGTAACAATCTGCTCTGTTATATTTTCTCAATATAATACAATACTCCTTTTTCTTTCTGAGAAAAAAAAAATTGTATAATTTAATAAATTCTAAAATTAAATTATTATTATATTATATAAAAAATTTATAAGTAAATATTTAAAATTAAAATTAAAACTAAATCATTATTATTATCCTATTATAATTCTATTAGAATATTGTATAGAAAACTTATAACCGCAATGAGAATTAAGTTGCAGTGGAAGAGAATGGTCGATCCTCATAATATGTCCAGCCAAACACGTTGAGTTTATCGAAGTTTAATGAATACCAATTATGAAATTCACGGGAAGACATGCCTTGAGAAAAGAAGAGAGCTTAATTCGTAATACCAATTATGAAATTAATTCTGAAATTTTCTAAAGGCAATATTGCATGAATGTGTTGCAACATGAAAGTATTAATATCTTATGCTATCGAATCTATTTGCTCTAGTAAAACTGGTAGCTCTGTGGCCTCTAGCTGACCCATTTATTCCCTTTAATGTAACCCAGGATCAAATATGATGCAATCTGGGAACGATCGGTGACTTTACTAACCCATGAAACTCGTCCCTGTTGTCTTGCACCAGGGAACTCGCTATATTTCAGAGTGTTGTACATTCACAGAACGAATGATCGCGATGTTAGTAGATGGAGATATGGAATTATAGTTGTCAGAGCAATACAGATTTTATGAATTTATTTCAATTGTAAATTTAGGTTAAATTTTGGAATGTCAGGGTTCAATTATTGTTTGATATGGTATGCTTTTTTAGGATTCCGAATTTTCTTTAGAATCCGGAATCAATATATAGATACTAAGAAATAGAATAATGTAACAAATACATACTTTCTTTTTTCGGGGTTCCCTGGCTAGTCTATCCATCCTTCTGGGAAGATAATGTCATCCATGACAGTGTTAGCAACCACTACTATGGAGTAAGGTCCCATGGCCTACCCAGATGCAAAAAGATGAAGCGTTAGCAACCACTACTATGGAGTAAGGTCCCATGGCCTGCCGAGATGCAAAAAGACAAAGCTTGAGTCCTCTGAAACACACATTCTCTTCTAAGCTGTAAATATGCCATAAAGTTTAGGAATTCCATAAAGACAAGTGCTCCACAATATTTTCATATTTTGGGAGTTTGAAAACAGCTAAAAGAGGACTCCTCCTAGAGGAACAAGTGGTATAAAGGGTGGAAATTGGTTCCTTTCATGATGAAACTACTCAAAACATGCAGAGGTCAAGAGTATGGCTAATAAGACCACTCATCATAGTGATTCCTTGGGAAATTGTAAAAATAACCAAGTGAAAGGATATGATCAGCAAATTAGATGGTGATGATGGAATGAAAAAAAAGGTTGTTCTAGAAAAAATAGGTTGATAAAAATGACAATCACGAGGAATAAAATGGGAATGGTTTCATTTTTAAAGAATCTTGAAACATGGGAAACTACTTTTGAAATTTGTTTCATTTTTACAGAAGCTTGAAATAGAGAAAAAATATGCTTTAAATAAGTTTGCATGCCCCCAACGTAATGACTTAATGTGAGGCACATTCCTCACAAACTTGATTTGTTTGAACTAAGTAGACTACTGGGTACTAATAGGTGGATAGAATAAAGGTTCATTTGTGAGATCAAGTGAAAGATTGAAAGGGAACTTATAAGATATAATCAAAGACTCTAATTGAAAGGGGATTTGTTTCATTTTTTAACAATATTAACATAGGAAAAGAACTATGCTCAGACGAACCTATTTCATTTTTAACAAGGTTGACATAGTAAAAGAACTATCCTCATCAAATCTTGTTTCATTTTTTAACGAGCTTGATAGAAGAAAACGAACTCCAGTATGGGAACCTTGTTTAATTTTTCAAAGTGCTTGACACAACAAAATGAAATCCACTCAAAAATAATATCATGGCCTCTAAGAGACCACAAATTCCAAGATGTTCTCATCAGATGGGAGAACAACGCTCTAGAAGGGATCAAAGGATCCAACAGACAAATCAGACTCTAATTACCCCAATAAATGATGCACTATATCACCTACAAGATCATCAGTAAATGTGGACATGGAACAAGTTTACACATAATTAATATGTAGTGGGGGAGACACAAATTTCATATAAGGACCATTTAGGGAAGCTGGTTGATAGGGAGTCAAATTAGGACCAATGAATGAAAGTTGTTTGGTGGGCCCCAGTATTGTAGCAATAATGTTGCAACTCCTGGAATTCCCTTCTTTAATTTTATCAACCCGGTAGTTCGTAACAAACTTGGAAGCGACGGTGCTGTATGCACAAGTACTAGCTCTTGCCGCGACTGTCACTTGATCAGCTGGCACAAGTCTTCTAAGAGCTTAAGCCAGCTTCTATGAGCTCTTATAAGAAGCTTTTTAACTTATGGATGAAAGCTAACTCAAATAAGGCTCAGCTACTTGCAGAAAGAAACTGAAAGCGGAAAGGAAACACAAACCCTAACAAACCCTAATTTTACCAGTTAGCCCTACTGATGCAAGAAAGAGGATGCAGGCTACCGAAAGAGATTCCATTGACTTCTAGGAAGGTAAAATGCATGTGTCTAAGCTACTTCTACATTAACATCTGAAAAAACATCTTTTTTTATTTTTGAATAAGTTGTTATAACTATCATGCACGTGCTTTTAACTGTTTTTGTCTGTACAGAGGTGGATTGGCGAGAGGAAATTCTTGGAGGATGTCGGGAAGGTTTAGAGAGGGACTAATGGGTCCCTAACACCCTTCCAAAGAGTTTCACAGAGTTTGGCTATCAAGAAACCTTATTCGTGAGCTTCTATAGGAAGTCTGCAGGGGTTCTACAGGATGTTCTGGAATTTCTACAGGATGTTCTGTAATTTTCCACAGGATGATGCGAAAAGTGGATTTTGGAGGGTTGATGGAGGAAAAATGGTGGGAAAGTGGAAATGGAGGTTGGATAATGATGTTAAGGGGTTTAGGACCTGGCGCATGAGGCTAAGGAGCGATTGGATTTGGTTCAAGGATGGAGGAAGCAATGATGTACAAGAATGTAGAAATTAGGTCAAGGTGGGAAAAGTATGGCAAATGAAGGGTAGGAATCATGGATTAAGGGTTGGAGAAGATTATCTGATGGAGGAAAGGTAGATATAGAGGTAATACAGGTGATCTGCACACAATTTTCTAAAACTGAGCAAACAAAGACTATGCAAACCCAAGATCTAGCTATCTTGACCTAATTTGACCTAAATAAAAGTAAGGAAAATGAATGACAGTTTATTTGCAACGAAATAATGTGAAATTCTATGCAAAGTAAGCAATAAAGACTTTGAACATGCAACCAACTTCTGAAAATAAAAATCGAACACTAATGATTGCATGGTGAAGCAAAGACTGTGTTTTTGTTGGTAGCAAGGTCACCTTGATCCCAACTCCTGATCCCACTGAGGGAGAGGTGAAATCAGAGGTGCTTGATGGCCTTTTTCTGAAGCTCTTCCCTGTTAATAACCTATCAACTCAATATGAACATAAAAAGCCTTTTTAATCATCAAAAACAACCTAAATACCAAAACAAGATTTAAATCTAAATAGCAAATTTTATTCTAAGAATGCAGCAAAAACACATAAAGATAAACAAAGGAGGTACTGGGCACTTGAGATGGGCCAAACCCCAAGAGCTACAACCTCCTATGAGAGATTTAGAGCTAGTGCAAAGCTGGATTCATCTTTATTGAGCGAGAAAATAAGAGTTACATCAAAAACTGTCCACAAGGGAAACTTTGAAAATGTGCTGAAATGAAAAGCTAATCTACTGACTAAAATCGAACTACAAACTAGCTAACTTCTTCCTACAAAGTGACTAAGTGAAATGAGGCCCTAAGCCCTCTTATTTATACAAATTGAGGACCCCAACAACCCTCCTAAACTTTAAGAACTCTGCTGCCAACACTTGTAGTTAACAACACTTTTACTAGCACTTGCTCAGCTGCCCTTGTGATAATTGATTTGGTGGCCCTTGAACTCCGAGCTGATGGTGGAGAATTCGAGGTAAGGGCCCATAAATGAAGGGGACACCTTCCTACAAATCCTCTCCCTTTTTCTTCCACGAATTTGGCTGCCAAGTGCTCATTAAAACCTTTGATTTTGTCTCAAAATTGACCAAAAATCTGCACAAAGCACCCATTAGACTTGTTGGCATAATGACTAACCCAATTCACTCTATTAGCATAAATATAATCAAAAACATGCAATAAACTAATAAGAATGGTGGATTAAGTCGAATTAGGAGGTTGAATGAGCCCATATAATTATCCATTTTTGGGGCTCATCATCACCCCCTACTGAAAGTGTTGCTCATCCTCTAAGCAACTAATCTATCTCCTCATCTTTGTTGGCCCTGGTGGCTTCCCTATCATGCCAAGCTTCTGAAGTGATGTCCTCTTCTCGGTCATGAAACCATGCCTTTCTCTCTGCTTCTTCCCATTGCCTGTGCTCCTTCTCCTAGAGAATTCTCAGCTTCCTATAGAACTGTCTCAGCATCCTGTAGAGAGGCCTTTATGTCCAACATTTTCATTCTTTGTCTCCAGGTGGATGTCCTCGGGCTTCCCTGTTCATAGGTGATGGATGCCTTTGAGGGAGACCTCTCCTTTTGTGTATCTGGGGTGTCTACCATTGTAATTGGCTCTTTTGATTGAGGCTGGGGTCTGCCAGTCTTAATCCCCACATTCCTTCTTGCCTTAAAATACAGGGGAGGTTCCCTCTTTTTATTTTCCTTCTGCTTGGGAGATGTGCTTAGGGTGGCCAGGACAGCTGCTACCTCCCTAGCTAAAATTTCCGGTGAATTTTCCCTCTGTTGCTCTGTCTTTAGACTTCCTATAGAAAGTCGTGTGCTGATTGTTTTCTGTCTTCCTGTAGAAGCAGCTTTCGGGCTTCCTGTCGAAACAATTTTCACTGTTTTGGCCTGCTTGGCTGGGGGTGTCTTCTTCTTCAATTTTGCTATGGTTTCCTTGGATGTGCCCTCACTTGCTTGGACCTTTTCATTCCTTTCTGCCCTAATTTGCAACCGTTTCTCCCTTGGAATTTGTGCCTTTATTCCACCCACAGTTTTGGGCTCAGCAACTTGGCATTTCTCTTGTTTCTCTTCTTGCTTTTTCTGGCGTGGCCTGTCCTCAGTTTCCTTACCCTTGGCCTTCTCCTCTGCTGTTTCCTGACCTACTAGGGGACCTTCCCATAGTTGCTGCTCTTCAGAAATCTATGCTATGTCTACCCCTTGAGTTTCCTGTTGCTGTGACTATTTTTTCACCAGTGCATTTTCCTCCTGTAGCTGGGATATTTTTTTTTAATGCTTTCACTGTGTCTCATCATGGCCAACTTTCCTCTTAATTCCTTTAGCTTGTCCTCCATGTGGTGTCGAGTGTTTTTTTTCAACAAAATTCTCAGGTGAGAAAGCAGGTAGAACTGAAAATAGAGGCATAGTTGAATTTTTGTCTTTTTCTGAAACCAAATAAGGAATTTCCCATGTGCCTCTCCTTACAACATCAAATTGCAATATTTCCCTTTGTTTTAAACTGCTTTTATCCCGAATTTGACTCTCTGCTTCTGAAAAGAGGGTTTTTTTTTTTTTGACAGAACAGTGGACAAACAACACAGTTTCCTTTCAGAGAGTAGGCATATATGCAAATTCGTTTCCTTTTTCACACAAGTTGGTTTCTATGGTTGCATGTATTTTCTTTACAGTGGAATTTTAGAAAGAAGGAGAGAGACTTTGAGTGCAGAGAAGAAAACAGAGAACTGCGTAGAACTCAAGGAAAATATGCATACAGACTTTTAAACATCACTCTTTTTGTAATCCACTGCTGTGTGTTTAATCATTCAAATAAGTCATATGCATATAGATTTCCCCGAGCCTACCTCATTTCAAGCTTGAATTTTGACAAAAATCTCGGGTTTTCCTTCTACAAAGTTGTTTCCTGCGTTTCCTGTAGAACACTGGGCGACTTCTGTATGATGTCTATGCGCCCTTGAACGATCTTGGTATGTGGGAGAATTTTGAATAGGCCAAAAAACTTGGCGAAGGACATCGATTTAACAGAATTCAGAGGCAGAGGACGTGTACTTCAGCCGAAGAGGTTTGCAAGTGTAAATGAACAACAGTTAACGTGAGTCTTCAGCCGAACATTTTGAATTACGACGCAATTCATGGCGTGGGGATGAGGTGGAAAAATGTGTGTTGTCTTTATTCGAACTACAGTGATGTTATGAACTGTATGTTCTCTTCTATCTGTTAATCATTTGATGTCTTGTGCGGCGTGATTTTTGCCTGAGCGCTAGAGAACTGGGTGAGGGTGGCCAGTTAGTTGGCCACCAATTTTTTAGTCACAACCATCTCATTACTCATGTAGTTTTCAAATTACATTCATGCAATCATAGGAACGAGTTTAGTCATGTATCTGGAAGTCAAATGGTTGCTGTGAGGTGCTTTTTGCTGCTGCATGCATTTGTTTCGGTGGTTTCATGATGGCTTGGCTGTTGATTCATGGTTGTTTTCTTGTGCAGGTATCCTGTGGTTGGATCCACACTGTAGGAGCTGGCTTCATGTTCAGATATGCACCCTCAAGCTACTGATGTTGAATTTTCACAAGACAGAAACATGTTTTTTCCATTTCTCTGGAACGATAGATCAGATCGATCTGAAACTTGCTAAGCATGTTCCTATCATCATGATGCACCTCCCATAGCAAAATCACGATCAATGGATGCACAGATTTCTAGAAAAATGGAAAATGGTTGAAGATTACAGAGATCAATTTCTCAGAAACCGTGCATCGGAATCAGCTGAAACTTCTTGGGTAGGCTACTCTAACCCATGTGCATTTCCCCATGAAATAGGTTTTGAAATGGATGCACAGGTATGGAGAAAATGTAAAAATGGCTAAAGGTGATGGAAGTTGGATTCTTGGAAGCCGTGCACCAGAATTGGATGAAATTGCTCAGGCATGTTGCCATCGTCCCTATACAACTCCCCCCTGTAACAGTTTTGAAAATGGATTCACAGTTTTCAAGCAAGGGAAAAGACAAATTTTGTTCTAGGTATTTTTGCTTCAAGGCATTCTGTAGTTTTGTTGCATGGTAAGAAAAATGAGCTCGAGCTATAATGTAGACTTGGAATTCATTGATGTAGAGTCTAGATGGAGCTTGGACAGGTAGAGCGTGCAAGACTTCGTTTCTTGACCTATCACTTAAGAATTCTTGTTGTCAATATAAGGCAAACAGGGTTTCTTGTACGACTGTGCAGGAACACCTAACCAGGTGGGTGCAATGGAGGTGGAAAGAGATGGAACATGGTGCCACATGGTGTTGGATTTCATAAAGGTGTGGCTGTAGGCCTAACAAACTGATCCCAACCATCAGATTCCCTTTCAAAATTGAATTTGGCTCGTCCAAAGGTTCTACAGGATGTTTCCTGTAGAAATTCAAAACTTCCTGTAGAAATTCCTGGAACTTCCTGTAGAAAGCCCAGAACTTCCTGTAGAAAGCCTAATCTTGACCTGAATGTGACCAAATCCTAGGAGAGGTGAGTGGCCATGGAGGGAGTGTCCGAAGGGATGTCCTAGAGCCTTTTACAGACTTCTTTCCTCGTTTTGCGCACCCCTCTTTTCCTGCAATGTATTCACTGCAACCTGCAATTTTTCACAGAGATTAGTCCGACTTTCTTTTTTCCTTTTCTTTCTCTTTTTTCTTTTTTCTTTTTTTTGAAAACAACTAGGGTGCCTCATGGAGGTTTTCATCCTAATTGCCTGCCCTGGGCACCTCCAAGGGAGGTTTTCACCCAGGGATCTTATTCTCTTTTTATTTCCTCTTCTTTCCAACCCATTGACTGCCTCATGGAGGTTTTTGATCAGTGAGCCAATCTGAGGCGCCTCCGAGGAGGTTTTCATCTTAGTTTTTTATTTTTCTCTTATTTTCATTTTTTATTTTTTCATTTTTTTCCTACCCTACCCTACTTGAAAAACAAAATCATTTTCAAGTGTAAGAATACTTCCAATGGAGCCATGTGCACATCGAGATTAGATACAAAATGATGTAGAGGCTTGAAATGCATGCTCTAACAGCTATCCGGATTTCAGAGACCAAATGATCTGATTTTGAAGGGATCAAACATAGTTGAGGAAGAGAGTACCGCTGCAACTTAGTGACAATCTCAAACCATATCTCAATATATCTCTAATATCATTGGTCCTTTTGCTGATCTGGATCATGTTTCATGTCACCTTCTACCATGACTTTCTCATCTTCCTCCTTTTGCTGATCTTTCTCTTGAATACATGGAAGATTTGATGGTAACCATGAGGGAACTCTCTCAATCTCTGATTTTGATGCCTTCTCTTCATCAAGTGCAGCCCATGGTTCTTTGATCTTTTCTTTTGAATCTTCTTTTGCCTTTGGTCCTTCAATTTTGTCAATATAATCTCTGTTTTGAAATACTCTTCCTGAGCTATGGCGAAGATCATCGAGCTCAAGAGGAGTCATTTGGACATGTTGTGCCTCAGCTTTGTAATTGGGTTGAGCTATTCCAATGTGCGGGTTTGGAAATTTTGGTATGGGTAGTTGAGTGGGGGTGTATATTTGAGATGGATGTGGATGGAGTTGTGGTTGGGCAGGTGGTGGAGGCAAAGGAGCAGAAGGAGAGTTGTACTGGGGCCTCCACCCCTTATGAGGTGCATTCCATTGAGGCTATGGCTAAGCATAAGAGTGAAACAAATGAGGAGCTGGTTGAGCATGATATTGAGGAGGATATGACCAAGGAGGGGTTGTGGACCAAGAAGGATGAGCAAGGGGACCACGAGAAGGCATGGAAGTGGTTTGATAGGGGTCATAATAGGTTTGGGATGTACCTTGCATTCCCTGCTGGTAGGGTGTGGGTCTAAGTGGCCTCCTTTGGTTCATATAATAGAGTGGTTCAATGGCTCTATTGGATCTCTGATATGCAGCTTTAAGTCCAGGCAAGGAAGGGCATTGATTCGTGGGATGGTATTCTTCACAGGCAAAACACACTTCTAGGGAGTGCATTGGACATTCGTTCCTAGGATGCTTTCTAGTGCACCTAGGAAAAAAGATGTCCAAAGCCCTCTTGGCTTCCTCTTGCTTCCTTTGGATCTACAAGGTATCCAGTTGCATGTCAAGAAACTGCCTCATCTCACTCTGGAAATCTTCCATCTGATTTGAAAATTCGTTTTTGGATAAGGTACTGCTCCCAACATTTATGCTTGTAGCCATTTGCTCCAGAGGAATGTTTTCTTCTTCATCTTCCCTTGAGGTTCTTCAAATATGTCTTGCTGTCCACCTAAGGGTTCTCTAATCACAGCCATCGAAGAAGAGAGAAGGTTGGCTATGTGAAGCAGTGGGGGTGTTGTGCAATCATTTTTCTGAATTATCTCTACTCCTACAAGGCATGAAAGGAAATCTTTTTGGTTGTTTTTTTTATTTTTTTTTCTTGTACCTACAAAACTAAAATAGATTGAATTGCAACTAACTATCTTACTGAAATGAAAATGCGGAATTTAAATGAAAGCAGGAAAGGACTAATCTATGTTTCTCAAATGAAATTGCAGGAATGAAATGCTAGGCTACGCTTGCAGAATTGAAATGCTAATATGCGCTTGCAGAAATGAAATTGCAGAATTGAAATGCTAATCTATGAAAGCGGGAAATGCTAATCTACTTTTGCAGAAACGAAATTTCATAATGGAAATGAAATAAACTACTTAGCGGAAGGTTGTAGTGGAAAATAGAAGAAAAGAAGCAATCACCAATACTCTGACACTTCCCTGGAAATGACACCAAAAAGAGTGGTGGGCTCCAGTATTGCAACAATAACGCTGCAACTCCTGCAACTCCCTTCTTTAATTTTATCAACCCGGTAGTTCGTAACAAACTTGGAAGCGACGGTGCTGTATGCACAAGTACTAGCTCTTGCCGCGATTGTCACTTGATTATCTGGCACAAGTTCGCTAGGAGCTTAAGCCAACTTCTATGAGCTCTTAGAAGAATATTTTTAACTTATGGATGAAAGATAACTCAAAGAAGGCTCAGCTACTTGTAGAAATAAACTAAAAGCGGAAAGGAAATGCAAACCCTAGCAAACCCTAATTTTACTAGCTAGCCCTACTGATGCAAGAAAGAGGATGTAAGCTACCGAAAGAGATGTCATTTACTTCTAGGAAGGTAAAATGCATGTGTCTAAGCTACTTCTACATTAACATCTGAAAAAACATCTTTTTGTATTTTTGAATAAGTTGTTATAACTATCATGCATGTGCTTTTAACTGTTTTTGTCTGTGCAGAGGTGGATTGGCAAGAGGAAATGCTTGGAGGAGGTCAGGAAGGTTCAGAGAGGGCCTAAGGGGTCCCTAACACCATTCCAAAGAGTTTCACAGAGTTTGGCTATCAAGAAACCTCATTCGTGAGGTTTTACAGGAAGTCTGCAGGGGTTCTACAGGATGTTCTGGAATTTCTACAGGATGTTCTGTAATTTTCTACAGGATGTTGCGAAAAGTGGATTTTGGAGGGTTGATGGGGGAAAAATGGTGGGAAAGTGGAAATGGAGGTTGGAAAATGATGTTAAGGGGTTTAGGACCTGGCGCATGAGGCTAAGGAGTGATTGGATTTGGTTCAAGGATGGAGGAAGCGATGACGCACAAGAATGTAGAAATTAGGGCAAGGTGGGAAAAGTATGGAAATTGAAGGGTAGGAATCATGGATTAAGGGTTGGAGAAGATTATCTGATGGAGGAAAGGTAGATAGAGAGGTAATACAGGTGATCTGCACATAGTTTTCTAAAACTGACCAAACAAAGACTATGCAAACCCAAGATCTAGCTATCTTGACCTAATTTGACCTAAATAATAGCAAGGAAAATGAACAACAGTTTATTTGCAATGAAATAATGTGAAATGATATGCAAACTAAGCAATCAAGACTCTAAACATGTAACCAACTTCTGCAAATAAAAATTGAACACCAATGATTGCATGGTGAAGCAAAGACTGTGTTTTTGTTGGTAGCAAGGTCACCTTGATCCCAGCTCTTGATCCCACTGAGGGAGAGGTGAAAGCAGAGGTGCTTGACGACCCTTTTCTAAATATATTCCCTGTTAATAACCTATCAACTCAATCTAAACATAAAAATCCTTTTTAATCATAAAAAACAACCTAAATAGCAAAACAAGATTTAAATCTAAATAGTCGATTTTATTCTAAGAATGCAGCAAAAACACATAAAGATAAACAAAGCAGGTACTGGGCACTTGAGATGGGCCCAACCCCAAGAGCTACAGCCTCCTAAGAGAGATTTAGAGCTGGTGAAAATCTATATTCATCTTTATTGAGCAAGAAAAGAAGAGTTACATCAAAAACTGTCCACAAGGGAAAGCTTGAAAATGCGCTGAAATGAAAAGCTAATCTACTAACTAAAATCGAACTACAAACTAGCTAACTTCTACCTACAAAGTGACTAACTAAAATGAGGCCCTAAGCCCTCTTATTTATACAAATTGAGGACCCCAACAACTCTCCTAAACTTTAGGAACTCGGCTGCCAAAACTTGTACTTAACAACACTTTTACTAGCACTTGCTCAGCTGTCCTTGTGATAATTGATTTGGTGGCCCTTGAACTCCGAGATGATGGTGGAGAATCTGAGGTAAGGGTGCGTAAATGAAGGGGACACCTTCCTACAAATCCTCTCCCTTGTTCTTCCACGAATTTGGCTGCCAAGTGCTCATTAAAACCTTTGATTTTGTCTCAAAATTGACTAAAAATCTACACAAAGCACCCATTAGACTTGTTGGCATAATGACTAACCCAATTCATTCTATTAGCATAAATATAATCAAAAACATGCAATAAACTAATGAGAATGGTGGATTAAGTCGAATTAGGAGGTTAAATGATCCCATATAATTATCCATTTTTGTGGCTCATCATTGGTCAATGGTCAGAATTCTTCCTCTATGCGGGAATCACATCACACGAAGTAAAGAGTTGAAAAGAGCTCTCATGACATAAAGATATTCACTTCCAAGGACTAAATTTAAATCCAAAGGGCCTTAGACAACCATCACATCGATATAAATAGTCTTTTCTCCAAAAGTAATAGGAAATTTAGGAAGGATCCCTAACGGTTGATTGGTTCCTCTATGAAAAGGCAACAGATTCTTGGTAACGAGAAAAATATGTGGGCAACTGAAAGCTTTCCAAGTATTTGAGTACAAAATACTAACAGATGCACCTTCATCTATGAGTGTGTTAGGTATGACCACATTATAAGCCTATACAATGATCTCGAAGGGCATATGAGGAGGAAGAAGATATCCTTTCAGTTGACTCCAATGAAAGGAAGTGACTAGACTACTTTGATGGGGTGTCACAAGAACAAGAGGATGTCCCCCTGTGCCATTGGAATGGGAGGACTACCACTGAGTTCATTGGAATCTAAAGAAATGAGAAGAACCTGAGTGGTATGAATTTCACTCTATATGAGAAAGGCATGATCAACTGAAGGTGGAATCAAGTCAACCATTTTCTCAACTAGTGGTTAGTTGGGAATAAACTCATGAGATTCATGTGTAGAGAGAGAGGGATTGATTGGATTCAGATTCTGATCAGTCACTTCATCAACTATTGGAGGATTAGGAGAAAAATTCCAGTTACCCACTAGAAGTCATGGTTGAGAAGTTTTATGGTTTTCCAACACTTTTGAGGCTTCATCCATATAAGGAAAAGGTTGAATAGGATGATTCCCATCACATAACTTAGAAGGAAATTTTACTTTACCCTTTATCCCATGGACCTTACTATCACTAGTTAAAGGTTTGTCACCAGCAAGATCTCCAGAAGCTTATGAAAACGGTTTTTGTGAGACAATGTGGACCACACCTCTAATACCTTAGGAATACCAATACAATCTCTAAGAAGGTGGCCACCCTTACATAACATTCAACGGAAATAATTTTATGGGGTTAATTGGAAGATTTCTCCATACTAGTTATGTCTGTAGCAATGGTTGTTTGGTTGCTCCCTTACTTATTTTTCTTGTTCTTCATTTTTCTTCTTCTCCTTAGTTTCTTGGTTATCAGAATCAAGACTTTCCCTACGTCAAGAGGAAGAAATGGACAAAGAAAAAATCAATGAAGAAAGAAAATGGTCAGCTTTAGGATCAACACGAGTTTGAT
This sequence comes from Pinus tabuliformis, assembly GCA_031772625.1. Classification (NCBI taxonomy): domain Eukaryota; kingdom Viridiplantae; phylum Streptophyta; class Pinopsida; order Pinales; family Pinaceae; genus Pinus; species Pinus tabuliformis. The sequence goes on from CM062816.1 coordinate 400,385,341, forward strand.
GTTATTCAGGTGGAGGAGAACCTATTTGATAAGAAGTTTGGAAATTCATAACCATAGGGGTCGAAAACAACCAAACTGGAAAACCAATGGTAAATCTGGGAAGGGACAACGTTTCCATATAATGAGCACAAATATTTTAAAAAGAAGCAAATGGTCGAGGATTCCCATCAGAGGGGCTTCCTTGATTAGTAGACTCAAGAACTGTTGCCATTGGTCTCAACCTAAGATCTACCAAGGAGTTGTTCCACGAGGCTGATATTGTTCAATGGTGAATTAATTGATTTTATATATTAAAGACACAAACAAAACAAAGTGGTAACTAGACATAAAGGTTTACCAAGCAGATGTGAACTATAATATACAACTTGGAAAACCAAGGACTTAACATACGTACAACAAATCTTCCTAAATTCTATGTTTGGTGTATCACGATATACAAGGTGACTGACTTGCTTACTTATGGATGGATAGAAACCTATTGGGGACTCCCAAAATATACGTGATGGTATGTGGGAGTGAACTCCATAGTAGTGTTTTCTAATGCATAGCCATTCTATGAGAGAATTCCCATATACTTTACATGTGTGTAGCACCACCAATATACTTGAAGGTATGTGGAATATGATCCTATACACTGACATATGTGGAACACGATTTGAACCTTGGGATGAAATACTAGCAAACAATGATAGCTCCTATGTTTAATGACACCAGAGCATGTCTCTAGCCTAGACCTCTAAAAGTTTGCATTAATGTTACAAATGTTCCTTAGGTGATTCAATAAATTTTTCTATTTATCTTTGATTATGTTTCAGTTTTGGGGCTCACCGAATGCCACCTTGATATCCTAAAATGAAAATATAACATGAGAAAAGAGAAATACTTCATCTTTCAATGAAAATCTAGCTAAGGAAGGGACAAAACAATGAAGATGCAACACACAATATGCAACAAACAAGATGCAAGATGCAATTTCATTTCCAATGCAACTATTCTTATGCTAATTCACATGAAAAACCCTAAATGTCGATGAAATTTTTTTCTTTTCGCGAGACTTAATTTTTGAAATGAAGAAAACTAATATGAAAATGTTCAATTTTTGATTCAGTTAAAAATTTTAGAAAGAGGACTAGAACAACAGTTCATCCAAGCAACCAACAATCAAAGAAAATTAGTTTGCAAGCAATGAAATGATAAGAAAAAAGACAACTCAAAACCAATTCTTACCAAAGGAAAAAAACACAAATGAGAACCAACAGACACTTTAGAAAGACCATAAGACACTAAAGACTCAGGGAACTTTAGTTGGAAGTAGGCTAGCCAAAGAAATGCTTAAGAACAAAGGAAAAGTTATTGAAAAAATAAGGGCCAATGCTAGTGCAGAAGAGGCACTGGTGCATTTCAATGCAAGTGCAGAGTGGGCCAGGGTGAGGTGAAATGCTTTGTCAAAGACACGGGACGTAATCAAGCATAAGGGATAAGGAAACCACCAAGGGAATAGTTCATTCCCAAGCATGGTCCCCAATGCTTTATACAGGATTTATGATCGTCGAAAAAGTATCTACCCTATGTGGGTGGCTAAACTAGAACAATAAAGAAACAAGGAACATAATGATTTTCCTTAAAGTAAATCAATGACAAAGTGATGCCTACCTGGAATAATTCACACACTTCACTCCTTTAGCTTGGAATCTCTAAGTGCCAAAATTAGTACCTACATAGTTAGAGAACACAAGCCAAGAAACTATGATGAAATCAATGAATTATTTATATTAATATAAATGGAAGGAGATTACAACCATAAGTAGTAGTTGATCTTGTAGAAGATCTCCTCCAAGTTTTTTACTTGTCCTTTCCTTGTCACAATATGAACCTCCAATCGCCCTAAATGAATGAGATGACAACCACTCAATACACCAACATAATGGCATATTCACTCTCCAAAATCCAACCCCTAACTAGATAGAAGGTTGGGATTATATAGAGAAGTAGGGGAAGTTGGGAGCTTTTATCTAATTACCAATCTAGGGTTTGAGATCCACCTTCGATGGAGGCATAGGATAAAAGGATAAGTGGTGAAAACTCCAAAATAGGGAAGGATAGGATTACAATGGTTTATCCAAGTTAGGTAGTTGAAACATCTTATGGAAACCCCTATAAGGGGAAGCTTCCAGAATCCAGATCATTCTCCCAAATTTCTAGAACCAACACAAGTGCAAAGGGGAGAAAAGTTTTGGTGACCAACATCGGCCACAGTGGAGCAACCTGTAGGTGATCATACCCCAATAGGCATACATGAAGCATTGGTCCTAAAACAGGCTCAGATGTTGCAGTTTAGGAATGGAATTCTGTGGTGATGAAGGGAACATGCTTAGGAATTTTTGCAATACGGTAACAAGGGGAAATAGGATGTTGATTGATCCCATTAGGAGGCTCACTAATAGGATGTTACAAAATGGCCTATAACAAGTCAAACTGGAAGGAGCGTTCTAGGTCAAGCCACTATAAATTTTGGACCGAAAGGAAATTTTTCCTTGGAATCACCATCATGTAGGTTAAAGTGCAATAGAAATACTTTGAGACTAAGGAGGCCACCTAGGAAATGGAGTATTAGATGAATGAAATATTTTCTATGTTGTTCTAAAGATGATGGAAGTATGAGAAACATTGAGGATGGTGTCTCTTTTAAGGGGAGGAGAGATGTAATACCCAAGGAAATTTACTTTGTGACTTGAAATTTACATTATGACTCTTTCACATTGAAAATATGATTAAAATTTTAAGAGGGATAAATGAATAAAAATACTAGTGTAAATATTTATTTTTAAACTAAAACACACAATTATTTTGGTATGTTAAAAGGATGACATGTGAGATCAACTCGCAACTGTCAGGAAATGGTTAAAATGAGCTATTCAAATAGGGGGAAGGAAAATAGTTGGCATAGACAAACTGACAATAAATTTCATGATTCAGATCAATGTCAAGAGGTAGAAATTGTAACAAAATAACAGTGGGGGGTAAAGAAAATTGCTTTGAAAAGAAAAACAGTGCTGGAGAAATACTAGTTTTGGAGCGAGATCATTTGTAGGATGCTTCTAAGGGTTTAGGAGGAAGTTTTAATAAGGATTTATGCATAGCTCCTTGATAGATATGAGTGGAGCTCGGGGAATTAACAAAAAAATTGGTTCAAGGTCAGGAGGAACTGTTGAAATTGTAACTAGTGTCGGTCTTCATACTATATTGTAAAACAATCCTTGGTGTATTTATTATGTTCATTATTATATATATATTTTAGTCAAAACATGTTCTTCATTCTTATGGAGTAAAGAAGACTCAAAAAGAATTTAGTACGAGTAAAATAAAAATGTATTTCATTCATGTCCCATTTGGAAATTTGAATGAAAAGGGAATTTAAATTATTTCTTGATTCAAAGTCCACCAAATGAGAAATTTGGCTCTCCTTGGAATAGGTAATCCCAATCCTCCAAGAGATACCTATTTCTCCCTCGTGGACAAGTATATATAAGAGGTGGTTTGACTCAGTTAGGATATCATCCAATAACACAATAAAAAGCATTTTTCTTAACCAAAAAGGATAAAGGAAGTTGAATTAAAGGAGATAGAATTTCACACATGTGGAGGATCAATTTTGTAAATAGACCGAACTATTTTGTGCTACTATAGGCTTGAAATTTCAATGACTGAAGTTTTAGGAAGATGACTAGTTTGACCTATGTCAACTTTGATTTGAAGCTAACTTAGAGAAGGGATATAATTGGTGTTTTCGGTGGAAGTTTTGTCTTGGTTTTGGTCTTGGATATCCAATTTTTATTTGATTATATAAGAGAAGGATTGTTGGGTTTTCACCCTTGTGGGGATTTTCCCTAGCTTAGAGCCTAATTTCTGGTGTCTCTTCTCTCCGTATGACCTTTATGTTTTGAACATTTTTATAATTGATTAATGAAGAGAAGATAACAAGTAATAAGAAAGATTATAGAATTCACCATTAATTAGTAGGTTAAGAGAAATAAAGCATGATCTACTCTACACTTGGTTTCACAAAATGGTATGAGAACTATGGTGAAGACATGAGCACTTTTTAAGAAGTCCTAAGTAAAGACAAGACTAGAAGTAATTAGAACAAAAGTTTATTATGTAAAATAGGCCTTGTTCAAAAAGGTGTTGAGATCGAGAAATAATTTTACTGACCATGGAAATCATAAATAATGTTCTTATAAGACCAAGATTCCTCAGGTATCAAGACTAAAGAATCTTTGTGGAATGAAGGTAACAAATTAAATTTTTTATATATCTATGTGATTGATCCAAGGTAGGCATTCAAACTACTGTAGAAAATCCAATCCTAATCGTTCTTTTAGGTTTAACATAGAAAACTAAAATACACATTCCTTAAAGAAGACAAGGCTACAAATATATGAAGGAAGAAAAATACAAAGAATTATTATATCTCTTTCATATAAGGATTTGAGGGACATTTCTTTGTAATTTATGAGAAAGACATATTTTCAAAAGAGTTTATATAAAATATAGAAGTTTGTACAAAAGTAACCTTCTTGTGGTATACAATTTATGGAAGAGACCGAAACAATGTAAATAGTCTCTGTAGTTAAAGTTCAATACTTTGGGAACTCCGTGGAAGAACTATGACAAGATATATGAAGGTATAAAAGCTTATGAAGTATCGATGCTACTAAGAAGAAGGATCGATTACATTATTGAAGTATATTTGTCATGAAACCTGAAAGGAATGATTTAAAGAGTCTGAATTTTTGTAAATATTGAATCTCCTTTTTGTATCCCCACTCGAGGAAGATGATACATGTCAATTGTAGAGAAGTCAAAGGACCAGATCTCCATAAGGTTGGATAGGTAAGGTTAAAAGAGGTACATATAAATTTTGTTCACTTGCATCAAATGACCTATGTTAATTATATTGCACATGATACCAATTCTTCTAGGTCAGGGTGACTTGACATCTAGGAATTAGCATAAAGTGTAGGCAAATGGTATTTTGAGAGAGAGTGATGTACTATAAAAGGGTCTACATATATACATTAGAGATCATGGCTTAACTGATATATGAAGACTAGGATTTTCTGATCATTGGATGAAATGATCCCCATCACATAGAAAGCTTGACAATAACATATATAAGGGTTTGCAACTAACTCATTAATACTCTTGTAGAATTTGTAATTCTTAGATGGAAAATGTTGAAGAGTTTGAAGAATCTAGAGTTTGTAAAGATTAGCAAAGTTTTGAAGTAGAAAACACTAGGAAAAAAGTCCTACGTAATCATTTCCATTGTAAAAAGAATACCTAGATCTTGAGAGTGACAGGAATGATGTCATGCTAATGTGAGGACAAGGTTGATGGAAAAAGTCCAAGTTTAAGATGGAGTTGACCTTCCTCATAAAGATAAGTATTCCACATCCTATTTCTTTAATTACTACTATTTTTATTTTGTTTACGAATTTTTCGTTTTGTTCTTTGAGTCTTCTAACAATGTTTGTGATCAACAACTATCTAAGCATTATTAGAAAATGGAAGAATTGGAAGATCGTAGAAAAGCACAAAGATTTATCCAAATATTAATAGATATAAATGAAGAATGAGAGAGAAGTTTGAAGTATGCATCAAATAAGTCAATTAGATGGTAGCATGAAAGAAACACTTAATAAAACGGAATACATTGAAGTACCTCAAATGGAAAGAGGGAGCTACGAGATCTTGGATGGAAATGTCATTACTTGAGATGATTGGAAATTTCTTTATTTATTCAAGGACACATTAATTGAGTTGGCATCACTAATGCTGAATAAAGATAATAATGGTGGTTTAGAATTAGTATGATTTCTTGGAAGAACATGAAGCAAAATTATATAACAATGTTAAGGAAGAATATGTGTAGGCCTGTACAATCAACTATAAAGAAGTTTGGCTCCATAAGGTGTTTGATGAACTACTTGATGACATGTTGGATTTGATGGATCAATTCTGCATGAATATTGTTAGAGAAACAAGAAGGATGATGTGCTTTATGGTTCAACAATACGATGTATATTGGAGCTGAGAAGCTGCAACAAAGCTCTCCATAGATGAGAAGGTAATAGATGTAAGGGATGTATGTCTATTTTTGACATAAGCTTTGGCTTCAGGTTATCTCCTCCTAGTTTGAGAGGGAGTGAGGATCTCCTCACTAGTTGAGAAGTAGTGATGGTGGAAATCATGTTATCCATGTGGCACATATTATGGCCAGGACTAACAGTCATATGCCTAGTGCATGAACACTAGTAGGGAGAATGGTTGATTGAATAAGCATCAGGGATGTATATTCATGAGTCGTGTATTGTAGATGACTAGGATTAGCATTCTAAGTTAGATACATGGACTTGGTAAATAATGGTCTAGAGGAAAAAAGTTTCCTTAGATTAGGAAAGGTCATATGAGATCATACATTGGGAAAACATAAGTGGGGTATTTTCCCTTAGAGGTGGAAGTGTATAAATTTACGCCTCCCAGAATTGTGCCCTAATCTAGTGGAGAGATAGAGCATACTTGTTAAGGCATTGGTATTTGGACAATGCTGGTTATGATGCTATAAAACATCATTAATGCCTATCAATTCAAATCCTTTCCTATATGAATATTTCAACTTGAGAATATCATTTTGAGCCATTATGAATACCTCTCTAGTTAAGAGTGATTTTCAAAATTGTAACTAGTCTCATTCTTCACAATGTAATGTAAAAGAATAATTGATGTATTTATTATATTCACTATTATATTTATTTTTGTTCAAAGCATGTTCTTCATGGTTATAGATTCGAAAAGAGTCAAAATGAATTTATGACGAGTCAAAGAAAAATGTATAGTTTGAGTTATGCCCCATTTGGACATTGAAAACAAAAGGAATGTTAATTTTTTTTGACTTGAAGTCCTCCAAATGAGAAAGTTGGTCCTCCTTCGAATAATTCATCCCATTCTTCCATGACCTACCTATTAGACCCTCCTAGAAAACTCTATATAAAATGTAGTTTGACTCGTTTGGGAGATCATCAAAACTCAGAACTATAAGCATTCTTCTAAACCAGAAAAGGAGAAAGGAAATAGAGTTAAAGGGGAGATAATCTTTCACATGTGGAGGACAAATTTTGTGAACATGCCAAATTATTATGTGCTACTACATGCCCGAAAATTTAGGTGATAAAATTTCAAGAAGATGACCAGTTGGACCTATGTTGAATTTTACTTTGGACGTGACTTGGAGGAAGGTTGGACTTGGTGTTTTTGGTGGGTTTTTTGTCTTGGTCTTGGTAAGGGATATCTCATTTTGTTATGATTCTATAAGAGAAGGATTGTTTTGTGTTTTCTCATTATGGTGATTTGCCCTAGCTTGGAGCCTAATTTCTAGCATCTCTTGTCTCTTTGCGATATTTACATTTTCAACATTTGTATAATTTCCCAATGAAGAATATGTACGATAAGTAATAAGGAAGTAGATAACATTCACAAATAATTACGAAGTTAAGAGAAATCAAGTCTAATATACTCTACACTTGGTTTCTCAGTAGGAACATGGAAGCGTTAACCTATTCCCTGGAATAACATAGACAAGGATGTGAAAGGGTTAACTTGTGACTAATATAAAATTACATGTTGAGACTATTTAGTAAAATATAGGATAAATGGTTATTGTGAAGGATAGGGATTCTGGATAAAATCATAGAATGTTAAACGAAATCTTTATTGTTATTGAAAAAGTGGCATGAATATATGTCTAAAAGGATATGAAGAATATTTTTTGGTTATCTATGCTTGTTATAGGTACAAATAGAGAGACAAAGTGCAAGGGAAAAATCCTTTCTGGTCAATGGAAGTAATAAGAAATTACCAAGAAATTCCTCTTGGAATTATTTGAGTGGAAATAACGTAAGAAGATAAATATAAAGTAAAATTATTGATTAGGAATTTTCCTGAACAAGGACAGTATTAGGTCGTAAGTATAGGTATTTACACGCAGAGAGAAAACCCAATCAAAGGCTTTCCAACATCAAAATATGTGCTTTAGAAAAAGTAAAATAGAAGAAATTTCAAATATATGAATATATTTAATATTAACGTGAGAGGTTGTGATTACAATCAGGTTAGTTTTGCATGACTATAGAAAAAAAGTGGTTTTGTTACAAGCCCAAACACAAATAGTCCTAAACAAACAAGAGTTAGGGTTCATATTACTTGAAGTGATCCCCAATTATAGGGGTCCGATAGGTTTCCAAATTAGTATATATTTCATTAAAGTAAATTTCATAATTGCATGCCTAGAAATAAGTGAATTCGTACATCTAGGAAGTTTTGGAAAGAAAAAATAGCATTTTATCAATTAAGATAGAAACAAAGAACTATATATCTAATAAGAGTAAAATTCTGGTTGGATATTTATACTAAACATGTTATCAAATAAATGGAAGAGACGAGAACTGAGTAAAGACAATGAAGTAAATTGAGTTATTGTCTTGTTGGAAAACATTAGTATAAACTAGTAACATGAAGAGAGAGAGAGAGAGAGAGAGAGAGAGAGAGAGGGAGAGAGAGTATACTATTTTACAACTCTTCAATATAGAATATTTTTTCAAAAATTATTCCTATATGCCTAAACCCTATTTCCTATAACTATAATAAATAGTTTTTCAATGTATCCATATTATGATAACATTCACAATTGTAATTACAAAGTGAATTATAAAGATTACTTTGGAAAACGAATGATAAAACTATAAAGGTCTCCTTTTGACATTAATGTAAGTAAATGACACTGCAATATTAACAACCCCCATATGGAGGGAGAACCTTTATATGCTAAAAAATAAAGTGTGAGAGGGGTGAAAGAAATAGTATATCAAAAATAGGTCATGCCCTTGAGAATGTTTACAACTTTATTGAACATAGAGGAAGTAGTCTATAGCCAAAATACGCCCTAGCTACAAATTTAAACACTAATATATGATACAGATGAAAAATGGTAAGCGAGAGGGTCATCACGTGATCAAAGACCTTACAAAATTAAATGTTAAATTAGAACTTGGGGCCATTGCAGGAGAAAACCAAATGAAGGAAAAGGTTTCTTGAAACCTTCCAGTAATTTTCATTAATAAATAAAATACTTGTTTCTACTAAAGCACACCTGTGATTAAATTAGTAGAGGCAAACATTGTTCCAGTTTTCTAAAAGAGTTCATTAAAGGGAAAGAAAATTTAAGAACCTAGGGTACAAGTTCTTATACTTGTGGATGCAGAGAAGAGTCACGATGTTCTTTCCAGGAGAAAGGGTAATTTATCTTCATTAACAAGCCATAAAAGTAATTAACATAGAAGTAGTTGTTAATGAATAATTGATTAGGTGGGTCCCTAATGGCCCAAAAATCAAAGTTGTTGGATCATAGTGAAACTAGGATGAAATTGAATAGCTTGTCATAAGTTTTCCATCAACACAGATGATAACCTCAATTGGACTTTGTATGTAAAATTTATGCCTAGTAAAATTTTTGGTCAAACTTGGAGCAGCACTAAAGTTGGCAGTCTAACTAATTTCCATGGACTTCAGCTAAAATTATATAGACCTCTATCTAAAAGTAGAATACTACTTTAATTATAAAAACCATTAAATATAGTGGCACTCTGCTAATTTTAGAGGAATATATGTGGCCCAATAATGTGGGGCCACATAGCCTAATAAGATGGTGCCAGGTGGTACCGAGTTAGTGGAAAAATTGTCCCTTTTCCGACTAAAATTTGGTGGACAATTTGTTATATTCAATAATGGTTTTGGGTAAATGAAACGGTTAATTAAACCGATATTTTAAATAATATGCTAATGGTTATGATAGCGTGATGGCTTGGGTTATTGTCACCAACGGTTATATATATCTAATGATCGCAATGGTGGTTGGGCTTAGCACTTAATGATTGGTGATGTGGGATACAGTTCCCACCGACATATAAAATATATAATCAAAATCAATGAACTACCAAAACTAAAAATAAAAAACATGTCCCTATTTTATCAACAGAATGGTCATGTGTTATAAAATGGTTTTGTTAAATTTTTAGAGCCACATGAGTTTGAAAACAGGCAACCAAAAATTAAAATAGTGAACGGTTCAGGAAGTAATGATTAGTTAATCAGTGGTTCAAATAAATGTTTTATTTGTTAATATAAAATGGCACATTCAAGTTTTAATCCCACAGCCATCCAAGCCTAACGAACTACCTAATAATAGACTACCATCCAATCCATGAATAATGGTGGGATTTTTTATTAATTCCCACCAAAATGTACTTAAACCCAAATTTTTTTCATTCGGTCAAGCAAAGCCGAGAGTGGAACATTTCCTTAGCGACGTGGAACCCTGACTAACAAAACCATGATAAATAAAACCTTTAAGTGGAACCTTGATGGTGTAGTTCCAAATGAGGAATATTTGAGTTGAATATTCCCACAATATTCCTATGAAAAATATATGGAGGAATCTTAAATATTCCCTAAGGGGCCATAATTGATAGTGTCAAAATGGGGTCAATATTATGCTCCTTTTAATCATAAAAATTAAGGATCATAATGGTGTAGTCTATTTCTGCATCTGAGCAATGGATTTTAGCAGTCATGGCAAAACACTGCCTTCTACATTAATTGATAGTGACAATGTTTGAGACAACAATGCACCTTTCATAAGTAGGTCATGTTTACAGTCAATACTTTTAGGAAGACAAGATGGACCTACTAGTGTTGTGATTATTGTGTTTGGAGAAGTTTAGTTTTAAGCCACTCCGGAGATTAGAGGTATAATTATGTCATTTTCCATGTACTCCTTTTCAATTGGTTGAGATGAATGAAGCAACCTCCCCACTATTGAAGTAGGGCCTAGAGACGTAGTCAACATTGGATGAAATACATTATCAAACATTGTGTGAATTCTCTTTATGATCTCCTTTCTATTGTTTCTTCTTTAAGTATGTTCATACATGGCTTTTACATTCTCTTTCATGCAATTTTTCTAACATCACATGAATAAAATATCTTGGATAATGCTGGTACCAGAGGCATGCTTCATCAAGTTTTCTATTAGAGTGATCTTCTTGCTTATGTGAATAATAACTAGACATTGGACATGCAACACAAAGAAGTAACTGTGGAACAAAAAAGCTTTCAGTCAAACTTTCTACAAGATTGAAAACATGGTAGATAATTGTTTGTGGATTATGAGAAGAGAATAGAGGAGAAGTAAAAGGAGAATAAATCCAAAGCATAGGATGAGGATTCAGTGAACCAAGGATTTGGAGGAGACCCTTTTGAACATCCATCTCCATATTAATGTGAATGTTGTTCTTCTTCATATTCCTCTCATCATTGAAATCAACATCAGTAAAGAATTAAAGCAAATAATGTTGAATTCACAAAACTATTAGAAGGCACAAAAGAGGCCTTAGTAGAGTTGCAGTGTAATGAAAGCACAACTAAGCCGCCCTTACCCACTATAGAATTGGAAACATATGTAAACAATGTTAGTGATACTTCAATTTTGTGTTCTCATTATGATGATGATATTGGTGCATTTGAAAGACACTACATAGCTATAATAGCAAGGGAGTATTAATTAATGCAGGTTGAGGCTACAACTGTTATGAAACCAGCTCAAGAAAAGATAGAAAAGATAGATCAACGCCTTAGAATTCAGCCTCTTCGAGGGGGAAACCTCCTTTACATTACATAAATGAACAATTCTTGGATCATACAAATGAAAAGACCTCCTTTCTATATATAGGAGTCTAAGGGGTCATAACATAATTAGAGCCGACATAACAATAATAATGTAAGGGCACAATAATAACAATAGTGGGCTTCTATGTGGCACAATAGTAGCAATATGGGCAATACATGGGTACATCAATATAATAAGTGGATTGTACTAATAACAATAATGGGTTACACTAGTAGTATAGGGGCCTAACATGCCCCTCTCCTTCAAAAAGCATTGTCCTCAGCGCTTGAGTAGTTCTTGATGCTTCTGTATAAAATTCTTGTCCTCCCATGTGGAATCTTTAGCGGGTAAGTTCTTCCACTTGATGAGATGCTCTGAAATTGATCGATTTCGTAGCTGTCGAGTTCTTGTTTCTATGAATACTCCAAGTTCCAATATGATTTTTCCTTCTTCTTCAATTTCTAGCAATATTGTTTGAATTGGGATCTTTTGCAACTTTTGAATAAATGGCCATACTTCTTCGTCCTTCTTCCATTCATCCCTTGCTTCGTTTATCCAATCTGGTTGGATAATAGAAATAGCAAAAAACAATGCTTCCACATCCTCATCCTTGAAGAGTCTTCCCATTCGGTAAGGTCGCCATTTTTTAAGTGCATGTAGTATTGCCAGCATTTCCTTCTCATAAATAGCTTGCTTGAGATGTAGCAGTAAAAATACCCAATCACCTACATCAAAAATATTTTCATTACGATGTTGATCTACCTGTTGTTTCGTTTGATTTTGCACTGAAGTGGCGTTATCCTTTAAAAGTTGGAGAACTTGTTGTTGATGCTCGATGTGATCTTTCTCTGCTTGAACCTTTTTCTTCTGGATATATCCTTCTATCTCTAGATTTTGAGGAGTGGTAATTTCTTCCAATCCTTTACAAGATATGGTCGGATTCATTTCTTGATGCTCAATGTGATCTTTTACTTCTTGAAAATTTCTCTTCTTGATATGTCCTTCTATCTTGATAATTTGAGGAGTGGTAATTTCGACCAATGAATTACAAGATATGGTTGGATTCATTTCTTCTTTCTAGATGTTATCTTTCACTTCTGTCACCTTTTTCTTCTTGATATGTCCTTCTATCTTGATAGTTTGAGGAGTGGTAATTTCGACCAATGAATTACAAGATATGGTTGGGTTCATTTCTTCTTTCTTAATGTGATCTTTCACTTCTTGCACCTTTTTCTTCTTCATATGTCCTTCTATCTTGAGAGTTTGAGGAGTCGTCATTCTTGCCAATAGTTTACAAGATATGTTCTGATTCATTTCTTCTTTCTCTGGGGTCGGGTCCTGGCATATATCCTCTTCTTTTGATGTTTCTTGATCCTTTTCTTCCTCCTCTTCATATTCTATGTAAAATAATTTCTTCTCTGCACACTTATGACCTTTAGTGCATTTGCTATCACAATTGTAACAAAGCCCTTTTTCTTTTTTTTCTTCCAATTGTTGTGGCGTAACCCTTGTTGGTTGTGGAAGGCTAGGAGAAACAACACGTCCATCTTTAAAGTTGTGAGGGGTAGACTTCCTTGTTGCCATAATTTTACTTTCAAATATGTCACGAAGCCCTTTTACTCTTTCCAATTGTTGTGTTGTTGCTCTAAAGAAGGTGTTGTTCTTTGTATCCTTATAATGTGCTATCATTTCCTCCGTGAGAATTGACCACATAACAAGTTGTTTACGAGAACAAAGCCATTTATACCATAAAAATTGATCCGGTTCTAAATATGAAGATGCAATACATACCTTTTGTAACAGTGGTACACCATGTAGATCAAAATATTGCTCCATCTAAAGTATCCAATTTACCGTATCCTTGCCATCAAACTTCCTCATCTTGCTTTTTCTTCATTTTAGGACCTCGATCTCGAAGCGACTGTAACTTTATACTTGCGGATATTTAAGTTCTGAAATTTCTATCTATAGTAGCCCTCTGTGTCCTCTTTCCAATGCCACCAGTCTAATCCAAATTGGATTCTCCAAAAAAGAGTTATGCACAATATACCAAGATGACCTGATTATAGACCTTTCCAGAAGAGCGAACTTTTATGAAGTGCCAGATGTCAAATTTTCGACCTTAGGCTCCGAAAAAGATACACAAGAAACTACAGTCTGTCCTCTTTCTTTACCTTCTTACGAAATTTCAATGGAATGCCTAGAGAGAAAGTTATGACTATTTTCCCCAGGTCACCTGTTTGGAATGTAATTCAGGAGTCTGCAAAAAGATCAACTTCCTCATATCATATATCCGCAAATATAGCGCGAAAAGCTCTAAAATTCGGACCCGAGGATCAGCGCGATTTCTTCTCAAATGGGTTGGTTTTTCAACTTCTGAAACGTCGCAGAAAAAAAGTTATAGCGAGAATTCCACAATGACCTGTTTGGAATAGCAAAACCCTAGAATCCAAAGCTCTGATACCAAATGTTATGAAACCAGCTCAAGAAAAGATAGATCAACGCCTTAGAATTCAGCCTCTTCGAGGGGGCCACCTCCTTTACATTACATAAATGAACAATTCTTGGATCATACAAATGAAACGACCTCCTTTCTATATATGACTCTAAGGGGTTATAACATAATCAAAGCCGACATAAAAATAATAATGTAAGGGCACAATAATAACAATAGTGGGCTTCTATGTGGCGCAATAGTAACAATATGAGCACTACATGGGTACATCAATATAATAAGTGGGTTCTACTAATAACAATAAGGGGTTACACTAGTAGTATAGGGGCCTAACAACAACACACTATTCCTATGATCATGATTGTAGGTAATCTCTAATGTGGGGTGATAATTTTAGAGGATGAGCTAAGTCAAGATCTCCTCGTTATACTTGCACCAGAGAGAGTGGTCTAGGGAAGGTTATATCGATGAGAAAGGAGACACAACATAAGGATCCCTCTCCACATCAGAGGGGAAGGAAGGTCAGCAAAGTTTGGAGGAGGAAGAACTATTGCAACCAATGCAACAATGGTGGGCATAAGATAGCCACATGTTGGAAGCTCCATCAAGAGCTACACCTAAAGAAGGACTATAATCATGTCAAATCATCAGTGAAGGAACCATATGATGAAGCAGTTCAACAAGGAAGGCAACTACAGGAAGGAATCCCATTATCCTGGTCAGGTAAGAGATTGGTATTATTTCTAAATAGTTTAGCATGGAAACGATTGTAAATCACATGTTGCGAAAATGCTTGTAAAAATGATGAAGTGTATGAAAAAAAATTTAATGCAACATAGTGATATTTTGGCCTTTAGTTGGATAGCATGGGGTATGGATTTTATTGTAAAATTTACCATGAGTTTGTTATAAACTCTTGGAAAGTAGGTCTATTTTGGAATCTTGCAAGGCTGACATGTATTGGAAGTTACCGATTTGCATATGGATACAAGTGGCGGCTTCACCATTCCTATTTCTGGAGTACAAAGGTGAAGGAAATGAAAGGTGGTCTGCTAAAGAAATTTGATACACACATCAAGATTACATTGTTGTTTATAATTTTGGAGGAACAAAAGCCCTTCAGTGGGGAGGAATGATCTAGGTGGATTCCTAGTAGCCCAAAAGTAAAAGTCTGTGGATTGCAATGAAACTAGAACCTCGTCGAAGAGTTCATCAAAAGCTTTTCAATGGCGTAGAACGTGCCCCAATCCAAATTCGTATGCATAAGTTATGCCCAGTCAATCCTTTGGTTAAAATTAGACCAAGGGATAAATTTAGCAGGTAGCTAGGCAAATTTGGAGCAATGCCAAAGTTGGAAGTCCAGCTAAATTTTGCAAACCTCTGTTAAACATAGTGAGACCTCTAGTTAAAAGTAGTGCATCACTACAATTGAAGGGACCACTAAACATAATGGTAGTCCACTACGTTTAGAGGTAGATATGTAGCCCAATAATGAGGGACCTCATGGCCCAGTTGCATGGTGCCATGTGGCACATTCGAAAATAGTTTTGGATGGACAAAATGTTCAATTGAGTTGGTTGTTTAAATAATATGCTAATGGCTATGACATCATAACGTCTTCAATTAATATCACCAATGGTTTTATAAAGCCAATAGTTTCAATGACATCTGGAATTAACACTTAGCATTTGCTAGACTAGGATATAGTTCACACCAACACATAAAACTTATAAACAAAACTGGGAGAATGCAAAAACTATTAAAAAAAGTGTTGACTGTATCGACGGAATAGTTATGTGCTACCAAATGGTTTTATTAAACCTTTGTGGTCACACAAGTTTTGAAATTAGCAACCAGCAGTTAACATTGGTGGTGGTTATGGGCAGTAATGGTTAGTTGATCGATATTTCAGATAAATGTTTTGTTTGTTAATACAAGATGGACCGCTCGGGGTTTAAGCATGTGACTAGAAGGCCTAAAAACAACCTAATAACAGACTATCAGCCAATGCACCAAGGGTGGTGGGCTCTGTTATTAATACCCACTAAAATGTACCTAAAACCAAAGTTCTCCCATTCAGTCGAGTAGAGTCAAGAGCAGAACATTGTCACAGGGGCAAGGAACCCGAACCAATGGAACCTTGACGATGTGGTTTCAAAGGAGAGATATTCCGATAATATTCTTATGCAAAATTTTTGGAGGGGGATAAAGCTTTCTTATGTGGTAGCTATTGTGAATGGTGAAAGTTGTAAGTTTAATTTTATAATATACATATCAAATATAGATCAAGTATGGAATCGTATGTAAAATTTAATAGTCCGATGCCATTCTAATAATGTAAGTGGTGAATATTGACATGGAAGTCAAGAATTAAGGTCTACATGATCGATATGAAGTCTATATATATATATATAAAAAAAAAAAACAATAATTTAAGGAAAAAAGAATCCGAGTCTTCGTAACCCATAATTTCACCATAATTCCGATTTAAACAAGATACCAAGAGTACTTGTATAAACATGTTGTAATGAAATTTAATGGGAGGTAATGCAAACTTTTAGTTAAAAAAAAATCACCGTGTTAATTTCTAAAATTACTTATTTTTCTACGTAAAATGGGAAAATATTACAACTATATTTATACTTATTATGAATTATTGTAAATTAACACTTGTAAGTATTACAACCATTTAATTATATAGTATACTAATTAAATAGTCAATGTTAGAAATGTGTATTACACTTAAAATGTATATTAAATTCTATATAATTTGTAAAATAAACAATTAAAATAGTAAATTGTTAATTAAAATTAATTGCATATTTACAAGTTTCTACAATAAATCTATCAATGATGAGTAAACTCAACATAAATGTGTGAAATGTATGATTGAAGTTTTAAGCAGTAGAGTTATGAGTTTCTAAGATTAACGATATTTCTTATTTTATAAATAAAAAGAAAAAACACTTTAAAACACCACTTTAGTATGTATTTTCATGATAATTTTGAAATGAAATTATTATTATATTATATCAAAATTACTATTGTATTATATAAAAAATTATACTCAAATAATTGAGATGAGAATTGATTGGAAATTTCTTTCTTTGTTCAAGGACACATTAATTGAGTTGGCATCACTAATGATGAATAAAGATAATAATGATGGTTTAGAATTAGTATGATTTCTTGGAAAAATGTGAAGCAAAAATTTATTACAATGTTAAAGAAGAATATGTGCAGGCTTGTACAATCAACTATAAAGAAGTTTGGCTCCATAAGGTGTTTGATGAACTACTTGATGACATGTTGGATTTGATTGATAAATTTTGCATGAATATTGTTAGAGAAACAAGAAGGACGATGTGATTTATGGTTCAAGAATACGATGTACATAGGCACCGAGAAGCTACAACAAAGATCTACATAGATGAGAAGGTAATAGATTTTAGGGATGTATGTCTACCTTCGACATAAGCTTTGGCTTCTAATTATCTCCTCCTAGTTTGAGAGGGAGTGAGGATCTCCTCCCTAGTCGAGAGGTAGTGAGGGTGGAAATCATGTTCTCCACGTGGCACATATGATGGCCAGGACTAATAGTAATAAGTCTAGTGCATGAACACTAGTAGGGAAAATGGTGGATTTCATAAGCATCAGGGACATATATTCATGAGTCGTGTATTATAGATGACCTGGATTAATATCCTATGTTAGATACAGGGACTTGGTAAATAATGGTCTAGAGAAAAAATGTTTCCTTAGATTAGGAAAGTTCATGTGAGATCATACATTGGGAACACATAAGTGGGTTATTTTCCTTTAGAGTTGGAGGTGTATAAATTTATGCCTCACAGAATTATGCCCTAATCTAGCAGAGAGATAGAACATACTTGTCAAGGCCTTGGTATTTGGAGAATGATGGTTATGATGATATAAATCATAATTAATTCTTACCAATTCAAATCCTTTCTTATATGAATATTTCAACTTGAGAATATCATTTTGAGCCATTATGAAAACCTCACTAGTTAAGAGGGATTGTTGAAATTGTAACTAGTTTCGTTCTTCACAATGTAATTTAAAAGAATAATTGATGTATTTATTATATTCATTATTATATTTATTTTTTGGTCAAACCATTTTCTTCATGATTATAGAATCAAAAATAGTCAAAATTAATTTATTATGAGTGAAAGAAAAATGTACAATTTGAGTGAGGTCCCATTTGGATATTTGAAAGAAAAAGTAATTTTATTTTTTGTTTGAATTGAAGTCCACCAAATGAGAAATTTTGCCTTCCTTTGAATAATCTATCCCATTCCTACAAGAGCTACCTATTAGACCCTCCTGGAAAACTCTATATAAAACGTAGTACAAAAACAGAAAGAGAGACCAAGTGCAAGGGGAAAATCCCTTCTGGTGAATGGAAGTAATAAGAAATTGCCTAGAAATTCCTCTTGGAATTATTTGAGTGGAAATAATGTAAAAAGATAAATATAGGGTAAAATTATTGATTAGGAAGTTTCGTGAACAAGGATAGTATTAGGTCATAATTATAGGTATTTGCACAGAGACATAAAACCCAATGAGAGGTTGTCATTACATTTAGGTTAGTTTTTCACGACTATAGAAAAAAGATGTTTTCTTATAAGCCCAAACACAAATAGTCCTAAACAAAGAAGAGTTAGGGCTCATAATGCTGGAAGTGATCCCTAATTATAGGGGTCAGCTACGTTTCCAAATATATATTTCATTAAGGTAAATTTAATAATTGCATGGCTAGAAATAAGTGAATTCATACATCTAGGAACTTTTGGAAAGAAAAATATTATTTTATACGTTAAGAGAGAAGCAAAGAACTATATATCTAATAAAAGTAAAATTCGTGTTGGATCTTTATACTATACATGTTATCAAATAAATGGAAGAGACGAGAACTGAGTAAAAACAGTGAAGTAAATTGAGTTATTGTCTTTTTGGAAAACTTTAGTATAAACTGGTCACATGAAGAGAGAGAGAGAGAAAGATAATACTATTTTACAACTATTCAATATAGAATATTTTTTCAAAAATTATTCCTACAGGCTTGAACCCTATTTCCTATAACTAGAATAAATAGTTTTCCAATGTAGCCATATTATGATAACATTCACAATTGTAATTACAGACTAAATTATAAATATTATTTTGGAAAACAAATGATAAGACTATGAAGGTCTCTTTTGGACATCAATGTAAGTAAATGGCACTGCAATATTAACAACCCTTGTAGGGAGGGACAACCTTTATATGCTCAAAAATAAAGCCTGAGAGTGGTGAAACAAATCGTATATAAAAAAAAAGGTCATGCCCTTGAGAATGTTTACAACTTTACTGAAAATAGAGGAAGTAGTCTATAGCCAAAATATTCCTTAGCTACAAATTAAAAAACTAATATATGATATAGATGAAAAATAGTAAGCGAGAGGGTCATCACATGATTAATGACCTCACAAAATTAAAATGTTAAATAAGAACTTGTAGCGATTGCACGAAAAAACAAAACGAAGGAAAAGATTTCTCGAAACCTTCAAATAATTTCCATTTATAAAGAAAATACTTGTTTCCATTGAAGCACACCTATTATTAAATTAGGAGAGTCAAACATTGTTCTAGTTTTCTAAAATAGTTTGTTAAAGGGAAAGAAAATTTAAGAACCTAGGGTTCAAGTTATTATACTTGTGGATGTAGAGAAAAGTCACCATTTTCTCTCCATGAGAAAGACTAATTTATCTTCATTAACAAGCCATACAAGGACTTGAATAAAAACCCTTTAGAAACAATAATATCAGGGTTAGGGTTTGATAATCTTACTATGAAGAAACTTTCCATAATAACCTCATGGAATGGCTATAGTCAAACCGAAAACCCTGTCAAACGTTTTTTGTCATGTCTAGAGGAACCTTAACATAGAAATATGATACCTATGAACACAATGAAGTAGTTGTTAAAGAATAATTGATTAGGTGGGTCCCTAATGGCCCAAAAATCAAAGTCCTTGGATCATAGTAAAACTAGGATGAAATTGAATAGCTTGTCACAAGTTTTCCATCAACACAGATGACAACCTCAATTGGACTTTGTATGCAAAATTTATGCCCAGTAAATTTTTTTGTAAAACTTGGAGCAGTGATAAACTTGGTAGTCCAACTAAATTCGATGGTCTTCAGTTAAAATTAGCTAAACCTTTAGTTAAAATTAGAATACTGCAATAATTATAAAATCCAAGTGGCACTTCGCTAATTTTAGAGGCAGATATGTGGCCCAATAATGTGGGGCCACATAGACTAATCGGATGGTGCCACGTACTACCCAGTTGGTGGAAAAATGTCCCTTTGTCGACCAAAATTTGGTAGACAGTTTGTTATATTCGATGATGGTTTTGGGTAAATTAAATGGTCAATTGAACTGATTGTTTAAATAATATGCCAATGGTTATGACAACTCGACGAATTGGTCTAATGTCACTGGTGGTTATATATAGCCAATGATCACAATAGTGGTTAGGCGTAGCACTTAATGATTGGCGATGTGGGATATAGTTCCCATTGACATATAAAATATATAAACAAAATCTGCGAATTACCAAAACTAAAATTAAAAAACATGTCCCTATTGTATCAACAGAATGGTCATATGTTATCAAATGGTTTTTTTAAATGTTTATGGACAAACGAGTTAATTGGTAACCAACACTTAACGTAGCCAATGGTTCATGCGGTAACGATTAGTTGATCAGTGGTTCGAATAAATGTTTTATTTGTTAATACAAAATGGCCCACTCAGGGTTTAAACCTGCAACCCTCCAGGCCTAACAAACTACATAATAACAAACTACCATCCAATCTATGAATGATGGTGGGCTTTGGTATTAATTCCCACCAAAATGTACTTAAACCGAAATTTCTTTCATTCGGTCAAGCGAAGTCGAGAGCGGAGAATTTCCATAGGGGCATTAAACCCTAACTAAAAAGATAGTGACAAACATATCCTTGAAGTGGAACCTTGACGGTGCAATTCTAGACAAGGAATATTTGATAAGAATATTCCCACAATATTCTTATGAAAAATATATGGAGGAATCTTAAAGATTCCCTAAGGGGTCATAATTGACAGTGTCAAAATGGGGTCGATATTATACTCCTTTGAACCAAAAAATTTTGAGGATCATAGTGTTGTAGTTTATTTTTGCATCTCAGAAATGGATTTTAGGGGTCATGGCAAAAACATGCCTTCTACATTAACTGATAGTGACAATGTTTGAAACAACAATGCACCTTTGATAAGTAGGTCATGTTTACAGTCAAGAATTTTACAAAGACAAGATGGACCTAATGGTGCTATAATTATTTTGTTTTGAGTAGTTGAATTTCAGGCCACTCCTAGGATTGGAGGTATAATGATGCCTTCTTCAATGTACTCCTTTTCATTTGGTTCAGATGAATGAAGCAACCACCCCACTATTGAATTAGGGCCTAGATACATAGTCCACATTGGATGAAATCCATTATCAAGCATTATGTGCACTATCTTTATGGTCTCCTTTCTTTTCTTCTTCTTTAAGTATGTTTATAAATGGTTTTTAAATTCTCTTTCATGCAATTTTGCTAACATCACATGAATAAAATATACTCGATAATGCTACTATCACAGGCTTAATTGATCAAGTTTGCTATTAGAGTGATCTTCCTACTTATGTGAATAATAACGAGAGATTGGACGTGCAACACAAAGAAGCAAATGTACAATGACAAATCTTTCTATTAGGATTTCTACAAGATGGAAAAAATGGAAGATAATTTTTTCTGGATTATGAGAAGAGAATAGAAGAGAAGTAAAAGAAGAAGAAATCCAAAGCATAGGATGAGGCTTAAGTGAACCGAGGATTTGGAGGAGACCCTCTTGAACCTCCATCTCCATATTAAAGTGACTGTTCTTCTTCTTCATCTTCTTCTCATTATTCAAATCCACATCACTAAAGCATTCAATCAAATAATTTTGAATTGAGGAAACTATTACAAGCCACAAAAGAGGCCTTGGTAAAGTTGCAATGTAATGAAAATGTAGCGATGGCAGCCTCACCCACTCTAGAATCAGAAACTTATGTAAACAATGTTAGTGATACTTCGATTTTTTGTTCTCATTATGATGATGATATTCGTGCATTTGAATCACACTACATAGAAGTAATAGCAAGGGAGTATGAATCAATGCAGGTTAAGGCTACAACACACCATTCTTGTGATTGTGATTGTAGGTAATCTCCAAAGTGGGGTGATAATTTTAGAGGATGAGATAAGTCAAGATCTCCTCACTATACTTGCACCAGGGAGAGTCGTTCAGGGAAGGTTATATCAATGAGGAAGGAGACACAACATAAGGATCCCTCTCCACATCAGAGGAGAACGAAGGTCAACAAAGTTTGAAGGAGGAAGAACCATTGCAACTATTGCGACAATGGTGGGCATAAGAGAGCCACATGTTGGAAGTTCCATCCAGAGCTACACCTAAGGAAGGACTAGAATCATGTCAAATCATGAGTGACGGAACCACCTGATGAAGCAGTTCAACAAGGAAGACAACTACAAGAAGAAATCTGATTAGCCTTGTTAGGTAAGAGATTCGTAGTCTTTTTAAATAGTTGAGGGTGGAAACCATTGTAAATCACATGTTGCAAAAATGTTTTTGAAAATTATGAAGTGTATAAATAACTTATTAATGCAACATAGTGATATTTTGACATTTAGTTGGATAGCATGGGGTATGGTTTTCGTAGTAAAATTGACCATGAGTTTGTTATAAACTCTTGGAAAGTACGTTTATTTTGGAATCTTGCAAGGTTGACATGTATTCTCAGTTGTTGATTTGGATATGGATGAAGGTGGTGGCTTCATCATTCCTAGTTCTGAAGTAAAAAGGTGAAGGAGAGGAAAGGTGGTCTCCCAAACAAAATTTGTTACGTAGATCAAGATTGCAGTATTGTTTAAGATTTTAGTGGAACAAAAACCTTTAAGTGGGGAGGAATGATTTAGATGGATTCCTAATAGCCTAAAAATAAAAGTCCTTGGATTGCAGCGAAACTAGAACTTGATCGAAGAGTTCACCAAAAGCATTCCAATGGTGTAGAAGGTGCCCCAATCCAACTTCGTATGCATAAGTTATGCCCAGACAATGTTTTGGTTAAATTTTGACAAAGGAATAAATTTAGTTGATAGCTACGCAAATTTGGAGCAATGGCAAAGTTGGAAGTCCAGCGAAATTTGGCAAACTTCTGTTAAACTTAGTGAGACCTCTAGTTAAAAGTAGTGGATCACTATAATTGACAGGACCATTAAACATAGCGGTAGTCCACTAAGTTTATAGGTACATATATAGCCCAATAATGTGGGGCTACATGGCCCAATCAAATGGTTCCATGTGGCACATTCGACAATAGTTTTGGGTAGATGAAATGGTCAATTGAATCATTCTTTTAAATAATATGCTAACAGCTATGATATCCTAGCGTCTTCATTTAATATCACCAATGGTTGTATATAGCCAACAGTTTCAATGACATTTAGGTTTAACACTTAACATTTGGAAGTCTAGGATACAATTCACACCAACATATAAAACTTATAAACAGAATCACGATACTACAAAAACTATTAAAAAAGAGTGTAGACCAATGGTCACATGGGTTTTTAAGTTAGCAACCAACCGTTAACACCATCAATGGTTATGGGTAGTAATGGTTAGTTGATCGACAGTTCAAATAAAATTTTTGTTTTTTAATACAAAATGGCCCACTAGGGTTTTAAGCACATGGCGAGCAAAGCCTAAAAAGCAACCTAATAATAGACTACCAGCCAATGCCTCAAGGGTGGCGGGCTCTATTATTGATACCCCCTAACATGTACCTAAACCCAAAGTTCTCCCATTTAGTAGAGTAGAGTCGAGAGTGAAACATTGTCACAGGGCAACGAACCTCAACCAATAGAACCTTGAAGTGGAACCTTAACGATGTGGTTTGAGAGGAGGAATATTCCCATAATATTCTTATGCAAAACTTTTGGAGGAAAATAAATTTCTCTTATGTGGCAGCTATTGTGAATGGTGAAAGTTGTAGGTTTAATTTTATAATATGCATATCAAATATGGATCAAATATGGAATTGTATGCAAAATTTTAATAGTCTCATGCCATTCCATTCTAATAATGTAAGTGGTGAATATTGGCATGGAAGTCAAGAAGTAAGTCCTACATGATTGATATGAAGTTTATATATTTTTAAAATTATATATATATATTGTAGAAAACAATAATGGAAGGAAAAAAAAATCCAAGTCTTGGTAACTCATAATTTCACCATAATTCCAATTTAAACAAGATACCAAGAGTACTTGTATAAACATGTTATAATGAAATTTAATGGGAGGTAATGCAATGTTTTATTTAAAAAAAAAAATTCTTTGTATTAATTTCTATGCAAATTACTTATTTTTCTAAGTAAAATGGAAAAATATTACAATTATATTTATAATTATTACGAATTACTGTAAACTAACACTTATAAGTATTACAACCATTTAATTTGTATAGCATACTAATTAAATAGTTAAGGTTAAGAATATGTATTAAACTTAAAATATAGACTACTAAAATAATAAATTGTTAACTAAAATCAATTGCATATTTACAAGTTTCTCGTATAAATCTATCAATGACAGGCAAACGGAACATAAATGTGTGAAATGTATGGTTTAAGTTTTACGCAGTAGAGTAATGAGTATTAAAATAATGTTTAATATTAAATTATTAAATTTAAGTTGATGTAATTTATTGATAAGAATGAATTTGAAAATTAAAAATATATTATTATTTTAAAAAAATATAGGTAAAGAAATAGTTTGTGTATTTTATATATATATATATATATATATATATATAATCAAGTTTTTAAAACTAAGCACATTTTTTATTTTGTAAATAGAAAAGAAAACGCTTTAAAACACCAATTTGATATGTATTTTGATGATAACTTTGAAATGAAATTATTATTATATTATATAGAAATTATTATTATATTATATAAAGAAAATTATACTCAAATAATTGAAATTTGATTTAATTTTTATAAAATCAAAATTAAATTATTTTTATTATAAAATTGTAAAAATAATTTTTTATCATATCATATAAAAAAATATAAAAAGTAAATATTTTAAACTTGATTTAAATTTCTTAAAATTAAAACTAAATCATTATTATTGTCCTATTATAATTCTATTATTATCCTATTATAATTCTATTAGAATATTGTACAGAAAACTTATAACCACAACGAGAATTAAGTTGCAGTGGAAGAAAATGGTCGATCTTCCCAATATGTGCAGCCAAACACGTTGAGTTTATCGAAGTTTAATGAATACCAATTTGAAATTCACGAGAAGACAGGCCTTGAGAAAAGAATAGAGTTTAATTCGTAATACGAATTATGAAATTAATTCTTACATATGCTAATTGAGGCAATATTGCATGAATGTCTTGCATCATGAAAATATTAATATCTTATGCTGTCGAATCTATTTGCTCTCGTAAAACTGGTAGCTCTGTGGCCTCTAGCTGACCCATGTATTCCCGTTAATGTAACCCAGGCTCAAATATGATGCAATCTGGGAACGATCAGTGACTTTACTAACCCACGAAACTCGTCCCTGTTGTCCTGCCCCAGGCCCAGAACATTGGAACTCGCTATATTTCGCAGTCCTGCACATTCACAGAACGAATGATAGCGATAATATTAGTCGAGATATGGAATTCTAGTTGTCAGCGCAATGCAGGTTTTCTGAATTTATTTCAATTGTAAATTTAGGGTAAATTTTGGAATTTCAGGAGTTCAATTGTTGTTTGATATGGTATTCTTTTTTTAGGATTCCGATTTTTTTTAGAATCTGCAATAAATAAATATATAGATACTAAGAAATACAATAATATAACAACTACATACTTTCTTCTTTCGGGCTGCCCTGGCCAGTCTGTCCATCCTTCTGGCCAGATAATGTCGTCCATGACAGTGTTAGCAAACACTACTGTGGAGTAAGGTCCCCATGGCCTGCCTAGATGCATTTTTCCTTTGCCTGTCAACCTGCAATTTAAAAAGACGAAGCCCGAGTCTTCCGACGCAGACATTCTCTTCTGAGCCGTAAATATGCCATAAAGTTGAGGAATGGCATGTAGCTGGCATTTCTGCGGTCAGCAAACCGAAAATTCTGTAATATTATTTATCAGGGCCTAGCTGTATTGAAATAGACACAGAGAAAAAAGCAATCGAAAATTCTGTAATATTATTTATCAGGGCCTAGGGTTTTTATTTGCTTTGCCTCATAGAGAGATTTTCCATTGCCGCATACGAAGTCGACAGCACCCTCAATGTAACAGTTTTGAAAATAATGCCTCCCACTTTCGTCTAACAAGGTATCCTGATACCCCAGAAATCTGCAATTGTAAAACGCAGAACGATCTCCCGAAATCCTCAACGCCACAGCTTGATCGTCCACAGCATCATCACCGGCACCATATGAATTCTGCACAACTCTATTTTCTTTTAGGTAAACTCATCTCATGACTTACTGTGATTTTCATAGGCAATTAACATAACTTACCTCGAATGTAATATCTCTTGCTATGAAATCTGAAGCGAGCACTGTGACCGTTCCGGAGTCATATGTCCCGCCGCTCGATTTCGCGTTCGCATTCCATGTGATGACAGTGTTCTTGGCGCCCGAGCCCCTGAGAGTTATGAAGGGCTTCTCCTTAGGAATAGTCACCTTCTCCCTGCGCAGCACATAAAATAATGAACCATCATAAAAGCTTCTATCTCTACAGTATTTACACCTTTGATTTCATCAAATATCATATAGATTTTCAGAAGACATCCAGGACGACAACAAGCTGTGCAAAATTATACCTAAACCTAACTTCATTTGGATTCCAAATTTCTGAAATATCTATAAGTTGAATAGAATTTCTAGAATCTGTAATCAAGATAAAAATAAAAGAATTTCTGATTCTTTTATTTCTCTGCTGGCATAGTTTTAAAAAATTTAAACTAAACTTTTAAATTTATCCAAAATTCAACTGAAGTTATTAAAATGACAACGGTATGCTGTGAACTCTGCGCAAACAGAATATCTCTATAATTTTTTCAGAATACTGAATCCACCTATAAAGTCAGAATCTCAATGTTAAACCCAAAAAGCCAGAAACTCATTTTTAAACACAAAGATGTATATTTAACCCAAATTACTCTCCCCCAAAACTTTAGACAATGCCATTCTCTCCCGGGAAATAAGCTATTCTAATTTTGATTTCATTGATTACTAACCTATAAGTGCCTGCTTTCACATCAATGGTGACGGGATTCTTATTATTCGATGGAACTGCATTGATGGCATCCTGGAGCGTTCTGAAATTACCCTGACCGTTCTTATCCACTGTAATCACACGTGCATTGCCAGAATTCGCAAGAAGCCCGATCAGTTTTCGAGACCAACTGCTAAAGAAATCCGTAGAATTCTTCTCCCCATTACTGCTACGTATTGCATGGAGTTCAGATATATTCCAACCCGTACAGTAAGCAGGTTGCGTTAAAAACACTGTTGTAAGAAACAAACAGATAACTATAAATCCTCTACAGATGGAGTTTGCCATTGTTAACGTTCGCAAGAAAACCCGAGTGTCACGAATGGATGGATTAACAGGACTTTCGTAATGAGGAGACTAGAGTACTATTTATCGATGCTCGCACTGAAGTCCAGGCCTGCAAAGCCCATTCACAGGACTTTGGTGAAAAGCAGACACTCTCTATCAGTGCTCGCAACGAACTGTGGGCCCATGCAAGACTTCCCAAGACCCCCAGACTTAAATACCTAGGAAGCTCCATATTAGACGATTCGAGTCCAAATCCTGCGGAATCAGTTGCGGCCCTTGCATGGCCCCAAACTTTCATCCAAGCCACTTTTCATGGCTCCATGCTTCACAACTAAATATGTCCATTTAACCAAATGTGGTTAAGATATGCCCGTTTAACCAAGTGCTATTTAGTAACCAATTCGTTGTGATATCCGTTTATTTCTGTCTGTAATTTGGATTCTCACCTTTACATGTCAGGATTCTATTTTTTCCACGGTTAAGTCCAGAGCAACCCTAAAATCAAACAGTTCTCGCTAGGAACGCGATACATACGCGAGCGTATTGGATAATGTAATTTTATGAAGTAAATTAAGTATATGAATGTTAGAGATTTTATTTTTTATTTTTAATATTTTTAGTTTTATTTGTTTTTCAGAAGACATTTTTTTAGGGTCATTATTCTTAATCACAAAAAAAAAATGAAATAACAGTCAAGCTTATTAGGAATCATATATATGGAATAACCGTTACATTGGGAACATGAGATTAATTTCCCACTCAAGGTAATGGAAAGGATTCCAAATTTTATTACTACTTGAGGGTTTTAGTGTAATGGAAAACCTCAACATGTCTAGATGTGTGTTGGAGTAATTGTGACACTCACCTCATTAGGAATCAATTATATGGATTAATCACCTTCCCATGCATATTGAGACTAAAACCTCAACACCAAGTAACAATCTCATTGTATGGATTTCGCAATCCCTATTAGCACAATCTCTTTTTAATATAGAAAGAATTAGAGTACTCATAAAACCTAAACATAGCCTCTAATAGTAAATTTTAAATGTCTGCCCTCTTGGAATAAATTACATTAAGACAATATTTAAACGTTATGTTTAAGCACTAGATCCCTAATTATTGTAAATCCCTAATTATTGTAGGAAACTTTAAAAACCCTATTAGTCACCATGATTAAGGAACCTCTCATTCGGATTCCACACTCTGTCAACTATTTTAGAAAATCCAAAAGCCTTTCAACTTATTAGCATATTCACAAGCTAATCATGTATTAAGAGACCTAAAGACAACAACAAATCAAATACATGGATTTGGCAAAACAAATCAAGCTCTAACGTGGTCTTGTGGAACCTTGAGGATCAATGGAACATCAAGGAAAGAAATGTTATCCTAAAGCATAGATGTCAAATAATATGTACTCCAACAAGCTCAAGAGGCACACTGTCATTGTTATGTTGGTAGTTTCATGGGAATCAGACGGGAGCTTCACTTTATCATTTGGAGAAGAGGCATGGCTTCCTGGAAAACTTCATTCATATGAGGAAAGGATGATAAACATGGAGCATTCTCCCAAGTGGATCATATTGTCCCTTACTGAAAAGTTGTTCGAATGGTGCCAAATGACATCAAAAGAGTGAAAAATAACAGAGAAGTTTGCAGTCATCTTCCAATCCATAGAAGGACTCAACGCCTACATTAAACCGTCTCCATTGGAAAGTGGCTCTGAACAATTTTTCCAATGATATGTGGAAGTCCAGAAATTGACTCTTGGATCAAAATATATGATTTGCCGAAGTTTCAAGGAATTGAAGCCATATGAAAGAAGGGATAGCGAAGATCGCAATATCGGAGGTCCAAAATATCGGAGATCGCATATCAGAGGTTTGGCATATCATTGCATTGCAATATCGGAGATCACATATTAGAGGTTTTTCATATCGTTTCATCACAATTTCAAAGATCATATATCAGAGCTACGACATATTGGTGCATCACAATATCAGAGATCGCATATCAAAGGTCTAGCATATCAACGCATCACAATATCAGAGGTTTGACATATCGACACATCGTAATATCAGAGGTTAGAGGAGCACCGACACATCTGAACATCAACATATCATATAATCATAACTTCTTAAAGTGAGATCCTTTAAAAAGTTTCGATATCATAAAGTGTTTCTAGTATTAGAAAGCATTGGGGAACGCCGATAAAGGATTTCATTGCAAAACCAAAGGTTGACATGTCCTTTTCTCTCTCCTCTACTCAGACACATGGAAGCATATGATTAGCTCTGATAAAGGCACACAA
Organism: Pinus tabuliformis; assembly: GCA_031772625.1. NCBI lineage: Eukaryota > Viridiplantae > Streptophyta > Pinopsida > Pinales > Pinaceae > Pinus > Pinus tabuliformis. The sequence goes on from CM062816.1 coordinate 400,415,626, forward strand.
AAACATATGATTTCTTCTAATAAAGCTATAGTGGCATCAAACGTCAGTGTGACGTGGCGGTACAACAAGACGCGTGGAAAGTAGTTTTGGCATTTTCAGGGGCCTAAGTGGACAAATATGTATGACACGTGTCACTACTAATGAGGTGGCACATGGATTGATGACATCATTTCGGAGGTCGACATATCGAAGATTGATGATGTTAGGACTTTAGAACGACTGGTGTTTGAAAAACTTCTGATGAAATACAAAGAGTTAAAAAGTGGATGAGCTGGCAATTGTGAATCTAGAACACCACTAAAGCCACCACATTTGATCACTTCTAGCTCTAGAAGGTGGGGAATTCAAGTGGTTAAGAGGAAAGAAACAAGCGAATCGACCGAGTAGCTTAAGAAGAACATCATGGCAAAGACATGGCCTCATCAAAGGCCATCACATGAATTGGAATGGAGATATTTTGTTGTGGCCATGATTCCATTTTTCGATGTTTTATTATTTTGTAATCTATTGTAATGATTTGGGCAGGAGAGGCTTTAAATGCCGAGATAGTTATTCGATGAGACAACTAGGGCTCAACTAATATATTTTTCTCAGCCATCATTCAATTGTTCTGTTTTGTTATTTTTGATATTTTTGTATTTTAAAGGAAGGAATCAAATCCTTTGTAATCATTTAGGAAACAAATCCTTTGCATGCCAAGGCCGCTATTCAACTAGACAAATGGAGCTCGGCTAAGAAATTTTGTAATTATTTTTCAAGCCCTCTCTCTCCTTACAAAAGAGGGAAGAAAAAATTAACAGAAGGTTCCCAAAATTATGCATTCTAGAGGCTTGAATTCTGCTTTTGCAAGTTTTGAGCTCTGTTCGCAGAGAAAGTTATTCCACTTTGGTTCAATTTACTTGTTCATAAGGCGCTCAGGAATATACAATTGTCAAATGTTATGGATTGGTGATTTGGACTCCATCTTCAAATATTAATGAAGTAGTTTTGTTGATTCGAATCATAGCAATGCATAATATCTTTCCCCTTTGTATATCATTTCATATATGGCTTTTCTCTTTTGAAATTGTGTAATTAAGCTACTGATTTCTCTCTCTAATGGTCATATGTATTCTGCTAAGTAATGAAAAGTACCTGTGTAAACACAAATTTACTTGTGTTATTTGATAGATTATAGTACTTGTATCTAAGCACAGATTTACTTAAGCAAATTGGTGATAAGTGTATTCTTGAGGCATAGAGCTTGAGACCTTAATTCGCGCTCCAAGTTTTCCACATTTTCACCTCTTCACTTTTCCATATTTCTATTGGATGCTATTGCTTAGGCTTTTGTGTTATGTCCAGCCCTCTACATTGATTTTCCTCCTTTCCTTCCTCTTGTTCATCTATACTACAATAACAATGTTAAATTGTTTATTGTTCTGTGTGAACCACTAGAACCAATGCATTTCTCTTTGAGATTATCCATATCTACCAGTGCATATTTCAACCTATGTTTTTCTTGAGTTTACCTTGGCGAAGGGTTATTGAACTAGGCTCTGAATTATCCTTTTTAAAATTACATGAAATATGGAGTGCAAGAGAAAGGTTTTAGATAATCTACAAAAGCACTACTCTAGAATGCGCTAGGCACTAACCTTTTTCTTTCAACCCAGGGGTTGTCTCTTGAAGGATTCTATATCTTCTGAAGAACTTGTGTGATAGGAGATAGAAAAATATAGAACATGTTTCTAGCACCATTGTTGGTGAACAAACATAATACTTTTCACTATGTACAATAACTTTTACATTCCCTCTCTCGGGTGAACAAGGGAAGTGTGGGTTGAATAAATCTCACCTTAGCGACTCCACTATTTGAATCTTATTGTAAACACCCTAGCGAATCCACTATCTATATATTTATTTTGTTATTCTAGATTTCAAGGAGCCTCATACTCGCTTTGATGCTAAAACAACCGAAAATCCCCACTACCTTTGAACTTGAGATCACTCACCTAAAACGGTTTTCAAAATGGCTCTTCCTTAATTCTTAGCCAACAAATTTGGCCCGCTTGATTTTTCTTCTATTACTGATTATCCCCATCATGTCCATTTATATCATGAATGTATGCCTATTTTCCTATATTCAATGGAAACACAGATAGAAAACCGCACCAACACCTCAAGGACTTTCATGAATGCATGGAATAACATGGTATTGTTCTTGATGATGTGAAAATGAAATTGTTCATCTATTATTTAGATGAAGATGCTAGAGCTTGGTGCAAAACAATACTGCATGGCAACATATCTTCCTTAAAGAGATACATAGCATTTAATCATTTCTACAAAATATTATATCCACTGGGTGCTCTGTTTGAAGATTGTTGTGCACATTTTAATGTTGAAAATATTTATGAGGTTAATGATCATGGTGAAGATGTTTGTCGGGCTCAACTCTAAGAAGGCATTTATTGACAACAAGAAGCATCACCCAACAATCAAGAAAGGGAAGAAGGAGACATCATCAAGCTGCAAGCAACCCCTCAGAGGTCTTATTTCGCTGAATTATATGATTCTCCTTCTTATGATTTGTATGACTTTGATGGGAAGTTGAGTAATTCAAAACACAACTGATCCAGTCAGGGAAGCTGCACAAAAAGAGGAGGCCCACGAGGAGGTTAAAAAAGAGGCACTAGTTTATGTTTCACATCCTTCAAATTGAGAACAAATTCAAGTATCTAGTATTAATGTCGATAAACATTCTTCAATCTATGATTTAGATGATTCAAAGGAGGATGAGATTGTTTCAGACTTTCAAATGGATTTTATTACTAGCAACTGGGGAGAATACTTCAAGTAATGAATTCTTCAATAGAAAGCCAAAGTTGTAAAGCCAAGTAGCATTTGTGGCTACCTACTACAGAAATATTAATGTCGGGAAATTGATAAAGAGAGGAAGATAGCCATAATTTTTTCTCATCAATTCTATAATCCAGTATCTAACTACATGACCTATTTATTTGGCCTGCAATAGTATATATCAATTCCAAGCCCAATTAGAAGGTTCATGGAGGAGAGATTGAATGAGTTGAGCATCAAATATTAGTTTGGGGGTAGTGGTGCATGCATGTTTTAGTTGCTGACTTTCAAGACAATGATAACATAAGGTGTAGTACTCATATGTTGGGTTGGTATTGTTAACACCCAGGTTGTTCCCTATGACTCCCAAGGGAATACGACCGGGGTAACCACTAACCAATCTTTGGATTACAGTGCCTAGCCACACTGTAATCAGAGAGGGCTCTCTCTTTATAATTTGTCTCTGTTCTGTGGAGATTTTAGGCTAGCTATGAAATGAGGGTGTTTAGTTTTATGCTTTGGTTGAGGGATATCTTTCTGTACTTGAAGTGTGCAATCTGCAGATGAGTTTATTTCATTGGGCAATGGAGTCTGTGGCTATAAGTGCTTAGAAGACTTGAGGTTATTTACTGAAATTACAGGGCCAATTTAATATTTCATATAAAAAAGTTAGATTATGATGGTGACATGTAAACAACCAGTGAAAAGCATTTAAGAATTTTCCACTAAAGCTGGGGTGTGGGGAAGAGATAGATGCCTCAGGAGCAAACTTGAATTCCTGAAAATATTTATCACAGTGAGAGATATAGCTTGAAAGTGTAGCAATTAAGAATTACACCTTATTTACTCTATCTGGAAGAAAACATTTATAACAACTTAGATTGAGTTCAGGGGAATCTGTGATTAAATCCTGGAACTATTCTTTTACTTTGTCATTAAGTGTAAAACTCAGAAACATGAAAGAACATGAAAGACTAGAAAACATATAACGCAGAGGTTAAAAGAAGACTTATTGTGCTATGAAACATGCAGGAATCCTGTAACAATCAGCCAGCCACCACAGTGCATCAAGGAACACAGAGCTTTGGAAATTCCATCCACCTTTTGTATTATTTCTCTGAGAGTTATACAACAACAGAAGTATAGAAATGAAATCAACAACAACCCTTTGCAAACTCATGCGAAGGGGATTTTATAGAAATGTTTATACAAAATATCTCAGGCATTGAGTCATCTGAGAGAGAAATATCTTCATTACTTCATACAGAAAAGTAGAAAAGAAGTTATTACAGCTTTCAATGCAGCATAACTGCTCTTTAATTCTGTCAGAGGATATTTTGACCTTTGGAGGTCACTGAGTCGGTTGGAACGCTTTGCTTTAATGCTGGAAAATGTATCTTTACGTTTGCTGCGCTGTATCTTCTGGGCCCTGCCACCTGTGACTGTGCTTGCTGCTGTGGTGACCGAATAGCCCTGCTGAGTTGGCTCAGCCTTTCATCTTTCCTCTATATGCTCATCTACCAAAATTTTCCCTGTGTATGATTACTTATAAATTTGACAAAACATAACATTACAGGTTCTGGCTTGATAATATTAGCTGTGTCAATCTATTCCAGACTTCCTGTGTGGGCAATTGGTGCTTCACAATTGCCTCTATGGTTTCATCTGCTTCTATATATTTATAGAAATTTGGAGGCACATCGAACAGATGATTGATCTCGTTCATAATGAAAAACAGGTTTTCCACCCTATTATATAGAGTCTGCCCTGATGCTGGCCCTGATTCTGCTGAAGTGCTGGGCTGTGCTGCAATTTGACTTGCAGCAAAGGCATTGACCCTTTTAGCATAATTTTCATGGGTGAGCAGTCTTCCCACACTGCTTAGTATGCTGGGGAGGCCTCTGTTTTGTAATACCTGAAACCTGTCCATGAATTTGTTGATTTCGGTCTGCATGTCTTGGGTTCTCCTTTCTAATGTTCCAACCAGGTTTCTTAATGTCAGGACCCTTTTAACCATTGAGATTGTCTCAGTCCTATGAGCAATTACCATGGTGGTCAGTTGAGAGCTTCTCCTGTTGTTTAATATGTTGATCATCCTATTAGCAGCATCAGGCATGTTACCAAGGCTTGCTCTTGCTCTGTGTATCTCCCTATTTGCCTTTGTAATGAGTACTGACTCTTCATATATGGTCTCAATGAACTGCCACTGATCAGTAATGGACTGGCCAATATTGGCCCATAGGACTGTTTTGAGCTCTGCTGTCACCTTATCTAGTGTGAGCTCTTTCTCGAGCTCAGTTATTCTCTTTTTGAGAGCTTTGATATCTCTTTCCTTCTCAGCCACATTCTGTTTGCTCTTGTCATATCTTTCATTTACTTTAGCCAAAGATTCTTTGGCTTGATTAAGCTCTAACATTTGAGCTTCCAGGACTTGAATTTCATTTTGAAGCTTCTGCATATCCAGACTATGAGTCTGCTCTGTTGTTGGTGCAGCTGTCGATGTAGTTGGTGCTGTAGGTTCTGCTTGCTGAGGAGGAGGATTAGTAGTTGGAGCAGCTTCCTCAAGGTTGATTACTTCAGGAGGAGGCTTCGAGGTTTGCCCTTCTTCTCTTTGTTTCAAGGCTGCCTGTAGTGCTGCTTTTGCAGCCTCCGATACTCCCAGCTTTTCCTGAGTTTGGATTAGCTGCTTGTACAGAGATATCAACAAGGTTGTGGCCTCTTGATCATGTCTTTGCTGGGCAACATCATCTAATTGAGGGTGAATTGTGGCTGGGAGTTTGATCTTTCTCCTCAAGGCTGCCATGTCTGCATCCCTCAATTTTCATATCTCTTGTATGCCCTTGATATCTTTGGGATCATGCCCAATCTCTATGATGATGTCCTCTAAGGACCTTATTCTGTTGTCCTTTGCCTGGGATGATGCTCTCTCCAACTCTAACTGAGAGGCTGTATTGTTAAGGCTATTTTGTAGCCTGTAGTTATCCAATGTTTGGTCTGCCAAAGAAGCATAGACCATCTCACCCATTTGCTTATGCAGTTCTATCTTGTCCATTGGGTGGATATCCTTGGCAAGGACTTCTAGGTTAGTCCTCAAGTAGTCAGAGGCAGATTCGGGCTGCACTGTTGTTGGCATAAAATGACTCATGATCATTTTGCCTTCCTGCACATCATATGCAGACATGAGTCTTTGTTGATTGGTGGGAGCCATGTTTAACAGATGGTTATACAGTTATATCTTGATGGGCTCATTTCTCCTCTTAATGGCGATGAACTATTGTTTAATGCTGATTCCACCTTCCCTTTGCTGATTTGAGGAACTCACTTCTCCTCCCATTGCTCTATCCTGTTCCTGTTGAAAGGAACTTGTTGATGCTTCCCTGCTGGGTGGGACCATACCAAAAGACTGTCCTATTGGCATTTCTTCCTCTGAGAAGGGATTGATTCTCTATCTTTTCTCCCCATAAGTTGCTGATGTTGTAAGAGGAGTCTCTCTGTCCCTTTTCCTGCTTGTATCCTCCTTTTGTGGAGTTTGGAGGATTGATGCCTCAGCTGAAGTTTCTTGCCTTGGAGGCACAGTTTGTTCAGTGGATTTAGGGGCTTCCACTGTTTGCTCTTGCTGGACAGGCTGTTCCTTCCTTTGTTCTTCCTGTTGTTGTTGTTCTTCTTGCTGCTGCCCTTCTCCCTGCTGCTCCATCTCTTCTTGTTGCTGCACTAGTGTTTCCATTTGCTCTTCAGTCATAGGAGGTGGCTGTTCCACCTGCTTTTCTTTGCCTTTGCTGGATGTCTGTGGAGTATTCATGGCAGCTTGTTGATGTGTTGTTGAGGATGAGGCAGCTGCTCCAAGTTGTCTTTTATATGAGAGGGGGACCTGTCCACAAGTTTCTAAGTTAGCTTCTTTTTGAATATTTCTAGCCTCTCTTTCTAGCAGCTCTTCACTAGTGATTTCCTCTTCTAGGGTGCCCTTTTCCTAGCTCAATGCATTGGCATATTGCTCAATCTCAGGCAGCCTCATATGTGAATATGTACCCAATTTGTATCTTATCCTCCTGAGGGAAACAAAATGATTGGGGTCATAGGGTATCCACTCAAAACTAGTTTGCAGTTTGAGGGCCTCTAGGATATTATTTGCCTCTTTCCATCCCTCCTCTTTTTTGTTATATAGGAAAGGGCCCAGCTGGCTCCTTACCTTCAACTGCGCCTTCTTGTTCTTACTTTGGAAGTGGAGGTAGTCGGCATTCCCAAATTGCCTGAAATATTCTAGGGCAAAAAGTCTCATAGGGACATACCTTGGCAGCCTATAAGGCTTCAACTCACAGCCATATACTCTGATGACTGTGTGGTCTTGGTAAACATACCAATTACCAATGCTGTAGGTTTTGTTTAGTTGTAGAATTCTCCTCATGTCATCAGTTAACCTTGGAGGAGAAACGCCATACAATAATGTCATAGCTGGATGAATGAACAAGTCTATGAACTCACAGTATGTGTATGGTGATACAGAGGTGCAATGAAAAACAGAGGTCCAAAAGACAACTGACCTTGGATTCCCCTGGGCATTAACTTGCTTCAGGGGAATGAGGAAGCTGCCTGGTTGACAAAACAAGAATAGATGGTAAATGTACGAAGTGTATCTAAACAGTCTTTCCCTTTGCAGATTCATTAGCTGGTCATGGATCCTATCTGCAATATATGTGGCATAGTCATAATGTACAGCTGGAGGCTTTCCAGGAGAGAATATAGACAACATTTCCATTATACTATCATCCACATCCTCCACTCCCTTGAACCCTAGGACATAGCTGATCAAATCCACTAGCATTTTCCCCAATTCATTTAAGTATGCATATCCAATAGGAGGAGTTCTGATGGCTTCAGAGCCTGGTTGTATAAATAGCTGGTTGATTTTGATGATCTGATCATTTGACAACTTAGTCCCCTTCTTTATCAAGTTCTACATGTAGAGGGGGGTCAATGGTTTTGCAGTGTGGAAATGCAGCATCTCATTTATTCTCTCTGGGGTGATATGGAACAGAATTGAGCCTGTGGGGCTGAGGACAGCTCTTTGGCATGGATCATAGCACTCCTGGCATCTGTGGATCAATTCTGGCAATAGGATTTAACCCTGGGGGAGGTGTAGATGGCAAGTTTGAGTCCCCAAAATCCTAAGATATCAGCTCCA